>JAQMRL010000001.1:18270420-18870420 GCA_035578175.1 Catonia carolina | reverse complement strand
TTCGGGGTTCTAATTGACAGTAAATTGAGTTTCAAGGAACACACCCATATGATCGTGAATAATGGTTATTGGTTATTCCGGTTTATATTTATAAATACGAAGCAGTTTGATGGAATCGAGGATCCCGATATTTGATGTCATTTAAAGCTCTAGTAAGAAGCAGGTTAGAATATGCTGTAATTGTGTGGAATCCCCATCATTTGAATTACATAGACTTGCTTGAAAAAATTCAAAATAGATTATTGCATCTCCTGTATTACAAAATATGGTAGGTCATGCCCTTCAGGGTTTTCTACTGAGACGATGAGAAAAATTTTTAACATAAAATCCCTTGAAGTCAGACGAAATGTGAAGTGTATACAATTTTTATATAAAATATTAAATAAGGTTGACCTAGAGAATATTGTTAAAAACATTTTTTATTATGTAGACTACCTTTTGTCAGATTCAGGACTTTTAATCTGTTTTATTTGCCTAAAGTGAACACTAAGCAATAGAATAATACTTTCTTAATACGGACATTATCTTGGTTCAATAAATTTAATCTGCAACTCGATCCTTTTTTTGATAATTACAAACAATTCTCATCAAAATGTTATCAGGTGCTCACCAACCAGCCAATAATGTCATAAATCACAGAGCAGACTCACAGCTTTTTTTCTTTCTTCTTTCTTTCTTTCTTCCTTTTACTGTTTCTTTTTCTTAATTTAATAATAAATAATAAAATTTTTGATCAAGTTTTGCTAAACAATTTTTTCGTGGGAATTTTTGTTTTTTTCTTATTAATTGTTATTGTAGAACATTATTTTATTTTTATGAGCAAAAGAGACAAAAAGTGTACCTATTAGCATGTATGTTACGTAAATAAAATTTGTTATAAGCAAAGATTGTTTTGTAAACTTGTAAATTTTTTATGCCAGTAAGGCTTATATGGATGAGTTCTGTTGTTCTGCCAGCCCCTTTATAGTGTTGTAAATAAATAAACTTTATTGTCAATGAATAGTCTGATCAGTTTTTGAATGTTAACTGTGAAGCTTGTTTGCGGGCGATTAAACCACAGTAAACCACAGATAAAGTAAACGTAGAACAAGCATTATCAGGTTCTCCAGTTTGGGGCTTGAGAACTGTAGGTCTGCACTCCAAATCCTAGCAAAGTGTTACCAAAACTGACCTCCCTTATCAAATGAAAAGCCTTTGAATTTAGACCTCGGTAGGAGCGTAGAAAGGCAGAGAAAGGGATCGTGAGGGTCTGCCGAAGAGAGTCCAACGTAAGCCCATGTGCCAGCTTTAATTATTGGTAGGCCTATTTCTTCTTAACGCTCAATAGTAAACTGATGGTCCGCAGTTTAAGAAACCTTACCAATTGACTGTTCGATCCGTGACCGATTGTTTTTGGATCGATGCAGAATGATTTAGTGTTAAAGAAAGAAAATGATGTCCAAATTTGCTGACTCTGAATGCGCGTAATAAGAGCTCATGTTTTTAAATGTAGCGGTAAGAATACGCTTACAAGCGCAGTACATCAATGTTCAGAATGGATCCTTTTTCTCATTGCTTTGTAAGCGAGCGCAGGCACAGACGCGCGCACATGAAGTTGTGGGAGGAAGCGAGGAGTGTTACCATCCTAATCCGAAGCGAGGGCAGGGGGCGCGAGGGCGCGAGGGCGCGAGGGCGACACCGCGCTCGTGTATTCAGATGTAATGCAAACAGCTAACCCCTCTTCTCGTACACCACTCTGTATTGCCCACTACCACTACTTGTACTACAAAACACCAGCAACACCCGCCGGCTCAATGCCTCCCCTTCTTACCCTTTCCACGCAAAGTTCAAACAATGACAACAATGGGTCAACCCTATTTTCTCTTTCGCCTTACACACGTACACTTGCATTTTTCCATTTCCACTTTTATACGCAATTTACATAGCGAATGTACGTACCCTGTATAAAAACTAGTGGTCGAATCAGATCTGAAAATATAAATGATAAAGAAGGTAGTCGACTAAGAGCGGAACAGTTGTGACAGTTGCTCTGTAAAGCAGGCAGGCGATTCGAGTCACTTGCCAAACGTCTACTTCTCGCAAAGAAAACAACAGTCGTTGAACAATTTAGGTGTTTTTAACAAAAATCATTTTCAACGACACAACAGAGCGCATTTACTCCTAAGCATAACTGTTTGTTGGAACAGTACGCCTTACAACTGATGTGAAAAATATGACTGTATGAATGTTCCATAAGAGGAGAATACTTTTTATATAGCCGATTCTAAAACGCACTGATTCCGAAAGCCTCGGTTCTTCTGTAAAAACTCGTCTTCTTCCAAAGAGGACCTGCATATGGACTAAGGTAGTCCGTCGAAAGTATTTAATGTTCTTATTTATTGAACTTCGTGTCTCCATAGATACGCTCTGTTTTAAAACTACACGCTGAACTTGACCCGCCGCTTCAGGGCCACAAAACGCATTTCTGTATTTCTATGTTTTCTTCTGTTCAGTGGAAAGATCACTGAAGAAAAAGAAGAAATGTAAGTGTGACATCTGACACCAGTCACACCCCACCGCGTGGCCTGGCTCTGACTCAGGTGGCAACACATCATTGAAATGGTTATTTTTTAAGGTACGAGCAAGTTCTCGTTATGCTCTCTGATATTTTATATCTCTTTCTTATTTTTTACTATCTCTCTCTCTCATATTACAAAATATGTTTTTCAGTAACAGTCAGACCAAATAACTGAGAAATGGACCGTGCAAAATGAGTGACGTTCCAGTTGTAGAATCAATGAATAAGTTTTAGCTACCTATAGATCCTTTTCATTGAACGCACATCAACTGATCGCTGTCAGTGAGTTTGCATCTGTCTATTAGAAGTTTTCCTATCTCTTAAAGCAAAAAATTATAGGGAAACGGTTGCCAGTCTTCACCATAATTTTTTTGAGCATCGAGAGAATAAAGGGATTTTGGGGTGGGGAGCCGGTCTTATGGTTTACGTTCCAAAAGCTGGTTCGTGAATATTCGGAGTCGGGACAAGGAAAGATGGACGTAAAGTCGGATGGAGCGAGAATAAAAGTAAAAAGGGAAGGAATGATTTTTGGTAAGACGAGCGAGCGTGTGCACGTGAAGCAGGCGGCGGTGGTCGTAGCGTAGCGCCTCCGCCTTGCGCTTAGCCAGTGGGTAGGGCGCCCACCGTTTGCTTCCCCCTTCCTCGGCAGATAACTCCCCGGCTTTATAGCCAATTAATGAGGCAATCTAAATGCATGATCAGTGCTATTAATCGGGCCTAAGCTTTCTCATACCTTCTGCTTGTGTTCCTCTTTCGCCCCCTGCCGCCAAGTCACAACAGCAGCAGCGCTCAGGCGTGCAGGGGCTACCCTAACCTCGTCAAACGATCGCTTTTCTTATACGAGTATTCTCTTCTGATTGCACATCACCCAACGACGTTGCCAACTCGATGAACCACACGCTCCTAGAGGCAATAGGATCCCTCTAAATTCTAAAAGGGTATAATAAGAGCAGCTTTAGGCAGGCCAACCATTTACTCGAGTATGAAATCTTTCGATGAATTTAACGTAGGCCTGCTCGCCATCCGACAGTATGATAGACAGATATAGACACAACCAGCCTCCTCTAAGCAGGCCTGGTAATGTTGTTTTACGTACCGGATAAGACGGTTCAATTAGCCTGCAATCTCAATAAATTAAGTTATCGACTGTTCATCCACAATAAAATCACCAAGACGATTATAAAACTGATCAACTACGATCGACGTAGACAACTACGGATCCATTCCAGAAACGTACGTTTATTAAAATGCACGAGTAACAGTAAGAGTGTTAATGTTGTCCATGATTGCGCGCAGCAGATAGCGGGCGTCGCGTCGGCTACATGTAGGTAAGCGTAGATGATCTGCTCACGTTCCACCCGAGTCCAAACCATCACAATGCGTTCCGTTTCAACGTGTTCTCAGTGATCTACACGCTGCCCTTCTTCGGTATCGACCGTCACTCAAGCTGTTGCTCCGTTGTCTGTCCACTGTGCATCTGTCCTTTTAGTTTACTATTGAAGCGGACCACCAGAAGGTCGCTAAGTATGCCGCTGAATTAACGTAGGCTAATTATTATCAGATGCAAATACCTATAAATTGTGCGGTATAAATAAAATTACTGTAGAAAATTTCATATATAGGCTATTTCGGGTTTATCTCATCTAACGGACATTTATCTTTTAGGTTATGCCTGTAGCCTATCGTTATTTGAATGTAGAAAAATGATAGCTTATGATATAGGGCCTAAGTTAGTTCGTTTGTATTTATTCCAGTAACCTTTGCAGTTGTTTCAGTACGACCTTAATCGTCCGGTCTTAGATTGCAAAAAAACAGGTGGTTAAAATAAATAGACATGTGAATGACTGACTCTTGAGTCTATGCGATGAAAACCACTCGACTACGATCGTAAAAATGATAAATTAATTAGCACCAAAATGAATGTAAGAAAGTGTTTCGTTGCGTAGTTTTGTTTATTTTTAATGACTCGTGTGATATCTTAAAGGTCTACGCGTATCTGTAGTTTGCTTTAATAATTATACGAGAAAAAGCAGCTTAATACTTTAACGCATTTGCTTGGGTATAATAATTTTATAACAGAAGGAATAAATTATTTGATGTTACAGGCGAATCCAATACATACTTTTAAACATGAAAATCTTTTGTGAAACACACGACTTTCTGTTACCAATGTAAATAATAAATAATATAACCTATGTTTAGTCATTAGTAAACAATGTTACATGAAAAATGGCCGTCTCTGTGGCGTAGTGGTTAGCGCACTAGCCTACTAAGCGGGGTCCCGGGTTTAATTCCCAAGTAGGGTTGAAAATTATTAGATGCCATAACCCATCGTTACAGTTTCTTAACCCACCGTAACATAATAATGTTCTACAACTTTTATTAGGCTTATATAGGCCTACACTTTTGCCCTAAAATTTAAAATAGGCCTATGCCTATTAAGGCCGCAATTTAAGAAAATCATTTTTCTCTTCGAGAGCACAGCCTCCCCAGGAATGTCAGTAAACATAGAGCATACCTACAGCTGATATCCTATCTTCTAGAGCAAAACATGTATTTGAGGCGATTTAAATTAAACCGTAGCAGCCGTTTACGAGAAAATCCAAAAAAGAAAAAAATCACACAAAGAAACTACATACTACTTCTGGTCAACTGAGTTTTATGAAAATGTTCGTGTCGGGTCCTCTAGTTGTACCTAATTTAAGTTTCAAGTTCAAATTTCTTACGGTGTTCTGTTCTTGACATATTTTGCTCACACACACACCAATCGCTAAAACATGTTTTTGGGTTCAGCAAATCTGAAAACGCGTGCATCCGGTGAAAACTCGATTTCGACATGAATGATACTTTCCTTCCCCATTTATTAATAGAGAGTAAGCTAATAATTCTATATATTCAAGAGAAAGTAAAAATGCCATAAAAAGAAGACGACATTACTGTCGTCGCTGTTTATAGATATCGTTCGACGTCAATAGAAATTTTCCTGAATAGTTCAAATAAATGTTTGCTAAAATTTACAGGATACATAATACAGCTCTGATTGGTGACCTGAATATTCATTTAAATAAAAGTAGCTGCAAATGCGGGGAATGAATATTAGAGCATGGCGTCATCAAATGGCTTTAAGTAATACATCAACAAACCTAGCAGAGCTGAAAACGGTTGTCATTCTTGCATCGACCATAGGCCTAATGTTTTTAATTGTAATTTCGATCCTGACACCATTTCTGGTTCTGTTATAAACTAGTATCGCTCACCACTTTTCTGTTAATCTTCAAATCGGGTTTAATATTTAATTTTTGGTTTGTCAAATACTCAACCTAAAACTACCACTGAAAAGATAAACGTTCAGGTTTTAACCTGTAAACGTGGAAAAGAAACGCGGGATGATAAAATCAATTCTGGCTGCCGTGTAAATGATCTAAATTTCTTTAACAAATATCATAGAAGATGCAAACGTCAAAATAAAAATTTCGCATAAATTCAAAACCTCAAAATTGGGTGACGAGTGGACTAGTAAATTCAAAAACCGGTTTAGTTCTCCGTGAACAAACATTTAACTCGATGTTGAAAACTGAATACAAACGTACAATAACATTTTAAATTGACCATTACAACAATGCAAACTTGATTATTACAATAAAAAAATTCTCCACTCTTAAGGTAACTGTAAAAACATGCAATTGTGTAACGAATCACTCATTAAGCAATGAAATTAGCAATTAGATCGAATTGCTCGATATTAAACAAATTACCCGGACCCCAAAAATAGATGCCGAAATTTAAATGCTCATTTCGCACAAGTGGGTAAATCATACACTGAGAAACTATTACACTAAACCACAAATCCAATCACTTAAAATAATTCTCCAAGTAATCGACCACGAGCAACTTCCTGTGGCTTCTTTTCTCTTATGCTCGACGGATGAAAGTGAAATAGCGCCGAATAGATTAAATGAGTAAAAGATCGTTGAGAAAATATGTCACCCTTTACAGCCAAGCCCTTAACAGTAATAATGAATAAATGTTTTGCCAAAGGTAATTTCCCAGAACAAGTAAAAACAGCCAACTTTGTGCGCTTATTTTAAAGCGGTGACCCGGACATCCCTACAAATTACCGGACAATTAGTTTACTGAATGGTTTCTCCAAAGTTATTGAAAAATAAATAAAATCTCGGTTAATAAAGTACCTATTTACATAAACGTAATATTATTTACAGAAATCAGTACGGATTCCAATCGAATAAAACTACTCAAGATGCTATAAAATGTCACCCGACGAATATTCTTTCAAACAATGCCAGCTGTACCAAAAATACACTCGCAATCTTCCTAGATTTGGGGAAAGCTTTCGATACCGTCCCACACTCTAGATGACTACAAAAACTGCAGATACTTGGAATCCGCGGTATACGCGTAAAATTACTTACTATTCTTACTAGTTGTTTGGAAAATCGATCTCAATTTTTTACTCTTAATACTGAAACCAGTAGAAAATGTTTTGCTGAATATGGTCTACCGCCAGCAACAGTTTTATCCCCGCTGCTTTTTTGATCTATGTGAACGAGCATTTAAAATTAGATATTAGTAGACTGATGGTGTTTCAATTTCATTTGCTGGCGATCCATTATTACTCGTAGGCTAAAACTTACTAACGAAGCATGGGATGATGTGAAAAAGGCTGCCCAATTAGAACTGGCTGTTTGTTGGTTACATGAACACATCTTAACACTCAACATTGAGAAAAGTACTTACATGAACTTTTCCCAACTCTGGTGGTCAACCATCGAATTCTGATAGTACAAAAATATTCATCCCTTAAATTGAAAGCGATCTGGCGGATCTCTCTGTCGGTGGCCGAAATCAGCAAGAGGTGACCGTGTTGAATACCATCCTCAGACTTTGCCCTGGTAACCATTTGTCTAATAACTTTAATGTTTTAGCTGTATTAACAGTTGCGTCGTTTATGGGCAAGAGTAGAAATTAGTTGAGTGTCCGCCAATTATCTCACCTAACCTGGCACCCACTACTATTCACATTTGCTTTGTTAGCAGGACACAGTTGTTGTTCATGTATAGGCTACTATGTTTCTTCAACATTTATTATCTTTGTATCAAGTGCATTCATTTGTTCTACTCTTTATCAAACGCTTCTCAATGACATTGACAGGTGGACCCGTTCAGGTAATATTTTAGAAATACTTTTTCAAGAATCGGTTTAGTAGGCCTCATTATTAAAAAGTAAATAGAGCAAATAATCTATTATTTACATTGAGGTTTACATTTATTGAATTCAATTTTTTTAAATCGCAAATCTATTCTTTGGATGATTTCTTACTTCATTTTGAATGTGAAATATGAAGTAAAATATGTATTAATTAATAATCATGAAAAAATGATAGCAGTGCACGCAGGCTTCCTGTCAGTTATATATACCAAATTCCGATTATTTAGTTCAGTTATGAATTTTGTAATATCGAAAAAAATCTTTAAGCCTCGTGCATTCTCATTTATGCTATGTTTCATAATTATAAAAGAAACAAACGAATTTCATTCCAAACGTTTCACTTTAACGGCACGTTATGAAAGAATAATAATCGAAGCGTAACAGTTTGCAAAGCGGTTTTTTAGTTAGGTTTTTCGTCCGACTGTTTTCCAATTATTGCGAATGCAGACGGTGAAAAGGATGAATGATGAAGATGACCGATGAAAAATACCACACCTGATCGGGTTTTGCGCGTGTGATCTTTTGGCCCCACATACGGTCATGGAGTATTAGAAAAGTATATATTTTTTTTTTTTTGGTTTAACGTCCGACGGTTTTGCAAATTGCTGCTAATGCAGACGGTGAAGGATGAAATGAATTTTTTGTAACGTATGAAAAAATGCCATGCCCGAGTGGGATTCGAACCCAAGACCGCGTGATGAGAGGCGAGCACGTTACCAACATAGAAAAGTATAGTTCGTGCAGCCAGTAATATTCAGCATATGTATTCTTAAAGAGATAGATTTCGTATCGAGATGCATCTAAAGGAAGGATCACCTGAAAACGATAACTGTGTTCTTTACTTGTCACCTTCTGTCCAGGCAGAGTTATGAAGCCGGAAATAGGGATTATTCAGGTGGCATTCAGGCTTAGTAGGCCTACAACCTAATGTAGCACCTATTAACAGACCCACCAGTAGGCCTATAAACGGTCGAGACTTACGATCAACAAAAGGCTTACATTTATTTAATACTCTTGGTAAAACAGTGATATATCGACAGAAGGTTATTTTAAGATTTGTTGCAAAGTCGAAGGTCGACTGCCAGTTGCACCGACTGAATCTGTTATTGGTGAAGCAAAGAAAAGGCGCTCCCGCAATCGATTCATTTTGCTGTTGATTTTAATATCGCCTCGTAATTGTTCTGTATGGTAGTGGAACCGAGTTTATCGTTCAGTCGTTGCACACAGGTCTACTAAGTCTTACGGAGAGCCGTGCTGTTTCCGATAAAATGGCTTCCGGTCTTATTTATACAACCGATGGTATGAACAATTTAGACGGTGTTAAAGGGTGACCGTCGCGTCGATAGGCATAGACCCACATCAATTCAGTGTGGTAGTCTGTAGCCTCAAGCCGCTCTTATTAAGCTTACAGCCTTCTACTCTATTATACTTAATTAGAGAGTGATGTGAAAATGTCTGTTTCACATTACTCAAATTGATACGTTAGAGCGAGTGCGCGACCGATGCACTTTGAAAATTCACAATGAAAACAAGAGGGAAACGCGTAGCGTTGAACAACAAACGTCGAGGCCGGGGTGAGATGAGGCCGGGTAGAGAGGGTTTAGTTTAGAGATGGAAAAGCAGAGGACGTGGCAAGAGAGGATACGTTTGGAAGGTGGTTTGTAGGGGGCAGGGAGAACTGTATGTGGATTGGAATAGAGCAAAGGGTGAGAGAGTGTTGGGAGAGAGAACAGCGCCAGCCAACGAGAGAGAGAGAGAGAGAGAGAGAAGTAGCGAGTGTGAGAGGCAGATAGGCAGATAGGCAGATAGGCAGCACAACAGAGGGCTGGTCGATACCTCATTTATAGCAAAATAATAGAATTTATGGAAGATGCTTCTGCCGGGGGGCTGTTCAGCTTTCAAGGGCTGCTAGTATTAAAGAGATAGTACGTACCGACGAATCTTTCTAACCGATTTTAAAAGTTCAGCATTTTTTCTATCGGATGATATTTTTAAATGTTGATCCTTTCGGCAACACGGTAGACGTAATGTTTAATTGTTGTTCGGCTGAAAATTTTGCCTAAATACTTAACCAAATTACTTAACGACACAAAGAAAGTATTTTTTTTGCTTTAAACCCTAAAACCGTTTCAAAAATACGTTTTTCAAATATCGGTACAATTAAGCCTGTGCTTTTCACTCAACACTTTATCTTCAAATTTCCTGATTTTCAAACGGACCGCCAGATTTCAGTACTAGCGATCATTGTTTTTTGGAAAAGTTTCTAGAAAAGTCTGCGGTGAAATAATGCTGAAAATAGGGGCCGAATGAGAGAATTCCCTGAAGAGTGGAATCAACAAAACAATGATCTGCTATAGACTAAACGATAGCAAAGTAAATATGCACACCAACTGTTTTCATATAAGTTCAATCGGACGTAAAACCAAAACAAAAAGAGGTCCGTACGTCATAAGGGACGTGTAAAAGCTACTCGCCTATATATATATATTATGTATATCGTTTCATCGGTCGGGTAGCACCCCCTCCCCCAAAGGGGTTTACAAGGCCACAAATTAAAATTAATTTTCTCAACACACAATTAGCGATAACGCCGCGATACAATTAACGGGTGGTACATCATCGGGTAATGGGATAAGTCACGAATGACCGAACGAGCAAGGGCTAGGTAGGCCTAAGTCTATGTAGAAACTAATAAATGAACTAAAATAAATATTTGGAATAATACGTGCAAAGTAGACCTGTACAAAGGTATGACTCTTAATGTTTATTGGATATTAGACACAATTACATTTTAATAGACAAACATTTCTCTTTCATAATCTACTAGAAATATTAATGGGGAACACATAATCATAACAACTCAATTCTGATTCTTTTCAAATATTAAAAACATAAAAATGTAATCAAAATTTATTTATTTTTTAATTTAAAAATGTAAAAGTTAATTTATACTGCTACGCTAATATTCTATGTATTTATTTTCATTTTGTGCAAAATTTGATATTTATACTCACATGCAAACAATCATAAATACGTACATAAAACCCGCACGCACACACACACACACACACACACACACACACACACACACACACACACAAAACACAATAATGATTCTTGAAAAAGTATTTCTAAAATATTACCTGAAAGGGTCCACCTGTCAATGTCATTGAGAAGCGTTTGATAAAGAGTAGAACAAATGAATGCACTTGATACAAAGATAATAAATGTTGAAGAAACATAGTAGCCTATACATGAACAACAACTGTGTCCTGCTAACAAAGCAAATGTGAATAGTAGTGGGTGCCAGGTTAGGTGAGATAATTGGCGGACACTCAACTAATTTCTACTCTTGCCCATAAACGACGCAACTGTTAATACAGCTAAAACATTAAAGTTATTAGACAAATGGTTACCAGGGCAAAGTCTGAGGATGGTATTCAACACGGTCACCTCTTGCTGATTTCGGCCACCGACAGAGAGATCCGCCAGATCGCTTTCAATTTAAGGGATGAATATTTTTGTACTATCAGAATTCGATGGTTGACCACCAGAGTTGGGAAAAGTTCATGTAAGTACTTTTCTCAATGTTGAGTGTTAAGATGTGTTCATGTAACCAACAAACAGCCAGTTCTAATTGGGCAGCCTTTTTCACATCATCCCATGCTTCGTTAGTAAGTTTTAGCCTACGAGTAATAATGGATCGCCAGCAAATGAAATTGAAACACCATCAGTCTACTAATATCTAATTTTAAATGCTCGTTCACATAGATCAAAAAAGCAGCGGGGATAAAACTGTTGCTGGCGGTAGACCATATTCAGCAAAACATTTTCTACTGGTTTCAGTATTAAGAGTAAAAAATTGAGATCGATTTTCCAAACAACTAGTAAGAATAGTAAGTAATTTTACGCGTATACCGCGGATTCCAAGTATCTGCAGTTTTTGTAGTCATCTAGAGTGTGGGACGGTATCGAAAGCTTTCCCCAAATCTAGGAAGATTGCGAGTGTATTTTTGGTACAGCTGGCATTGTTTGAAAGAATATTCGTCGGGTGACATTTTATAGCATCTTGAGTAGTTTTATTCGATTGGAATCCGTACTGATTTCTGTAAATAATATTACGTTTATGTAAATAGGTACTTTATTAACCGAGATTTTATTTATTTTTCAATAACTTTGGAGAAACCATTCAGTAAACTAATTGTCCGGTAATTTGTAGGGATGTCCGGGTCACCGCCTTAAAATAAGCGCACAAAGTTGGCTGTTTTTACTTGTTCTGGGAAATTACCTTTGGCAAAACATTTATTCATTATTACTGTTAAGGGCTTGGCTGTAAAGGGTGACATATTTTCTCAACGATCTTTTACTCATTTAATCTATTCGGCGCTATTTCACTTTCATCCGTCGAGCATAAGAGAAAAGAAGCCACAGGAAGTTGCTCGTGGTCGATTACTTGGAGAATTATTTTAAGTGATTGGATTTGTGGTTTAGTGTAATAGTTTCTCAGTGTATGATTTACCCACTTGTGCGAAATGAGCATTTAAATTTCGGCATCTATTTTTGGGGTACGAGTAATTTGTTTAATATCGAGCAATTCGTTACACAATTACATGTTTCTAATGTCTGGCACAACTCGCTTGTAAAGAATTTCCGGACTTATGTATTTATGAACATTTTGTCTTATTATTTTCTCTTGCCTATATAAAGATATAGGAAGGAAAGTATTGTTTTCATGTAGATTTTAAGAAATCTTCACGTTTTCAGACCCCCTGAACCCAAAAGACATGTTTTCAGCGATTGGTCTGTGTGTGTGTGTGTTTATCTGTGTCTGTTTGTGTGTGAACAGAATATCTCAAGAACGGAACATCGTACGAGCTTGAAACTTGAAATTAAGTTATATACTACTACCGGATTCGACACGAACATTTTCATCAAAATCGGTCAACCGGAAGTTGTAGTTTTTTCGTGTCATTTTTCACTTATTTTGCGATTTTTTCAAAAATGGCTGCTACGATTTTTTTTAAAATCGCCTTATTTACTAAATATTTTATGCTTTATAAGATAGGGTAGGCGCCATGTCTGCAGAAATCCTTGGGATGTTGTTTGCGAGTAAAAAAGCTTTTTTTAAGATTGCGACTTTAATTTGCATTTAGCGCAAAAATTTATTTACTAATAAAAGTTGTAGAGAATTTAAAATCCTACAACTTTTATTCAAACATTTTTTTTGTATAAGGCTTAGTTTAGTGATAATAGCGATTTTCTGTTTCTTTCTCGCGAAAACGTGTAAAAACATTTTTTTAAAGATTTTAGCCTTAGTATGAATTTTACGACAAAAGTGTAGAATCAAATTTATAGGAAATTAAAAGATCTACAACTTTTAATTAGAGCATTTTTCTCTACAGAGCCTAGTTTATCGTGAGTGATTTTCCGTATTTTTAAGCCACACTGAGGTTGATTTTCATTTTGCGTCTTACACTAATGATTAAAATAAGGTTATGTTTTTTGAGGTTAGTTTGTCGTTCATTTTTAATGTTTTATTACTAATGTTAGGTTATATTGTTCGTTCTTTGCATTGGCAAGAAAGTAGAGTGAGTGTTTCACACCATATTTTTTTAGCTATAGAATCATCTTCTTAGAGATTGCCGTGCAATTTCGAATCACCCGGTATACAGCAAGGTGATTCTAAATTATGGTAAAATAATTCAATACATGATTGTAGAGCCAAAAATAAGAAAAAAGGTAATATAAACATTGGTCCGCAAACGCTTCCTTAGCGAGTTCCAGCTAGCGATAAAGTGGATTTTTGTAGAAAATCACCTAAAAATAAAAAAAACAGTCTAGAAGCTGTAGTGTTAGCAGTTTTTGAGAAAAAGGATGAAATATGCAAAAAATCTTAGAAGAAAAACACAGTATTCTACGTTTGATGCCCAATAACTTTGTTAAATGACCCAAAGGCGAATTATTTTTTCCAATTTATTTCACACATGAACAGCACGTTCATAACTGGTACGTATACTGGGTAGTGATCCTGTTTCCCGAAGAATACGGAAAGTTCAACTGATATTGTTTTGGTATCTGGAATCCTCCTATTAGGGTAATGCAGCAGCTCTAGCATTATCATTTCAGGCACCCAAAATAAAAACCACATCAGCGTATTCCTCTAAAGCAAATAAGTAAGGCATTGTTCCACTCACGACCCAATCGAATTAAAACTCGCAGAAAACTTGCATTTAATAGCACTCTTCACAGAACCCGATATGCTTCTGTAGCTTGTTTGCTTTAAAACACTACTAACAAACCGTTCAAATATAACAAGACAGAATACCATTTGTGGCAATCCATTTGGTTAAATAAAATAGAAATTGTGTGATTGATTCTCTTTATTACTAATAATTGTCAATGATTCCTCGAACTAATGAGTAAATGATTCCTCGAACAATAGGTGAATAATAATTCAGATATAGAATGGAGAAAAAATCAAAACTATGCATATCAATTGCAGCAATGTGGAAATAGACCGGCCCACGATTGGAGAGTGATTAATTCATTAATTCATTGCTGGGAGGGAAAAATAAATTAATTAAAAGATTAATAGTAGATGTCCGAGAAATAAATAACGAAAGGGAGATAACTGACATTTTTAATAATTTCTTTTTGAATAGTGTTAATGCCTGCTCAATTTTTAGAAATTTGAGTGATTCACTTTATTTAAAATCACAGCCTGATTCTTTATTTTCACAAGTGAAACTATCGCAGTTTCACTTGTGAAGCAAGTAGTTGATATATTGCATGCCGAGGAGAAAGCATTGGCTGTGTTTCTGGATCTGAGTAAACCTTTCGATTGTGTTGATCATGAAATTTTATTGAAAACATTAGAGTCATTAGGCGTTAGGGATACAGAATTGAAGTGGTTTCAATCTTACCTAATTAATAGATTACAGCGTGTGGAGTTAACTAGAGTTGTTAAGGGGAAACTTACAAAGATTGTATCTTGAAAGCTTAAAGTAAAGCAGGTGTTCCACAAGGGCCAGTTTTGGGTCCAATTTTGTTTCTATTGTACATTAATAGGCTACCAGAAGTCATAGAAGTCATACCTAATGGCAGAGCTTTGTTGTTTGCTGATTATACTTCAGTAATCAGTAACAGTTTACTGGTAGATTCTCTTGAAGTAAATACACATGTTAACTAGAGTCCAGTACTACAGAATCGAGTAGAGTACAGTTTTTGCATCAAATGTTATTAACAGTTAATGGGATAAAGTGTCAGTATTTGCAGTACAAAAACAAACATAATGTTAAAGAAAGTAGAGAAGTGGATGCATTTATTCATAATAATAGTTTAGAGCATGTAGAAACAGTGAGGTTCTTGGGAGTATCTCTAGATCAATTTTTGTCTTCGGACTTCTATACCGATCAAGTTTGTAGTAAAATTTCGTCTGGGGTATTTGCATTAAAACAAATTGCCAGATTAAATGATAAGAAATTAGGCCTACTAATGGCAGCTTATCATGGCCTCATTCTGTCTCATATCCGTTACGGTATCTTAGTATGGGGTAATTCTAGCATGGGTACGAATAGGATTTTTAAAATTCAAAAGAAAGCTATTAGGTGCATGGTGGGAGCTAACCAGCTGACCTCATGCATGCCACTATTTAAGAAGCTTAAATTGCTTACAGTTCCCTCTCTTTACATTTTTGAGGTCATTATGTATGTTAGACAAAATAATTTTATGCCAAATTTCAATGTTTACAATCATAACACAAGAAACAGAAATGATTATTATGTTGCTAATCACTCCACAAAATTGTTTGAACAAAAACCTACTTATGCAGGGAGAAAATTCATGAATAAATCACCCCAATTTTTAAAATGTGATAATTTGGAAAAAACATTTGAAAAATTACTTTATCGGTGAAACTTTTTATAGCGTACAAAAATTTCTTTCTTGATAATAGTGATACATTGTGTGATTCGTATTTATGTATTTCAGGTGTTATAACTGACATATCCTATACTCCTCCTGGAGTCTCCGGGACGCAAAAAAACAAAAAAAATTCTTAGTTTTGTTCACAAATGTGAAGTGGAAAGTGTAGTTTTAAGTATACAAAACAAAAAATCATCTGGTTTTTATCATTTAATGTCAATTTCATAAAACAAATTATTCACCTAATTTCTTGTCCACTTGCTCAACTAATAAATATTAGCTTTGTTACTGTAAAATTTCCTGAGTTGTTAAAAAAATCTGTTATTGTGCAAATTTTTAAAAGGGGCAACCCCGATGTGGTCGAGCAATATAGGCCAGTAGTATGACTTTCAATATTTTCCAAAATATTTGAGAAGGTTAGGAGAACCAGACTATTAAACTTCTTTCCTTGAAAACCGGAAACAACAAGTTCGCGTGAAAAATTGTTTAAGTGACTAAAAAGTGGCAAAAATAGGCGTCCCTCAGGAATCTGTCATTTCGGCAGATCTTTTCTCATTATTTATTAACGATTTATAATTTGAACCCTTCTGTGGTAGAATTACAGCTTTTGCTGATGATATTGCGTTTATCTACGCAAGTGATGACCGGTTACAAATTTATGAGTTTATATCATATGGTTTAGCATTGCTAAGAAAATGGTGTGAGAAAAATGCAATGGTAGTAAATGCGTCAAAAACAAAAATAGTTAATTTTGATTTGGTCGGCTTCAATTTTGATCGTGATACTAAATATCACGTTTGTTGCGATCCTGTCAGCTGTAACTGCGATGTAATTGAACAAGTAAAAGAAATAAAGTATTTAGGAGTGGTTCTTGATGATAGGGCCTCATTTAGAAATCATGTAAATCAGCTACATTCTGATATCAGAAAATCAATTCGGGCATTTTATTTCTTAAGAAACCATTGTGGTCTAAATCTAATCAGGTCTTTATATTTTTCTTTGGTTCACTCTCGTCTTCAGTACGCTATTGCATTTTTGGGGTACTCATGATAAACTAATAAATAAATTGTTTATAACTTGAAAATACTTCATTCAAATATTATTATTTAAATGCCAGGGAGACAGTACTGTTAATGATTTAAAAAATTTACGAATCTTGCCCATTAAAAATTTATTTATTTCTAAAGTCTTTAAATTGTTTTATAAAAAAGTGGCAACTGAGGTACTGAAAACTTATATCACAGAACTAGAGGTTCAAGCGAACAACTTTTTGTAAGACCGATAGTTAATAAATCCTTTTTTGCTAAATCTTTTGTTTATTTAGGTCCAAAGTGTTTTAATCTATTGCCTATTGAAATTAAAAATAGCTTAAACTCGTTAATATTTTCAAGAAAGGTTAAAGATTGGCTCAATGACCTAACTGATGTTGATTCACTTGTAACAATTGTCGGCGATTAGTGTTGGTGTTTTACCGTTTCCGGCTTGCAGTGGTTGCTATTCAGTACTTGAGGGAATTTACTGATCTTGGTAAATAATATAACAATAATAACTGATTTTATTGTTGGTCATGTACCTGCAGGTGAATATCTCATCTGAAGACTAACGGCTTGGTTAATGTTTAGTGTTGAAATTAATACAGTTAGCATCCACTGTAGCTGCCGCCATAATTTGGATTGTCATTTGTAGGGAATGACGACGTCGATTTGTAATTCATTTGTAAACATGTTGTTATGTTTTTACATATACACGTATGAGTGATTCAAAACTATACGGCAATCTCTTGGTATCTCATTCTATAGCTAAAAATAAGAAAAAAACTTCATATAAACATATGCCTGAAAATGCTTTGTTAGCGACTTACGGCTAGCGAAAAATTTCACCTAGAACTCTGTACCCTCGGTGAAGTAAGGCCGTACAAAAATGTTAAACGTAGTTACAAACGTAATTACTCAGGAAAAAATGAATAATAGATATTGAAATTTCGCTTTGTTTAAAATCAAAATAGACGCACATAAAACGCACATTCTTAACTGCATAAAATATTAACTAATATGTAGGTTGGGAGTAACAGCTGATAATGATCAGCTGTTACTCCCAACCTAATATGTTATGCAGTTAAGAATGTGCGTTTTATGTGCGTCTGTTTTGATTTTAAACAAAGCGAAATTTCAATATCTATTATTCATTTTTTCCTGAGTAATTACGTTTGTAACTACGTTTAACATTTTTGTACGGCCTTACTTCACCGAGGGTACAGAGTTCTAGGTGAAATTTTTCGCTAGCCGTAACTCGCTAACAAAGCATTTTCAGGCATATGTTTATATGAAGTTTTTTTCTTATTTTTAGCTATAGAATGAGATACCAAGAGATTGCCTTATAGTTTTGAATCACCCTGTATATTAACCACCGTGTACTTGAGTTGGTGGTTATTAATACCTAGTAGATAAGATATAATTTTGTATTTGTATAAAGTGGAATAAACAAATATTATTATTATTATTATTATTATTATTAATATTAAATATTATAAAAATTACTGTAAATATAGTAGTAATAGAGTAGTAGGTTGACAAACGCAAACAAATACAAAATAATATGAGTTGATGAAATAAAAATGGATGTCGATCCTTTTAATGTTTATGTTAGTATGGTGGTAGTTAGAATGTGTTTTTCTTTTTTGGTTGCCTAGTTACACGGTTTTAAAATGTTTAAACTTAAATCAGCTGGAATCTAAATATTTAAATCATTTGGTACTTAAATATTAAATTAGCTGGTACGAAAACATTTTATAAAATGAAACTATCGTGCATTGAAAGTATGGCTGGACGTAACAACATTGTTGATCATGATCAGCTGTTCCCGTCGTGTGTTGCCTTAACGGACAAGGCATTTTGTTGATTAGTAAACAGTAGGGCTAATGGAAAATCTTTGTTTTTTTTAACAGTTAATATTGTTATTAAATAAAAGAAATATTGTTATTTACAAACAAATGTATTTAGCAGTTAATCATGTTTACTCAATATCTCATCATTAAAGAACAAACATTTTATTCTTGTTTTATTTTAACTAAGTATTTCCTTAAAATTGGTATTATTTTATACTACATAAAATTGAAATTTTTGTATATATTTAGTTTTATTTTTGATTTAACTTACATCAATTTTCTCAGAATTGTACTCTCTACAATTTATGTTTAAAGATTTTATTGTATTTAATACCCATTTAACGAAGTTATTGTACTTAAAACGTAAAAAATCGGCGTTTACCCAAAATCTTGCATTTAACCAAAATTCCTCAAAAACTACTTAAGGTACAGGTGTAAAACATATTTTGTTAGCTTTTCCAGGTCAAAATACGTAAGAAACCACAATTTTTTCCACTTTATTTAACTTCGCAGAAGTTCAGTATGGCTTTATTTCACTCTTCGCCCAGAAATCATGCCGAAATACTTAGCTAGCTGTAACTCGCTAACGAACGTTTCGGACCTACGTTTATATTAAAATTTTCATTATTTTTACTAGTAGAATATATGCTAGTAGAATACATAAACTATTTATAATAAAGTAGAATACATATACTTATACAATACTACTTGCCTACTACTTGTGCAATATGGCCTATGGCCTACTAGTAGAAAAGGCCTACATATAGGCCTACTACTATTGCAATAGATACTAATAGAATGCGAATTCAGTAAGGATGTGTTGTATTGTGATTTAAGTGCGACAGTAAATTGTAGTTGTGAGGTTTTCTTGTGAGTAGATAACCATGAGAAAAAATATTTGGTGTCAAACTCTCACACGATTTTTTCTTGCCAATGTAAATACAAAACAATAACCTATTTTTAATCGTTAATAAACCATGTAAAATGAAAAACATAACCGAATTTTAATCATGAGTGAATGACGCAAAATGAAAATCAACCTCTATACAATGTAAACTTAAAAATGCGGTAAATCACTTTGACGCTTAACTGGGCTCTGTAGTGAAAAATCCTTGAAATAAAACTCGGTAGATTTATTAATTTCTGGTAACTTTAATTATACACTTTTGATATAAAATGCATACTAAGGCCGCAGTATTATAAAAATCTATTTTTTTAACGATTTCGATGAGAAAATACAGAAAACCACAAATTGAAGTTAATCTAAGGCATGTAGAAAAAATGTTTGAAATGAAACTTGTAGGTTTTTAATGGTTCTACAATTTTATTATATAGGCCTACATTGTTGTCTTAGAATCCATGTTAAGGCCGTAATCTTAAAAACTAGATAAAAATAGCCTACTTTATTGACACGTAACATAATAATATATCCTACGTTATAATATAATGCGGAACGGAAACGTTGTAGCTACTACTGCATTTGCATTTGCATTTGCATATAGCGCATACGCTTGGAGTGGCCGAGCGGCGAAATTGTGTGAAAACTTTGACCAGGGCAGCCAAACGTTACACTTAAGCAAATGGCTACAGATTTATAGTGAATAGTGTAGCCTATGATGTTGATATTCACGATTCAAGTTTTTATCTGTCCATTGTCATTGAACAGTTTGCACTTTCATTAACAAAAACAAAACATACAAGCAAAGTTTTAGGCCCATATCATATAGCAATATTAACATAGCCTAATTCAACACAAATTTTTTAACATCTATTTGAGCGCGAATCGAAGCACTTTTGATGTTGAATTAAATTTAAAAAATATTAGTAATAAAAATTACTTAATAGGCTATATTGTGACGTTTATTCCAGGTTCTTTCAGGATCTGGCTAATCCTGAATAATAAAACTTTCTTTCAAATGTATAACGAGTAGGCTATTTATTAACAAATGAATCGCTAACGTTAATTATTGCACTCATAACAACTAATATTACAATCGACTACTTGACTTAATAATACCGAATCGATTACCAAATGTTTTAAACGTTAAAGACTTGAACTATCTGTAAAGGAAATATGGCCATTAAAAACCGGGTAAATAATTAATTCCTATATACTTACAGTTGTACACAGTAATGACGGTACACTAACTGCCCGCTACGTACAACCTGTTTCACTACGAAACGTGTTATCACAACTCACAATACAGACCGGAATTTATCCACACGATTGAAAGCAACACTCTGCCGACTCAGATTCACTTCGCAAAATATTTACGTACTGACTGACTGCCCGACAAAAGAAGTTCGTCAGGATATAAGGACAACCGCCCTAGTAGGAGGACAAAGATTTTCCACACAGAAGAATACCGGTCCGGTAATATAAATATTTAGAGACGTTAAAGAACACATGAAACTGTCCACCCTATAGGCCTATTAGGAAAACAACAATACCGGCGGCGCCCGCCCGCCACATAAACAATGACCCAGCAGATCAACAATATCACAGCATTACAATTAATATAAAACGTACAAAGGAAAAGTGTTTCTTTAAATTGCATTAGATAAGAAGATTTGCTTTTGAAAACACTATCGACATGATGTATGCACTTCAACGAGGCACTTGAACCAAAATCACTTTCTCAGAAACTGATTTCATCCGATAGAACAACATAAGCGTTGCATAAGCATAACATTGGCTTAATAAGACAACATTAACATCAAACATTATAGAATATTTTTGCTAGCAGAAACTGTTTCAGTTTATTTTAAAAACTGTACAACAAAACATATTTTATGATTTGGTGAACGGTTACAAATTTTGACGGAGGCATAGTAGGCCTACGGCGCTTCTTCATAGCCGGATAGTGGTCGCATGGGCCGGTGGATGGATATCTGTTATTTTCAAAAATAAATGTTCATTTTTGTTCAGAAAGTAAATTTTTGCGCTCTCATGAATGTTAATGAATGGCAGCGTTAGTAAATTTAGTTGCTAAAAGAAGGATTTACTAGATTACATGGTAATGGCCCATCTTCAGTATGTAATCGTTCTTAAGAAGGCTCTGCTTTACCTACAGATACCCAAAACGTAACGCTGTATAGAAATTTTAAATAGCCTATATCTGACAATTTACCACTTCTTAAAGAGCAGTTAATTAGAACGGATGCCCGCGTAAATAACTCCGGCATCTTTACTTATTTATTATTAAATGCAGCCAATTTCCTTAAACTCAAATCCATAAGGATTTGAGTTTTGATACGTAGACTAATGTTTTAATGGATGTCTTCAGTCTGCTTTCCTTGAAATCTTCAACTACCTATATTACGTACTTGATTTAAAAATGTATCTGAAAATGAGTGGATAGGCGTAGTCTACTGTATTAAGGGTGACATCGATAGCCCACATATAATCAATTAAGTTGCGGTCAACATTTTATTACAATTTTTATTAATTGTATTGTTTTTACCAGGAATGGCTTCCTGATTTGCTCTTATAGCAGGAGATCGGCATAGGCCTAATATAGGCCTACCCGGGTCGTGCAACAATTTTCAAATAACAGATCTATTCATGAATATAACATTTCGGTGGGCGTACCGTATAATAATTAACGTCGACCGAACTAAGTTTAAGTGATCTGGTAAAGGCAGTACGGCGTCGGTTATTATACAGCCCTATTTAGAGAGGGAGGGATTGGGGATTGAACAGGTGATCCCGGTCCATGTGTAGTGTTTTGGCATCGGCGCCCTTGTTCGACGCCTTCCAGAGTAAGGTTAGCGGCCTCTCAGGCTTAGCGCCAGCAGGAAGCGACCCACGTACGATGTGCCTAACGCACTACACGGATTAACGCCGACCGCCCTGACAACACAACCACGCACACAAATACACACATAAAAGTGTGTGTCCTGTTCTGCGCTTCTCCCGCCGCCGGTAATCCGCTAAACAACCTCCATGACCTCTACCATTCTTTAGGCCTATTTATTTTCCCATAACTTACAAAAATCATCGCGCTACGTACTTTATTTACTTTTCTTAATTTGCCACTGAAAATTAAACTCTGTGGTGGGACTATTTATCTACCCGCATTTGGTTTCCCGTGCTTAAACAACTGCGGTAGGCCTCCTGCGGGGACACCCACTTTAGTTTTAGTAAATCAGATAGGTACCGGTAACATTGCCGAGAGGGCCATTAACATGTCATGATACGTGTTTAGCGATCTCAGTTGCACAAGTCAAGTGAAAATATGCATGTAAAATGTTCAAATCGCGTGATTCAATGTAGGTAGAGAGGGTCTTTGTCTGATGAATTTTATTTGGGCAGTGGAATCCCACAAAGTTCAGTGCTAAGTGTTACATTGTTCCAAATAACAATTAATGATGTCGCAACATTGGACTGTAACATCAAGCTATTTTAACAAAAAAGTCTCAATTTACACGTTTTTCTAGAAGGAACTTTGCTCATAATGCAGTAAAACTCTCTTTAAGTTTTCATGAAATTACCAGAGTAAAACAAATTAAGATTCTTGTTTAATATTTGACGAAAAATTGTCGTGGGCTCCTTACATATGTTCACTCAATGCAGAGTGACAACGCAGAATTAACATTTTAAAATCCATGCCATCTAACAACTGGGGTGCTGATAAGAAAATAATATTGATGACTTATTTCGCGCTGATGCGTTCTAAGATAAATTACGGATCGATGGTCTATGGCTCTGCAAAACGTAATGTATTAAATTCGTTAAATCCGGTTCAGAATGTTTGTTCGAGGTTAGCCCTAGGTGCATACAGGACAAGTCCGATTCTCAGTATCTTGGCAGAAGCTGAAGAAGCACTTCTTGATATTAGAAGAAAAAAGTTATGTTTTTCCTTTGCTTCAAAAATATCTTCTTATCCTAACACGCCAGTCCACGGAAATTGTTTTCCAACATACTTTTAGACATGTATTAAAAATGCTAAACCATTCCATAAACGGCTGCAAAATTATCTACAAATATCCTCATGCAAGTTGATACTGTTTTTAACTGTACGCCGGTCCGTAGTTCATATTTTTCCCACTGTGGCGCTGTGATGGGGTTGCTGCTGCCGATAGAATGCGCCAGCGGTCATACCTCTCACAGCGCATGTGCCAAGTGGCATTATATAGCGTCTGCGTACAGGCGATGCAAAAGTTGAGAAGGAGAAGGTGACAGTATCGATATTCTCTGTGTGCGAGAATCGATACGGGGAAGTTGACATCTCAACATTGAGTTTTCATTCCGTCATCTGTACCTCCATCCCCTTACCCTCGCTTCACCGGCGACTGCTCCCCTTCGGAGGCAGCGGTATAAGGTGCACGCTGCGTCGGCGACGCGCTCCTATTAGATTAGGCAGCGGTACAGACGACCCCGATTCACTTCACCGGTGACTGCTCCTCCTCGGAGGCAGCGGTGAAAGGTGGTCGCTGCGTCGGCGGCTGCTCCTAATCTTTTAGGCAGCAGCGAAGACGACTTCCCTTCCTCCCCCCTTCGATGTTTTCATTATTTTGAACTACGCCGCCGGAGGCTCGGCCGGTGTCCTACGACTGCGCTACTGAAAGCCGGTGGCGACAATTGGCGCCCAACGTGGGGCCAATTCATGAAGAGTGCTTCGTGAGGACCGACGATCATAGGACCCGACAACTACAGTCTACACTTTCTGGGAAAGTATAAAATCCAGTGGCGCCCAATTCAATCTACAACATGGAAGTATCAGCCGAACAATCCTGTAGAACGGATCTCTGCATCCGGCCAACGACCGAGATCACGAACCAAGAGTGCATCCACTGCACTCGACCGTTCCATCTCGCCTGTATCCAGCCTGCCACCGACCCGAGGTACATCTGCCACAACTCTCACAACATGGAGCTTGTCGACACGGAACACAACCACTCCAGTGGTGCCTGTCACAATTCCATCCACAGTAACAGACACGACCTCGGACTCAGCAGCTGTAACGCAGATGTCTAATACCATCATGCCAGCATCCGCCGGACAGTCTTGTCCGAGCAGTCTTCCGACGACAAGGACCTGGCTCATACTCAACCGACCTACACGTCCCAAACCACCTTTACCTTCTGCATTCCATTCAACTACCGCTAATCTAAACATGTCTTTCCAAGTACCCACCAAATCTACTCTTCCCTTTCACTCAGTATCCTTCAACAAATAACTAACTTCATCCCACCAGCATCCTCCGACTAGCCAACCACTGCCTGAGCCACCCTCACTCCAACTTCAAGACAACACAACTACATGATTCCGCCACCAGTGAAAAGATTACTAGTTGGCATCAAATACAATCCTGTCCAGAAGAACAACGCTCCGCCGCCGCCGACACAAACTTCGGACCACGCTACCCAGTGATCCACAAGTCTTAATATATGATATTCATGTGAGAGAGCCAGATTGGCGACTCATCGTTCCCGCAGCTGTCAGGAGCCACATAAAATATCTATTATCACGACGAAGATCCCGCGGAGCATCCAGGAACCGACGACACCTACCGAACAGCAGCACGACAATTCACATGGGCACAACTTCGAGCCCACATCGATCGCTACGTCACCCAGTGCCTGCTCTGCGCCTGCACCGAAGGCAACACCCACTCACGTCCAGCTGACCAACGCCACGCCGCCCCTCTCATCCCAGGGGAACGGTCTGCCTGGCTCTGATGGCCCGTACCTTCTCAGGTCAAAACCGCAGCATACTGGACGTGCCGACTCATTCTCTCGAAGCCTACCCCATACCGAATTCAGAAGCGTACACAATCATCACCACAACAAAAACAGTGAGTTCAGTGCAGTGAAATTAAAAAAAAAAATCCCACACACCATACAAGTCTATTTATAAATCTGTATTAAATATATAACGTGTAGTGTAAAAATATATATGTAATTGTAAATATTGTGTAGTAATAAGTAGTTTTAATACCACGGTTGCGCAACCATCTTATTTCTTTACAATTATCAACCCTAGCATCTAAGCGAGCCTGCGCGCTCAGCCATAGTATTAAGCGAGCCTGCGCGCTCAAACCTAGCATCTAAGCGAGCCTGCGCGCTCAACCCTAGTATTAAGCGAGCCTGCGCGCTCAACCCTAGTATTAAGCGAGCCTGCGCGCTCAACCCTAGTATTAAGCGAGCCTACGCCCCCAACCTAGAAATTAAGCGAGCCTACGCGCTCAACCTAGAAATTAAGCGAGCCTACGTGCTCTACATAAACTCACATGGGCCTGTGAGCCCTCTTTTTTTTTCTCTGTACATAATTTTGTTTTTTCCAAATAAACATTAACTCCGGACTCGGCTCTCTCGACCGCGGAGGAATTGATACTGTTTTTAACTGTACGCCGGTCCGTAGTTCATATTTTGCCCACTGTGGCGCTGTGATGGGGTTGCTGCTGCCGATAGAATGTGCCAGCGGTCATACCTCTCACAGCGCATGTGCCAAGTGGCATCATATAGTGTCTGCGTACTGGCGATGCAAAAGTTGAGAAGGAGAAGGTGACAGTATCGATATTCTCTGTGTGCGAGAATCGATACGGGGAAGTTGACATCTCAACATTGAGTTTTCATTCCGTCATCTGTACCTCCATCCCCTTACCCTCGCTTCACCGGCAACTGCTCCCCTTCGGAGGCAGCGGTATAAGGTGCACGCTGCGTCGGCGACGCGCTCCTATTAGATTAGGCAGCGGTACAGACGACCCCGATTCACTTCACCGGTGACTGCTCCTCCTCGGAGGCAGCGGTGAAAGGTGGTCGCTGCGTCGGCGGCTGCTCCTAATCTTTTAGGCAGCGGCGAAGACGACTTCCCTTCCTCCCCCCCTTCGATGTTTTCATTATTTTGAACTACGCCGCCGGAGGCCCGGCCGGTGTCCTACGACTGCGCTACTGAAAGCCGGTGGCGACAAAGTTTACACCTGTTTTTATTCGTCAAATTCCGTTGAACCGCCTTGGCTGTCGAAACCTTTTTGCTGGATCTGTCTAAGGCTAATAATCTGAAAAAACTCAGCACAATATTATCAAAATACACGAACATATATATACCTGTATACACTGATGGCTCTTGATCAGCAAAAGGCACTGGCTGTGGTTGTGCAGTTGTCTTCCCGAACAGTACTGTTAAAATTCGTTTAATTAATATTTGTTCTGTCTTCTTTTGCGAAGCACATGCTTCATAAATTATAGTTTAAAACTCCCGATCACAAGAACGAACGATAAGTTAACAATATTAACGGACTCGATGAGTGTGGTTAGAGGCTTCCAGGGTGAAGCGATTAAAGAACCAATTATGGAACTTTTATCCAACCTAATTAAACAAATTAGCAACAGAAATAACGTACACATTGTGTAGTTTCCATCGTATTGTGGTATATACGGAAATAAGAGAGCGGACACAGCCGCAAAAGAGGCGTTAGCAATCCCACTAATAGAAAATCATCTCTCATCACACACAAATATCAGGAGAAACCTACATCACCAAAACAAACGACACTGGAACCAATTCTAGTCTCAACATCCTCCAACGAAACTTCACAACATAAGAAAACATAAATTTGAAAACTCATAGCCACACATGGAGCTTCGGAGGCAAAAAGTACTACGTACGCGGTTACGCATTCGACGGCACTCTACGCTTACTGAAAAAAGATCAAGCACAACATTGTAGCCTGCCTACACATTGGTACACGCCACTTACAATCACATAGGCCTAAGTAGGCCTACGTCATCACAGACTGCCAAAATTCACATTCCACGCGAACACTATTTAAAATCGACAATCATTTAAGACTAAATTTGATAGAAAAAGAAGCGGTTAAAAGTACAATAAATGTTTTGAACTTTTTCAAAATTTCACATTTAATACAATTATGAAATCATATATCATCTTTTTCATTGTCATTATATTTCTTATTTAGTTTATAATTAATTTTACGTTGTCGAAATTTTCATTGAATCTAATTTTTAATTTTATCGATGACCTTATTGTGTTAATTTTGTGTCTTCTTTGTAAATTGTAGGCGTACTATATATGTATTTGTGTAACGTGGTCGCTAATCACCTGGTAGTCGATGCGACTTTAAATAAATAAATAATAGGTATTCATAAATATGAAGAACCAATCATGGGACAAGTAGGCCTAGTTGAATCGACGCGACTGTTATTCCTATCGTTCATCTAGGTAAGTACCATTGCCGCACGGCGGTTACTGTTTTTAATACGAGTACGTTGACATGTCCGGTATATTTCTAAGATGAAAGGGGAGCAGATTGTGCAGCTTGGGTGCTTAAAACCAGAAATGCTTCGGTATAATGTTTTTCGGGCATTACGTAAAAGAAAAAGTTCCTTGTATCGTGTGTAGTGGTGGGTTCTCGTAGGAAAATAATTTGGATTCCCATATGCGTAAATGAGATCTTCTCCTGCAAGCATTTATCGAGAAACAAGTTCACGTAAGCTCTAGTTCTCGAAAAGTTGCCCCGATTGATATCTCAGTCGCTTCTTATTAATAACTGGTAAAAATAAGCTAGTAAAGTTCGGGCGGTAAGAGAAGTTAGCCACCAGCGGCGACAGACACAGAGGTCGGGGTGAGTGTGAGTGACGGGGTGAACAGTTTTCGTGAGATAGGCCTATATCGCATTCTATTCTCATTGGCTCTTTTACTTCTAAAAGCAAAGTGTTGCCGCAGCAAAGGAAAGACGAAAATTGTTTGCGGATGCTTTGCCACCCGTAGTCGTCACTACGAGTAGGGAAAGGACGGCTGCGTGATAAGCCCTAAAATATACCTATCGGTATTTAAGATGGTAAGTTATTTATTTTTCCGTAAATAAATTGGCGTTGTTGTTTTCTGTATCGTCTCCAAATTATTTCATACTTCCGCCTACTATTTTAAATTCTTATTCCAGTTTTTCAAAGCGTAAATGAATCTCTGATTGCCTGCCTTTGTATTTATAATGAATAAATGCCACTACTTTCGTTATCTTTTATATAGGCCTACTGTAGGCCTATTTGGTATAGGCCTATGCAAAGTCGCATCAAGTGCTTCTGTTACAGGCGACTATTACGAAGCAGTGTGTCAGTCCGTATATTGTTATATTTTCCAGACCCTATCTGGGAATCGAACCGGGGACCTCTAGCGCTCTAACCACTAATGTACCGGAGCGACCTTCTAGCCTATTTGATATCTATAGACTAAGTTACTATCAGGCTAATTTATATTCGGTACGCATCGAGTTATATAATTAGACTAGCCTATTGTAAGCCTTAAGACGATGATTGTAAATAGGCCTCAACCAGGCCTACGTTTTCTTTTTCAAAATTAACTCTTATTATTACTACTTTTTTTTATTTTTATTGTTATCGAAGAAGACCAATTCAGCTAAAGTGTTAAGTTTTTATTAGTATTTTTAATGAAATTATAGCAAATAGTTTAACAGTGATCCACTATTAGTTACAATTTAAATAATTTATTGTGATTGATTAATCCGTTAATAAATGTTGTGATAAGTTTGAAAGGAAGTTAGGCCTGTAGGTTAGGCATCATGCATTACAATAGGATAGACAATGAATCGATAATAAGTAGGCTAAGAGAGTAAATAAAATGAAAATGTTGATGAACCTATTGCAAACCGACGAAACGGATCGGTTAAGAAAGGGGAAAAGTAAGGCGACTCATGTAGGCCTACCAACGTGGGTAGGCGTTACACAGGGTACAGGCGTAGGTCTACGCCGAGCTCAACTTCTAAAGGGAAATTATATATCCGATGGTAAAATAAGATGGAGGAAACAAGAAGGATTGCTATGTACGGAATCCCACTCGAGATGTCAATCGAGAATTAATTCGAATTACTCTCTTCAAAAACGTTTTACTGTTTAAGATGCGGTTAAAAGAGGAAAGAACCGGTCAACGATATTTTAGAGATGGAAACGAGAACAAAAATGGGTGGTATGGGTTTTCCTGTTGATAAATAAAATTCGAACCCCGAAAGCCAAATGAAGGTTGCGGCCTAGGTGGCCTACGTGGCCTAAGCGAAAGTCGCATATCACGAAGCGTAGTAATAAATCAGGCTAGTTGTGTTCGCTTAGATTCCATAAACGAAACCCCCTCACTTTTTACATCTTCTTCAATTATTCTACACAAAACAAGAAACCACTGAAAAGTTGGTCGGACAAAAAATAGTAAAGAAAAATGTCAATGGAGGAATGATAGGGCTTCCAGAGCCCACGTAAGTGTTTTATTGTCTGCTTAGGGTTTCTTTCGCGGATTTAAGCGTACATTTACTTTTTAACAATTCGTGACACATGACTCCACCTTCACCCGACCTCTCTGATACAGCGCACCTACTTTTGTACAAGCACAAACCTTTCCATGGTACAAGCAACAAAAACTCATTCGTAACCTCTTATAATAATAATAATTACGATAATGATCGGAAAACAACTTTTTCCTTTTAAAACTTTACAGGTAAGTTGTAATGTCAACCGAGGAACTCGGTTCTGACAACGCATGGGATGGACCGCTTTAATTAGGCCTATCACTGTACGGGTACTGATAACTTTATAAACTTCGGCTCTCTATTTTACGTCTAGTATTGGAAATGTACGGCGACAGATAAAAAAAAGCGGCGAAGAAATGCCAGACCTGACCGGTAGTCGTACCGGGACCATTCGCGTAAACGCCACATGCGCTCACCACTACACCACAATCCGGACGGTATTCCGAATGCTAATAATTTAAAAATTTCATTAGAATCAAACCCACCGGGTTGGTCTAGAGGTAAAGTCGTCGCCAAAATCAGCTGTTTAACAGCTGATTCTCGGAGACGAAGATTCTTGGTTCAAATCCTAGTAAAGGCAGTTACTTTTATTCGGATTTGAATACTAGACAGTGGTTACCGGTGTACTTTGGTGGTTGGGGTTCAATTAACCATACTCTCACAGGAATGGTCCGCCTGGGTCTGTACAAGACTACATCTCATTTACACGTCATACACATCCTCCTCATCTCATTGGGTCATGGGGTTGCTTATTGTTATGAATTGAACAGATTGCAACGTACACAAATTAGGAATAAAAAAAGAAATTTTTTTAATTAGAATCAAACATCGACAACAGCTTCTTCGCCTTCACTAACACTAATATTATTATTATTATTATTATTTATAATGTATATTATTACTTGTATATCGTTGGAAATGATAATATTAATTAGAGATATCGATAATTCTAAAGAAGAATTTAGTTTATTATTCCCTTATTCCCTAGACTTATGAAAAATATTTAGAAACGTGAAATTTCCTAGCCAGTTTAAGTGTGCTATGGTACGTACTACTATGTCAAAAAAGGCAATGTTTCCAACTAAAAACTCTTGAGTGAATCACTCACACGACTTTCTCTTGCCAAAGTAAAAAAAAAATAAATAAATAAAAAAATATATATATACAGTAAAATCTCTCTATTGCGGAACTCTATATAGCGGAAATCTCTCTTTAGCGGCATTATTTGCCGACCCCGACCCTTTCGTATACTACGATAATGTATTTAACTCTCGTTATAGCGGCACAAAAATCTCTCTATAGCGGCAAAACAATATCTTCAGGATATGGATTTAGACGCCTATGTAGGGGCAGACAATGAATTAGCCACTTCAGCAGATGTTGGCAATGATGCAATAATCGAAAATGTCTTAGCCCAAAACAACGAGCAAGAAAGTGAAAATGACGATGAAATGGAAACAGAAATGTTGTCCCTTCAAGTAAACAGGCACTAGACGCTATTCTTGTTGTTTCCACGTACTGTCATTGCCAATATGTAAATGAAAATTTACAAGTTTTAAACATTGAAAATGAGATTGAAGACATATTTTATAAATTGAAAACAAAACAAAATTTACAACTTATTTTACGAAATGAAATGTACTTCACAGTTATTGTTTCCTTAATAACAAAAAGAATATACTGTACTGTCTATTTTCTGTGTTTGTGTAGCCTATGTTTTATTAGATTTTAATTGTATGTATGTATGTCTATTACTGTTCAGTGAAAAACGAGTTTCAGTGCTAATTAATTTTAGGCTATCTATTACGGTATGTACTGTATGAATGATTATTGAAAAAAGTTCAATACGAAAAGTGAAATTCTATTGTTAAACATTAGTAACACAACATCTAACAAAACCAGTTTGTATCCAAATTTCTTGTTAAGTTAATAACCTACACTTTATGTAATTAATTTAAATATCTCACTGTATTGAAGTAATCTACTGTTAAACATTCGTCATAAAGTTATCTATTCAGTAGTTTTTCAAAAACTTATTCCATGCACCATTTATATACGTGTATGTAAGTTAATTTGTACAGAAAAATTAGTACTCCAACTTCCCTCCCACCGTTAATTACTCGCTCTCTCTATAACGGGACTCTCTTTATAGCGGCGGTATCTCATGGTCCCTTCAATTCCGCTATAGAGAGATTTTACTGTATAACCTATATTCTGTCATTAGTAGACAATGTAAAATTAAAATCAACCTCTGTTGAACTTAAAAATAATGAAAATCACTAATTGACGCTAAACTAGGCTAGATGCAAGAACAGGCTTGAAATAAAAGTTGTAGATTCTTTTATTTCCTATAATGTTAAGTAGGTCTAATAGACATTTGTGGTAAAGTGCAGTGCATAGAAAGGCCCTGTTTATGCAGTGCGGTGGCCTGCTGGCGTAGTTATAAGTACATTGAATTAAGTGAGAGCGTTTATGCGTAGTGCGTGACGCCACAGTAAGCGACAGTTCACCGTTGCGTGTCTAACATCATGCGGCTGTACTTAGATTATCGCGGCCGGCCGTCCACCACAACTGGTTGTATTTAGGCCTACATTGTGATAGGCTATTCAGAGCTGTTTATGCTCTTGCGGGACACCGGCGGCAGTGCTTCGTTCAACAGTCCACCAGAGCTGTGTTGAAACTTTTCGAATTTTCTGTGTGCACGAAATCCGTACAGGTTTTTAAAAGCTCCATCTACCGCTGTAGCACGGTTAATCGGATGCACTAAGCGACGCTTTTTGCGCCTTTGTTTTTTTATTTAACCTCAATTAGCAATAGACGAGCAAACACGTAGGCCTATCCATTGTGAGAGACTAGCACAAATTGATAGCGATCCCGGAGATTCCCCACCCGATGTCTACCAAGACGTTGCAGTTTGCCGTCGAGCTTAAAATTCATTGCGGCGAGCCGCAGTGCATAAACAAGGCCTAGGGCCGCAATATTAAAATTACTCATTTTTTACTGATTTTGATTAAAAAAGTACAGGAAACCGCTAATTGGCGCCAAACTACGCGTTAAAAACAATATTTGACATAAAAGTTGTAAGTTTTAAAATGTTCTGCACGTTTCATTTTACATACTTTAGCCTTAAATTGTATATTAACGCCACAAGCTTCAAAAAGAATTTTTTCTTTGCGAGCACAACTTCCCTATCCCATTCAGGCACGGCATATTTTCATACGTTACAAAAAATAATTTCATCCATCACCGTCTGCATTAGCAGTAATTGCAAAACAGTCGCAGGACGTTAAACCAAAAAAAAAATATATCAATTTCAGCAGACGTGGCGCTCGCTTATTGTGCTTAATAGCCGTAGGAGGAGCTATTTTTGCGTCGTTTTTGAGAAAATACCACGAATAAACTACTACTTCCGGTTGACCGATTTTGATGAAAATGTTTGTGTCGTGTCCCGTAGAGGTAGAGCGGACGAAGCTTGCCGGTTTCTGAAGTGCGCAGAAGGTTATTTTGGTAATGGCGCGCTTGGTTGCCTCTGCGAGTGGTGGGGGGTCAATGCGGCACTAGCTGTGTTGAGATTCACGTCGCTCTCGTAACGTCCTGAAAACATTAATCTGTAATGTGTTGTGGGTGGTAGGCGTTAATTGTTGTATACAATGTTCACAATTGAATGTTTTTATCGTCGCTAACAGATGATAATTTACATCGTTTAGAACATGTGATTTAATAGGCAGTTCGGTATTATGACACGAAATCTACCGACTGAATCCGAACTGTTCGCGCAGCTACACGCAGCTCTATCTTTCTAATTTTTATGAATGATTTATTTAGTGTGATAAAATTTGGAAAAGCATTCGTGTAGGTATGAGATGACTTAATATTGATCGGAGGCCACAAAAATTATGATGCAGCAGTAGAATTACAACAACATTTGAACAATTTAAGTTCTTGGATACTTGATATGCGTTTAGAAGTCGCCTAATGTAGAGAAATCCGTTATAATGTCCGTCAGATGATCTCATGAAACTCCTGATCTCTTTTTACTAAATTGTAAGGGTTTTAGGAATGAAGTGAGAAATTTTAATTGTTCTCCTATCACGGAAAATGACGTTCTAAGTAGGTTCAACTAATGAAAATCACTTAACATGGAATATGTCGATTGATAAGATTAGACGGCGTGTCGGTAGGCTGTATTATTGAAAATGGTTGCTTCTTCATTTTGTTGGTGGGCAAAATAATGTAGTACAAACTAATTGGATCTGTAATAGGCGGTGTTGGTAGGTGCTGTAGTTCATGCGTATGGGAAATTCTTGTAAATATGCTGCTATCTATAATAGGTAATAATAATGCAGGCTATAGGCGTAGGCCTACCTACGTATCTTATTTCATATAACTAGCCCTGCACAAAACCTATCCGTTTATAACAACTGAAATAGGTTACATTTTATACATGAAGAAAATAAAATGAAGAAAATCAGTTGATTATGAACAATAGGCTAATACCAACAAAGAAAATGGCAGCGAATAAGATTAACCACATTCAATTAACAGCTTTCAAAGATAGGCCCTTCATCTGCAGTACACATTTAATAATAAACCGAATCGAATTATTTAACGAATGCGACACTCTTACGCTGGGCGTACATGGTCCGTGCGAACGCCCGGACCGGGCGGTGTAAAGTTGTCCATGGCACATGGTCCGTGCGATGCACGGATGTTACGTCCGGGCGCCCTGTTATTTCTGTCTTGTACTCCTCTACTTACTCATAAAAAAGCGGTCTTTCCTGACTTATTGAAGATAGCCAGCTTTATTTAAGTTATCAGACACAATTTTCAGACAGCTTGACCTAAAGTTATTAGTTTTAGCAATTTTTACTAATCTAAAAAAGCATTTGACCAATTAGTTCACCCAATTTTATTACGGAAATTAAAATACTACGCGTATCAAACACTTTACTGCAATAGCTCTGTAAAATTTATCGAGTCGTTTCTTAAAAACCTATCACGGTGTGAGGAGATCGATGGACCAAAACGGGTTCATTTAAATCAAACTGTAAATTTTCTACTAGCGGAATACCACAGGGGTACACTCTTTCCCTCTATTGAGACTTATATTTATTAAATAAATTAATAAATTTATAATTAAATTAATTAAAATCTCCATATTTTCTATCAAATTTCGTTACTGTTATGTTTGCTGATGACAAGAGTAGTTAAAACGGCAACTAATAGCGTAATAAACAGAATGTGTAAATGGTTCTCTTGTAATAAATTAGAATTAAATATAAACAAAACTAACTACATTCAATTTCCTTTTACTTCACATCTGATAACTCTGTTACCAAGTATCGTTTTGAACGGAAATTTAGAAAAGGAACGGACACCTAAGTCTTAGCGTTTACGTAGATGAGAACCTAACCTGGAAATCACATAGCGAACCTATTAAACCGTCTTCGCTCAGTGTGTTTTATTTTGCAAAATCTCCAGAAAATCTTGTCGGAATAAGACAAATATTAAATATTTTGCGTTATTCCACTCTGTACTCAGGTATGGGGTTACGCAGAGGGGCAACTCAACCGAACAAAGATTTTTCGCATACAAAAATACCCAGTTAGAATTATCTCAAACATCCCAAGCCATTTCTTGTCAAATATTGTTTGTTAAATGATCACTGTGACAATAATCTCTTCTTACCGTCTCTTTATTTATAAAACATTTTACAATTCGCGAAAAAGGAAATTCGCACAGTGTTATTTACAAAAAGTAAGTACAATCATAACAATGAAATTCGCCACAACGATGACTACAGAATTGAAAAAATAGAACTTTAAAGTTCTCGAAAGGAATTCACTACCGATCGGTTTTTAAACAAATTACCATCTAAAATGAGATTCCTTAATTTATAAAACTGTGATCGGGAAAAAAAGGGATTTTTTAAAAATAAAACATCTACTATATTATCTTATAAATAATGCTCTTCAAATGTAATCTGTGTAGAATTATAACATTGTATAGTAGTATCAATAACAAACATGGAATGCCAATATACAGTTTTAGTAAATTTAAAAAATGTTCAATTGTTTGTTAAAATACTAGTTTTTTAATGTAGGCCTATAGGCTATACGTATTTATTTGATTACCCTATGTCTATTCCTTTTTTGGTCGCTGACAAATAAGATTTTATTTATTTATTTATATTCCTTATTACTTAGTTATTATTGTCGTAAAATGCATTCTAAGGCCGAAATATTAAAAAATTCGATTGTTCACACGTTTTCGTAAGATAAAAACAGAAAATCGCTAATTACTGCTAAACTAAGCGTTATACAAAAAAAGTTTGAAATCAAAGTTGTAGAATTTTAAATTCTCTACATCTTTTACTATAAAAATGTTTGCGCTAAATTGCATATTAAAGCCGTTATCTAAAAAAAAAACAATTCTTTTTCGGAAAAACAGCTTCACCAAGAATTTCAGCAAACATGGCGCCTACTCTATCTTGTAGAGCATTGAAAAATTAGTAAACTAGGCGATTTTTAAAAAATCGTAGAACCGGTTTTTGAGAAAATCGCAAAAAAATTAAAAAATTACACGAATAAACTACTACTTCCGGTTGACCAATTTTGATGAAAATGTTCGAGTCGGGTCCGGTAGTGGTATGTAACTTAAGTTTCAAGTTTCAAGTTCGTACAATGTTCCGTTCTTGAGATATTCTGTTCACACACACACACACGCGCGCGCGTACACAGAGAGAGAGAGAGAGAGAGAAAGAGAAAGAGACCAATCGCTAAAAATATGTTTTTTGGGTTCAGGGGGTCTGAAAACGTGTAGATCCGGTGAAGAGTGGATTTCTTAAAATCGACATGAAAACAATACTTTCCTTCCTATATATTCATATAGGCAAGAGAAAGTAAAAATGAAATTAAAAATAAACAATTAAGTTTACAATGTGCTTCCGTAAAGGCCAAAATGTGAAAACGTATTTTTTTGAATTTTGGCCGCCATTTTAAAATGGATGAAGATATTTGGATTTTTCTTTTACCGGATTAAAACGAAGTATATGCTTCTGAGGAACACTGCAAAATTGTCTTTCAGTCGGAACCCTGTAGTTAAATATAAAGGGGCCACAGTAAGTAGAGTCAGAGTCCATAAGTACCTTGGCGTTCTGCTCGACGACAAATTGCTATTTAGCAACCACGTCGCGCAGGTTGCGACTGACGCCGCTGGTGTAATGCACAAACTGCGGCGAATTGCTCGGAAGGACTGGGGTCTGTCTGCGGACAGTCTCAGTATGATTTATAAAGGGGTGTTCGAGAGCATGGTGACCTACGCGGCTGCAGTTTGGGCTCACCGTTTGGACCTTAATAGAGGACTAGTTCTAAATTTAAGGAGCGCCCAGCGCAGAGCCCTGTTGGTTTGAACTAGAGCTTTTAGTACATGCTCCTATGAGGCTACCACCGTAGCGGGAAAGACTCTCCCGGCGGATTTGAAAGTGCGAGTGCGTGCTGCAATGTGGAGATTGCGAAGGGGGCAGGAAGCCGAGATCTTCGGTGAGAGGTTCCGAGTCGCTCCGGCGGGTCGGGATCAGGATCCGGGGGGACCGGGTAACGTTAATGCCGATAATGTTATAAGGTTGCCCTACCCTGCTCTTAAGAAGAGAGTTGAAGCTCTCGCTCTTGAAGCATGGCAGCGCGAGTGGGACACCGCACATAAGGGAAGGTCTCTGTATGATTTCATCCAGGACCTGGGGGGATGGTACGCCTCAAGTGTTTCATTAAGGACATCGGGTGTCCGAGTCCTAACTGGTCACGGTGAGTTTGCAGCTTATCTAAAGCGGTTCCGCCTGCTGGCTGATGATTCTTGTGTCTGTGGGGAGGTCCAATCAAATACACACTTGCTGTATGATTGCCCCGCTCTTGGAGGGTCCAGACGACAATTGGCCCTGGAGCTTCAAGGCCAAGGGGAAAATTGGCCTCTCACGGAACGTTCGAGCTTGTACCGCGAGGTGCATGCCCGGGCGGTGTGGGGGTTCCTTGACGAGGTAGCTACGTTCTACCGTCGTCACGTAGTTTAATTAAGGGTTGCGTCCCGGCAACTGTCGTTGACTCTGAAGTCAAAATTTATAATGGTGTACAAACACTTTCTGGCGAATTTAAAGGCGACTAGGTCCTAACTGATATTTTATTATTAGTTATTTTAAATCTTCGACAATTTCACTTGACTGTTAGGACCCACATGTTTCTGACGCGGGCCTTGAGCCCGAAGAGGCATCTGACAAGAGGGCGAGTATTGAACACACTCCCCAGGTCGGCCGACCTGGCTCCTACTCGCCCTCGAAATTTTTACTATCTAACTAGTTTTTATATTCAAATTCAAGGTGACTGTCGCCGTCACAACGTTCATTAAGAGTTCTTAGGAACGGCCTCCAGGTCTATGCCTTTCGGCGACCAATTGGAGGGGAGGTGGTGGGAGAAATGCCAGAAAACCATTTACCATTTACCGGATTAAATGTAAACTTATAGATCTTTCAAGCTGGGCCAGGAAAAATATATGTTTACATTTGAAAATTACGAAATTCGAACACGGTGCTTCCAGTTTCGGTAAAGCCTGTACATTCAAAGTGGACGAAAATATTTTTATTAAATAGGCAATGGTCAGTTTATGGGAATGATTGTGTGACTCGGTTTTGGTGCAGTCAATTTGAGACACTCATCCGCCTCACCCCACACCAACCGCCGCCATGAAATAAATCCCATCCAAACAAACTAGTTCAAATCGGTATTAACGGAAAATTATACGAATGGTTTAATAGTTACTGAAGCAGCAGACAAATTTCTGTAAAAATATCGAAATGACGCGACTCACCGCTGACGCACAAGTACGCAGTATCCGAGGCTGCAAATGTTTTATCACAGAACATTTTGCACTTGCCACCGTTTATTGCTACGGTACACAACGACACAGTAGAATGCCTCGGTCTGTTTTTTCACTCGAATACTTAATGGCATACATAGATGAAAGATCCGTGTAAAAAGTAATCAGTACTCGGCGGCACCCATTTCTCTATAATATAACAGCTAATTGTTTAGTTGTACGCTTCTCACTCGTGGTAGGCCTATGTTGAGGGGTTTCTCAATCAACCCTTCCACCGATTCACTGAGGAGACTGCGGGTGTTGAGAAATGTAGACGCACACAATTTACCAACACCGTACTTGGAAACACTTGAGACGTCCATTAGCAGCAGCCTACTTAAAAAACAATTGAAGACAAATAAATACAACCTGTCGTTTGTGGTCTGCTTCCAACTGACGCCACTACACGAAAATAGTTAAATCGTCGATACCAGAGGTAGGCCTACCCGACCTCTTCAAACACATCTCGACCTACACTCAATAATTAAAGATGCAACTTGCAAAGCGTTTACAACCGAAATAAGCCGAAGAAGAAAAATTTACGCCTACATATCCTTTCAGGCCTATTATATTTTTTATGATTTTGCCTAAATGTGTCAATTTTCTGCGGCTATAGCGAAGTGAAATCTATCATTATTGTAATTTAAACTACCTTCGTATCGTATCGTATCATTGTTGTGCGTATTATCAAATGATCATAGCATTGCTAATTTATTTTATTTTTAATCTTACTACTGATCTATGTGATATGTGATATTACATTTGTACGTATAATTTACAAGTCATGTAGCTCATCTATCTAGTGTAGCCCTAATAGTAGCCTACAATTTAAGTCTAGCATAATATTTTATAGCATTTTCTACTACATTTATGATAGAAATTATATTTTCTGCTTATAGTAACATTTCAATATGTTTTAACAGCAGATAGCCCTACACGCAAATCGCAAACTGTAATTCCCTCTCGCTAAACATTTCAAAACGCCTAATTAAGAGCGGGTTTCAATATATCAATTGAATTGAGTCTGTGACAATAATATTAAGATAGGTGACTATCGTAATAGCCTAGCCCTGGGGCCTGGTAAATGTCTCTACCCTATAGCCTATAGCCTATAGCCTATAGCCTATAGCCTAGGGGCCTATAGTCTATATTTTTTTAATTTTTTGTAAGCCTCAATGAATGACCAATGATTGCGCCCTCTTTTATATCACCCTCTATTAATTTCATTTCTCTATTTACTTAATATTAAGCCTACATCTGTTTTTTTATTTTTCGGTTTTACGTCTGATTGTTTTGCAATCTCTTATATCTTTTTGATAATCAAACATTTATTTTTTGCCGTTTTATAAGGATTAAATATTAGCTTCACCATTTCTGTGTCAATAGGTACATAGGCCTACATGTTTACTTTCTCTTGCCCTTTATGAATATACAGGTAAGGAAATTACTGTTATCATGGCGACTTTTTGAAATCGAGTTTTCACCGGATATAGCCTACATGTTTTTAGGCCTCCTGAACTCAAGAAATGTTTTTAGCGATGGTATGTGGGCGTGTGTGTGTGTGTGAGAGTGTGAGCAAAATATCTTAAGATCGGAATATCTTGCTAAGTTGAAACTTGGATTTAAGTTACGTACCATAAGGGGACCGACACGAACATTTTCATCAAAATCGGTCAACCGGAAGTAGGTAACAATTTATTAGTGCGATTTTTCACTGTTTTCGATTTTCTCAAAAATGCAAAAACGGCCCTGCAACTTTTTATAATCTCATTTAAATACATTTGTTATTCTCTACAAGACGAAATAAGCGCTATGCCTGCTGAAATTGTTGGGGAGGTTGTGCTCTCGTAGAAAAAAATGGTTTTTTAAAGATTGTGGCCTTAGTATGCATTGTAGGGCTCAAGGGTATAACCATTAAAGTTGTAGAACATTTAACAACCTACAACGTTCATTTCAAACATTTTTTGTACAACGCGCAGTTTAACGCCTATTAGTAATTTTCTGTATTTTTTCATCAAAATCGGTAAAAAATGAACATTTTTAAGATAGCGGCTTAAGTGATGCATTTTACGACAAAAGCGTAATAATTAAAGGTATAGGAATTAAAAAATCCACAAATTTTATTTCAAGCGTTTTCTTCTACAAAGCCTATTTTAGTGTCCAGTAATGATTTCTCATATGTTTTCAGAGGTTGATTTTCATTTTGTAAATATGATTTACATTAGATTATGTTTTTTTCATTTTACACTGTTTACTAATGATTTTTAACGAAAGTTATTATTTTCATTGAACTGGTCATTAGACGTAAGATTTTCTCCAACGCTTTTAGAGTCAAACAAAACCATGTCCTTTACATTCCTCACTGAATCAAGCTCGTCCAATTAAGGGCCATCAGATATTGATTTACGTTCCGTCTGCCCTGCGTCTAATGCGATCCAAATTCCATTTTTTAAGTTCTTCTCCAGTAATACGTTGCAATCTATTTATATATTTTTGTACAGCGTCTTCCCTTCCTGCAGTTAAATATGTGAAACTTTCCGTGTGCCTTGAAAGTGTAAGAATAGCATGCGGAATAGGCCTATTATTATCATAAATTTGCTTCGATATCGGATCTATTCTAACTAGAGCCTGCGCTTCACGAGTGTTGTATACTTTTACATTTCTACATTATCTTACAGTTTCTATTAATCTATGCTTTTCTTTTTGTGTTAAAGTGAGGATAAGGTATCCGATTCTAGCCGGTGGAATTTCCCGTCCCTGGTTGTGGGTTTTAGGCCTATAGAGAAAACATTGGATTTTGTGATAGAAATGCCCTTTACGGCAGGAATGTTAAAAAATTCATCCGAAAATATATTAATACCCTGGTGACTGGTGACGGAGTAGGTTAGTACCTGAAACATTTGTATCTGCGATGTTTGTGCCCAACCGAAGCCATTCATATTCAGTTGTTTAGAGTCCTTTAGAAACAGCCATATTTTTATTACGTAGTTTTTCAAAAGATGTTGTTACCAAAATCAACATATTCCCCGATTATAAACAAGGTTTCTACTACTTTTGGGCGTCTTTACATTTGTAGTTAAATTAGGCCTACATACAAAACATACTCCCCACACTCACTCTGTGATTCGCATCAATCTTTCGCTTTTCACAATTTGCACAAGCAACCATTTCCGATTTACTTGGGCAGGTGCTTATATTATGGCCAACAAGAGCGCAATGAACACGGGTACTGCTTTGTTGTGTACAGTAGGCCGACTTACCTATACGCCCAAAGCCCTGACACTCGCAACATCGAGAAACAGACACGTAATCCCTCACTCTGCGCGACATCCACTCTATGAAAATTCCTACCTTATTTATAAGCTCCCTTCGTACCTCACCAGAGCACTCGAATACCCCATCATTCTGCTTCCTTTCTTTCGGCCCTACTTAGAAAATTGGCTTGAAACTGTTTTTAGATTTTTCAATAGACATATAAATTCTTGAAAATTCCTATTGTAAGTATCATCCGCTACTCCCTCCGCACTAAGATCGGTTTATACTTTAATGGCTTACTTACCTTTAGATTTGGGTCTCCTAGAACGTTCGTTGTTCTTGTCCTCATTAGATCAGATTTAATACAAGAATAACACCGCCACCTCGTACATTAACTGCTTTCCTTATCTTCAAGTTCATTTGAAGTTGTTCATTTGTAGTACTTGTTTTTATTGTCTCTTTCACTTTATCACTTGCTGTTCAGATCCCACAACCTCCTCTGGTTTCACTAACACTACGCGCTGGTTCGGAATAAGTCTTTTGATTTTAACTTGTCCGTTCTTTTATGAAGCTTCACTCTTCCCTTCTTTACTCTTTGGTTGCTACAACACTTCAGCTAAAGATTTCACGCTTTGTCCTTCAACTATCTTTGCGGGCAGCAAGTTGATTCGCTGATCTATTTTTTTTCAAGTTTTCTTTCAATGTTAATCGAATTTTCGATTGCACCAGCTAAAACATTACCCTTTTATCCAAAGTTTCCGCTCTATCTATTACTAGAGCCAATTTGTTACAAAACATGTTAAATTTATCTTAATCAGCTCTTTGTATTGTTTCTTTTCATCATGCGGTCTTGGGTTCGAATCTCATTCGAACCCAAGCAGGCACGGCATATTTTCATACGTTACAAAAATCATTTCAACCTTCACCGTCTGCATTAGCAGTAATTGCAGAACAGTCGGATGTTAAAACAAAAAAAAAAATCGTGTAAAAACGGTACTGCCCCATTGATATAGAGATTTCTTTAAGCTTTTGAAAGTTAATATGTCTTCAAGAAACTGATTATATCCATCTCATCAAGGAAGGATTGGCCATCTTGGCGAATTCTGCACTTGTTCTTTCAGGTTTTACTCACCCTCTTCAAATTCAGTTATCAAAAATACAGGCAGTTTTATTTATGGCGTTCCCGTAATATTTGATAATTTGTTTAAATATTTAAATCACAATTCAATGCACATAAAAAATACAACACAATACTACAAAAAGTTTCGTTGACCTAGTTAATACACTACATACACACTGAACTAAAATCGCTGATATTATCAGAGCATACCCACACTTCATTCGGAGAAACTAATTTTCCAGCGGTTCCATGTAGGCTACTGTAGGCCTACTCACTTAGAGACGACCATCCGCTGCATGAATTATTTTACACCTAAATATCCATGATACCGCACGACCAGAGCCATCAGTGGCCGGACCGTCATAACGGGTAAACAGGAAACACCTAGCATCTACATCGTAGTACCGGCTGAACAGTTTTACAACTTTCTGAAACAAACATGCACGCTAAAACTAGCCAACAACAACTACCTAAGTGAGTTCTAGTTGGTTCCGTAAAAACTTAGTGTGCCTACAATGTGATCACCAGTGTCAGTTGTTGCCAGGTTCAACTACAACACCGGTTTCACCTGTTCCAATTCCATTGCTCAAGTATTTTTGAGGCAGGCTGAAACACGCTTTGAAATTACTGATAAATAGAAAAATGTTTTAGCTGACAAGTCACAAAAACAGACTTGTGAAAGAACCTTAAGAGTTCATCACTACAATTTAAAAGTACGTTTCCACTACTGAAATCGTTCAACTATCCAGTGAGATGAAATCATAAGCGAGAAAAAATAAGCCTTAAAGCAACCGGCCAACAAAAGACAAAGTATTTTTAATTAATCGGGTACAATGGAGAATCGTGCATCGTATTTTGTACACGTAGCCTATAATGCTTGGCATCCTTTATTTGGTCACAGCAAATTAAATATCCAACCGTCGGAGAATGCTAATTCACTACACAATGATTTCGGAAATGTAAAGAGAAACAATCGAAACGGAAAACTAAAGAAGTTTCAACACAGCAGATCAGATGATCGTTTTTATTGAACAGGTGTATTTAAAACGCTTCCGGTCTTTAAAACTCTTGCAGCCAGCATAAGTTGGAAACGTTTCCTTACCGAGTTACGGCTGGCGAAACATTTTGCCTGAGATTCAGTTACCCCGGGAAAATGAGGCGGTACTGAAATTGTAAGGCTTTAATTAAGAGAATTACGTAGTAGCATCTTATGGTTTTTAACCCGAAAATTTTAATAAAACAGGTCATAAAACTGTATCTCCCGCTGTCTAAAGATATGTGACGTAGAATACGTCGTAGCAATATATTAGGTTTAACGTACCACATTTTTGTCAGATGCTCGATTAAGTCACTGATGTCTTCATCATTCATTCAACACGAAGAAAATCAGATTCTGAGAAATTTCATGTTATTAATCAGTAAAAAAATAAATGCAAGGTATTGAGGATTTGACTTTTATTACTAACAAAACCAGAATAAATTGTTACTAAAACGTATCGGGGAACTGTAATAACATACTACAAGCGTTGATGTTTTCTCTACAGAATGAGATTATTTGTTTTATATCAAATCATCGGCAGTAGAAGCTTAGGCTATCAACAGAGCTTATCTATTTCAATCGCGAAAACAATCAGCAGATAAATAATGAGAACGAAGATTTTTTTTTTTTTTTTTTTTTTAAGATGTCCCACGTCGTTACCCACACAGTTGCTTGAAATGGCCTTCGTCTTCATCGACAAATCCATTCATTTCTAGTATATTTTAATTGATCATGACGGCAGGAGTTTTCCTAACAGTTTCTGAAATTCTATTATTCAATACCTTAGAAATAATGGAGCGGAGGAGGAGGGATTGAAAATAGATTTAAATGTTTTTAACAAATCATATTCTGCAGTAAATGATGGACGAATGTGATAAAAACGGGTTTGTTTTTCTGTTTGCGTAGTGGAGTAGTAGTAGTAGTAGTAGTAGTAGTAGTAGTAGTAGTAGTAGTAGTAAAAGCAGTAGTAGTGTATTGCAGTTAGACAGACAGACAGGTAGGTAGGTAGGTAATAGTTGTAGAGTGTGTTGAGTTTAGCGTGTAGGTAAAGGTATGTGGGAACCGGGTCACGGTGAATCATGGTTGGCGCCAGGCTTCAACCGACAATAAAGCCATGACCAATCGCTCTATTCTCCACTCTGGTAAAAAAAGATCGCAACCGCATTTCTTTTACATCTTTCTTTTTCTTTTTGAATAAAAATCACGGGTAACACTAACGAAAGTAGACGTGGAACATTAGCAACAAATCATTTTATTACGGTCTCTTTTTAACAGATTGCTTTTGCTTTACCTGGTTGACATTACACATTCATTCATTTATGCTCCCGATGAAGATGAGGATGAGGATCGTGTCGTACCGATCATACAGTGAAAATGGATCGGACCATGTGCGATCGTGCCACGATCTGTTTATCGTGTTCTACTCCGCGACTGAATTGCTCTTCATTAAATTTCGCTCCTTTACTGGACGGGGATTAAGAAAGTAGGCGCTGAAGGCTAACTAGGCCGTAAGTAAGCACTTGACAGGTGTATTAGAGAGGGTGTCCTGATGTCGGTGTTACTTGGAAAGAGGGCGATTCGCTGTCGTTCGTTGGTAAATTAAGTATTTTCAATACGACAGACAGCCTTCAAAGTGAGTTGGGTACGAACATGTTCAATGTACATGACGATAACAGGTCGACATTTAACGCACTACAACCTGTGTAATCAGCATTTTTTATACGACGTGGGCTCTTGAAAAAATATCTAATTCTGTCTAAAACGCATCTGATCGTTCACGATTACGGGCTTAAAACGTGACCTGCTGTTGAAAGACACAACAAAAACAACGTTGACCATTGAAGAAAATTGAAAAGCTGTTCACTTTGGTAAATATTTTTCTGTCCGACTCTTGGTTTACAGGAGTTATAAGATCCGCTGTTAAAACGTGCACCCCACTTAAATTGTTAGATTTCTTTTCTGAGCGGATCGCACCTATGGAAAGATAGGCCGTTGAACCGTTATCACTGCAAACATCACTTTCACTGACCGTCTTCTCGTTTGGACGATAATTTTGTGTGAAAATTAGTTTTTTAAAAACGATCGTTTCGTGATCGACCCCGTGGTGTTTTGGTCCTTTTAACGGCGCGAATACTCATTTTATAATTCAGTTCATCCAAAATTACATACTCGTTGAAGCGCATTCTACAGAGCAGGTACAGTTATGAAAATGAAATGAATTATTGTCCAACTTTTGCATCAGATAGAAAGGTTTCAGCGTTGGCCAGTCACGGCAACTGCCGATCGTAATTATTTTCTGACCGTATGAAATATTGACTGTTATCAGAGGGTGGTATTCGGCCATGTAACGGATACAGTTTGAAGATAAGCAAAAAGTCAGCTCGGTTTGTCGCTTCTTTGGTCACTTAATTTGTAAGTGCTACAGGTAGCGCTATGTGTAATAGTGTATGGTGTTTGGGCACGCATGCGCCGGTCAGCACTCACAACCTTCGTCACCACTATATTCGCTGGAATTAAAGATCGAATGGAAACAATGTATCGTAGATAATATAGGCCTAATTTATCATTTCAGAAAACTAGAAAGTGGACTGCGGTGAAAAATGAGCAATTGCTGTCTATACAAAAGTAGATGGTCTTACTCTGTAAGCATGTAGGGCTACATGCTACGTGCTGGGAGTGGGAGTGGGAGGGGAAGCATGAATTCATTTAGAAAAAAGTCTGGTGCACTGATACAGGTATCAACATTGTACCTGCGATCAGGTCGTAAAAAGCATATAGGCTATACGGGATTATTTCAAGAGAGATTGTTGATGCGGTGAACACGGATATTGTATTAGGCTATATTAGGCGTATGGCAAATAGAATGGGAAAATACAATTTTCAGGTAGCATCAAGTAAGATAGAAAAGCAAGCCGGCGAACACATAGTCTACACTCTGCAACATAGTCCTACCCCATCTCCGGATCAGCTCATAAAAAAGCTCTCCTTCTTTTTCTTTTTCCCACACCACCCCCCGCCAGCACTAAAATCATACCGCAAAATTAAACTTTTCATATCATTACAAATTCTGCAACTTTCGCTATTTTCTTGTCAGAAACTGTTTTGTTTTGATCGGTCACCGAAGAAAGTCACTTACCCGACCGGTGTCACATTGCCAGCTGCCTGGCCCGAACGTCTGTGAAATTGTGTAGGCGAGGTAATTAGATTGGATCACTGCTGTTGACAACTGGCCACGCTTCAACACTCATCCGATTTGGTTGTTGACCCACTAGATAGCATTGCATACGTTCTCTATAGTAAATGTAGGCCGCCTACCTAGGCTAAGTAGACTTTTAGTTTGTTTGCCTTTATAGTGTATAGGCCGGGCTTCTACTCTATGGAGCGCGGTCTTTCCACTAAAGTTAGGCCGATTATGTGATAAATATTGTGTCCGATCATTTTCGCGAATTTCTCCTTTTCTGTTAGCCCCATTTTCCGGTCATTGTAAAGTATTGTTTATTGTACAGGCATTCGGGTTGAATGATTCTATATCAGCCGACTGAGTCTCGCCCGTTTTGAAAGTGCTGCATTCTGAAGACTGCAGTTCCCATCCTTCCTTGCCGGTCATTATTCGATTCTGTTTCGTCGGTTTGTGCGTGTGTTGTTTCACCAATTCACCACGATCACTTGAAATTGCTAGCTCTTTAAATTTTTCCCTGTTTTGTCTTCAGATGAAATGCAGCTATTTGATGCTTCTTATTACGGACCAAAACATGTTCAGGCTACTGACTCTAAGACATTCCACGAAGAGCAAAATTAGATAATAGAACGGAGGGAAGATACATGAAGACGAAATAATGACTAATGTTTAAAAATGTTTAAAATTACTTAATTAAGATGGTCCAAAACAGCTCCAAACGACAAAAACATACACTTTCATAAAATGCTAGTTAAAACATTTTTTTAGGTGTATATCATTGGAGCTGTTATGAATAAAGTAAGGGCCGTATGTAATGATGATGATGGTGGTGAGTGTGGTGTTTGAGGCGGTGGGGTGGGATGGGGGGCGGAGCGGAGCGTGGGCGTGGGCGTTGATGGGGTGGTAAGCACTGCAGATAGGTGTGAATTGTAAGGTGGCAGTGGCCGCGTGGACGCCATTTGTCACCACCAAAGGGAGTCCCGCGGGCCGACATAGCTCAACAAGTTTGCTTAGCATGTAGGTAACCTATACCCTATGCCCTACGCCCTATGCCCTACGCCCCATGCACTTACATCCCTTGTGTCCTGTGTCCTTACACCTTACAAAATTTGTCATCGTATCGGTGACAATGATTTTCACGGTCGAATCTGTATACAGTACAAGTAGACCGACATGAAAATATCTCATGAAAGTAGTCCATTTAAATTTACTTAAACCTTTGGAAAAATAGTTCAATCTGCTGCTCGTAGAAAAATAGGTGGTCACTTTGACAATGTCGTCAATATTTTGGCCAGGAAAATTATTGCTCTTAATGACCGAGTCAGACGTGATAGGCGTTGACTATAATTGACAGCCCTTTAACTGATAGAGACAATCAGGAGACGACGACGACAAACAGTTCGCTGACATCGCAACTACATGACTTCAATAATTAACAATACAGTATCAATTTTAGTTTCCAAAAATGCATGCTTAACACTTTTAAAAACAAACACCGGATGGTCTATTCTTGTTATTTGTGGAACAGAATGGAAATATCATACAAACTCATTGCAATTATAGACCTATGAATTGAAAAATACTTTGTTTTAATTATATGACCACGCATAACCCTTTTTTATTACAATCAACACCAAGATAAGTTACCTCGGTCGCTTGTCAGGACCGATTAGGCCTACTCACGATTAACAGGACAAATTTCTACAGCACCCGTGCATTCTAACACAAGATGGTGAGCGATTTGAAGTTGTCGATTAATAAGATAGACTGCTAGTGCGCAGGCCTAATTGTTGCCTAACCTTAATCTATGAAGGGATATGGAGGAATACAGAGCGATTATGTTATGCTGGAAGTGTGTCTACGATTTTTACTTGAAATATTTCACTGAATGTTCTATTGTCATTTTTTTAATTTTCATCAACAACAAAACTTTGCACACATTAAAATTAAATCTGAACGTTTGCAACTGCAGGCAATCGCTGGGAGTTGTAAGGAAAACATGTTTTTACTGCCAGAAAAGAGGTGGCGGGTGGCGATGGATGAATGGATGGATGGGATGATGAGAGCAGAGCAGCCGCCTACTGCATGCAGTAGGCCTGCCTGCAGTAGGCCTACGGCTTACACCTGATGGACTACACAAGGGAGAAGGTACAAATCACTCGGGCCTACATTTTATAAATCGGTGGTAGTTATTAATTACGAGACGAAACGTATTTGTTTTAGCGGTTGAAATGCAGGCTTAATCGGAGGCAATTAATTCAAGAGAGAAAATGGAGTAAATTAATGCGAGCGAATATGACAAGTGATGAGACGGGGGTGTTGACAGATGTCACAAGCGTCGCCCGCTATATTCGTATGTAGCGTACACTGTCACGCTGAGCCTCCCCTATAGGCCTATTTCTACTCAATTGAAATGCTCTTTCTTCTTCAGACCAGTTTTTCACAAACGCTCATTACAATTTGCTTTCATAACATGACCGTTAATAGAGCTTCCATCCAATATGTACGCGCATTCATTTTTCAACTGTTGCCTATAAAAGAGCTTTTATAAAATTATCCTTTCGATAATCGTTTGTAATTGTATATCCATTACATTTATCATTTAACCCGCTCTTTAAGCCTGAATTCCTTTTAAAGACCTCCTTGTTTAACATGGATCCGGTGTTTCCTAACAACCGTGAAAACCGCTTTACCGACAACAACCCCTCCTTAAGCAACCGATTTTCTTTTAACAATTTGTTTGTAATTAAATACCAACCGATTATAAAAACTGAGAACGATATTGCAAGATGGTGGTATTATGAAATTGGAGGCGTAATAGCCTCCTGTCGGCTACACGTCAAATCTCCCACATTTTACTCGGTAGTTATTCCAACAGCACATCTTAAAAAATGAACTTACGGCTTTCCAAGCCGATGAAACCGGACACCCATCGCCGACAGTAGGCCGCAGTTGTCACTCATCACATGCTCAAATATGTAGGCCTACGCATCGTAGGCCCTACACATTTTCTATGACAAACGGAATAAGAAACGTAAATATCATTAAAAACATACACTTTGCATCCGCAAACCCTTTTCCGATATTGCATTGAAGTGTGTGATGCGCACATCAACTAATTTTTCTCTTTAACAAAAATGTATACTTAGCTGTAATAATAGCCGCCTTAAATAAACGAGGGCCTACCCGGATAGACTGATTTTCAAAGAATTGAAAGTGGTGACACTGAGACAGACCAACAATTATTCTAGGTAGGCCTTCCGGCAGAAACAAGGATGTTTTTCAAAGTAAAACTGCACCTTACTAAAATTAACCTTAGAAAAATTAACGATACCTAGTATAGGAAACATAAAACAAAAAGTGCGTAAACAACTGTCCGCTAAATTAGGCTTATTACAGTACCATATAGGCCCAAATATATTAACAGATTAACAGACGAAGTTTAAAAACTTTAAACGACGAAGTTTGAAATTCTCTTCCTTTTCTTAATCAGTGAAATCATCGTTGATGGTTGAGGTATCAGTGTTGTCAAAATGATTTATATTTATCCATTTCTAATTACAAATCATTCAGTTTTACTCATTATTCATGAATTACTACTGTGCAAAACTATCCATTTAATAAGTTAAGTTGAGTAGGCCTACAGACGTTCTGGCAGAACATCTAAGTAAGGAAAAAGCACTTTGATTTAGAATTTTGAAGTTAAACAAACACAAGATCGCATTCCCCAAGCAACTTAATTATTAAATGTAATTATAGCCTATAAGTTCATTTTGTATCGATTTCAAAGGAATTCTATAAATATTATTTCTTTCATCATTCAGTGTTTAGTAGCAGTGGAGTAAACATCGTAGAGTAGTGTTAGTGTGCTAGAATAGCTTAGTGTGTAGTTTTAGTGTAATAATAATAGGGACTGACTTAGGTTTTGCTGTGCTTTGCATTATGCAAGTTGGCGGAATGTAACTGTCAGCGTACTGTTGTTAAGTGATTCGACATAAAACTAATCCAGGTATTTAATTTTAAATCATGCCAATAGATATAAATTAAATAAATAATTATAAAAACACATTAGTCTAGCAAGGCCTTTAAATGTCTTTGGTAAGGCCGTCGGGTTTTCTTTTACCGGAATTCGAAGAAAGTTCTCATTTCGATTCAGAAATGGCTGTTCAATGCAGTCCGTCAGAAATTGAACCTAGTCAACTAAAGACCACCACCGAACAAGTTCTGTTCAATGCCTGGAAGGAGTCAGAGGCAAAATTAAATGAACCAGAAAAAAATAATTCCCGTCTGCAGAATACTGTCCATCTACTTCAGAAAAGGTTAGAAGTTCTGGAACAGTTGTCCGCCAGGAAAATAACCAGCAATCTAGTTACAGAGTCCAGTTCTGGTTCCGGCAGTGAAAAGCCTAAGCGAGGTCAGGAGTATTCTACAGACGAAGAGCAGTTAAGAAAAGAAACAGAATGGATCATTAAAAAAAATCGCCAAACAAAAAAAAGGAAGGCTAGTGCTTCACCCGCAGTATCGCCACCAAGTAAATCAGGAGAGAGGACTGAAAAAACATCAGAGAAGAAGGTGAACAGCTCTAATCCTGAACTCACCTCAACTAAGGAAACAAAAGCCAAAATTAGGCCTCCACCAGTAATTTTAAGCAATGTTATGGACTATAACGAAGTAAACAAGATCCTACGAGAAAATAATATAAGCTTTAAATCAAGCTTAATGAATAATAACCAATTAAAAATTAATGTTGATACTGAAGAAGAATATAGAAATTTGACCAGTCTTATGACCACCAGTAAACTGGATTGGCATACTTAACGAAAATAAACAAACACGACCAAGAGGAGTAATGGCAAGGGATCTTCACCCTTCGACCCTTCGTGTGATCCTGAGGATATTCGGAACGATCTTTTAAATAAAGGGTTTCGTATTCTTAGTGTAGTTAACAAAATTAAAAACCATAAATCAAATGACAGGGAGCATACTACTCGACTTCCTATGTTTATGCTTACCTTCGAAAACACAGAAGATATAAAGAAAATAATATGAGTTACAATGCCTATGTCACATGAAAGTAAAAATTGAGGCTCTCAGAAACAACAGGTTTATTCCACAATGTAAAAGGTGTCAGGGTTATGGCCAAACCGAACAGTATTGTCAACACGAACCGATAGACTATGTGTCAAATGTGCCGGCAAGCACCTAACTAAGGAATGCACAATATCAAGAAGTGATCCACCGAAGTGCTTCAACTGTGCTGAGGCTCATCCTGCAGACTATCGAGGATGCCTAGTGGAAAGCAGCTACAAAAATCAAGAGATAACTTAAACAAAACCAAGACATCACAGAATTCATAACAGTAAAGCATTGTATAAAAGCCGATACAAAGTAATGTTTCGTTTGCTGAAATGACTAAAGCAAAAAATCTCAATTTACAACAGCAAAACCAAGAAAACCAACAACCACAATCGACATCGCAATCAAATATGTTGGAGTTGTTGCAAGATATATTAAATAAAATGAATGGTTTTTTTTGTTTGTTTAACGTCTGGCTGTTCAATACAATACAATACAATACAATACAATACAATACAATAGAACAGGTACTAGTCAAAAAAACATCTATACGCTAGACATAATATATAGAAATGAATCAGAGGGAGGTTAGAATAGCTACTTGGAATGCAAATGGCATTCAAAATAAAAAATACGAATTTGAAATGTTTCTAAAAACTCAAAAAATCGATGTATGTCTTGTCCCTGAGACAGATTTGACTAAACATTCATATTTACGTAAAAAGGTTACAATGTCTACCACCAAGTGATCCACCCAGATAATCATGCCAGAGGAGGAAGCGCAGTTATCATAATAGAAAAGCTCAATCATTACGAAGGAAGCCTCATTCAGTCTGACCAAGTGCAGATTACAGTGATTGCAATTCATGCAACTATCAAAAATTCAATGTTGCAGCCTTGTATTGTCCGCCAAGATATAACCTCAAAAGATTCAATATAAAAATATACTAGAACATCTTGGCGAAAGGAATGTGTTAAGTGGAGATTACAGTGCAAAGCATGTAGACTGGGGAGCACGATTAACAACGACAAAAAGCAGAGCGTTAGGAGAAGCTATCCGAGAGCTAGGCTGCACATGCCATTCAACAGCGAAACTGACTTATTGGCAAACAGATCCAAATAAAATACCTGATCTCTTGGATTTTTTTCATATTAAAGAAAAAACATCATCGAATTCAATAAATCGAGGAAAATTACAATTTGAGCTCGGATCATTCTGCAGTTATTTTGACCCTGTGTGATAGAGTAATTAGAAAACAAAATAGACCGACATTAGTAAATAAAACAACAGAATGGGAACGATTTAAAGTTGATTTAGAAAATAAAATAAATTTAAATATAGCTACCATTAAGAACTACATTGCAGTTGGAAGAAGAAGCTGATAAGCTAAACAAGGTAATACATGAAGCAGCTTGGAAGAACACGAAGGCATATTACCCATACTTCAGTGGGCTGTAATTACCCACAAAAATAAAAGAACTTGTCATTGAAAAAAGAAAGGCTAGGAGAAGATGGCAACAAACGTGGAATCCGACAGACAAAACATTCTTAAAAATAAAACTCAACGGTTAAAAAGGGAAATTCAAAACTGGAAAAACGAAACGTCTAACAACTATCTCCAAAATCTGACAGCCAGTGAAGATACAGATTTTTCATTATGGAAAGCAACAAAAAGATTAAATAGGCCAATTACCCAGATTCCTCCAATAAAAAAGGAAGATGAAATATGGGCTACGGACAATAAACAAAAGGCAGAAAGTTTTTCTAATTATTTATATGATAATTTTCAGCCAAATAAGACTCAATTCGCCGTAGATTTGCTGCCAGCTCTGAACTATGAAAATGTAGAAATCGATCCAGTTACACCAAATGAAGTGACTAGGGAGACTAATCTAAGTATCAAGAAGACGCCAGGTTTTGATCTCATAACAGACGAAGTATTGAAACAGCTTCCACGGAAGAGAATAGTTATGCTAACATAAAAGGAATAGTTATGCTAACATATCTTTTTAATGCAACATTCAGATCAAGACATGTTCCTTCTGTATGGAAAGTAGCAGAGGTTAAATGCTGAAAAACCGGGTAAACCACCAAATGATACCAAATCTTACAGGCCGATTTTTTGTCGCCAATAATTTCTAAGCTTTTTGAGAAAATGTTCCTGAAAAGATTAATGCCCATAATAGAACAACACAATCTAATTCCTAACGATCAATTTGGTTTCAGAAGAAAAGATTCATGAGGTTTATTATATAAATTAAACTCACTCCTACCATTGCAATACGTGGAGCTGCTGTCTTCCTACTTGGCGGATAGATTGTTGTTGTTAAGAAGATGAATATTCGGAGTTGAAAGAAATTCGAGCCGGTGTTCCTCAAGGAAGTGTCTTAGGACCAATGTTGTATCTTATAATGTACACAAGTGACATCCCTCAAGTAGATGGAGTTACAGTTGCAACATTTGCAGACGACACGCCACTGTTGACAGTGGATACAAATCAAGCCGAATCATCAACCAAGCTGCAGCGTGCGTGCGATCAAATATTTGACTGGACTAAAAAATGGAGAATAGAACTGAACGAACGAAAATCTTTACATACAGGGTGTCTCACGAGTAACCTGACAAACTTCTAAGGTAGTTTTCTCTCATCAAAATAATGAAAAAAGTTTACATAAACATGGGTCTGGAAACGCTTCGTTAGCGAGTTACGGCTAGCGAAAGATTTCACCCTGGGTTCAGAACATACGCCTAAATAAAGTCATCCTAGAGGTCTAGGAACCCAATTCTATGAGTAGATTTGATGGTTTCTTATGTATTTCGACCCGAAAAATTGAATAAAATAAGTTCCAGAACCAAATCTCCAGTAGTTTTTGTGATATCCGATGAAAAACGGACAAATCTGTGCATAAAAATACGTTTTTTATGTTTGAAGAACAATAACTGTGTTAAATGTCTTATAAATGTGTAAATTTATTTAGCAAAACTTGTAGAGATTTTAATTCTGAAGAGAATGATGTAAAATAGGCCAATAATAAACAAACACAAAGTTTAAAAAATTTATGTTTAATTAAATCAACACATACGAAAAATAAGACAGAAAATTTATTTGCGGTTTATTTGCGAATAGGCCTACAATATTCAGTCAATTAAATAATTACAAAAATTTACATTATAAAACATTGTAGGTTGAGAAATAAGATTTTAAAAATACAGCGTCAACTGAATTGGTTTTAGTTTATTGAAAATCGAGAGTTGGCAACACTGCTGCCAATTTAACACAGACATTTAACACAGTTATTGTTCTTCAAACATAAAAAACGTATTTTTATGCACAGATTTGTCCGTTTTTCATCGGATATCACAAAAACTACTGGAGATTTGGTTCTGGAACTTATTTTATTCAATTTTTCGGGTCGAAATACATAAGTAACCATCAAATCTACTCATAGAATTGGGTTCCTAGACCTCTAGGATGACTTTATTTAGGCGTATGTTCTGAACCCAGGGTGAAATTTTTCGCTAGCCGCAACTCGCTAACGAAGCGTTTCCAGACCCATGTTTATATGAACTTTTTTCATTATTTTGATGAGAGGAAACCGCCTTACAAGTTTGTCGGGTTACTCGTGAGACACCCCGTATATACAGAGTGTTTCAGGAGGAATCTGCCGTACTGCATAAGCTTATTCCTCTCACCAAAATAGATAAAAAAGTTCACATACACATGGGTCCGGAAATGCTTCGTTGGCGAGTTATACAGGGTCAAAAAGATCACCTGAAATTCAGCTCCCTCAGTGAAATTAGCTTACACTGAAATTTTTAGGGTGTTATTTGAATTTGTTAATTGGATAAGTTTTATGTAAAATGAGCTGATAAATCGTATAGAACCTGTCCCAGAACTCTATCTCCAATAGTTTAGGAGAAAATCGGGATAAAGCAAATAAGGTTAGGGTCGAAAACACACTTTTTTGCTTTTGGACTACGATAACTCCGTTAAATTGCGTATAAGCAAAGAAAAATGTTCAATACAATTTGTAGAAAATTTTATTCTCAAAAAAATAATGTAAATACAGTCAATAAAAACGGAATAGTTTTCTTTTAAATTCAGTTTTATTAAGGAACACGCAAAACTACAAATTATGAAAATCACGCATTCCAAAATGTAGGCCAATGTCTCTCAAAATAATTTTATTACAAATCCAAAATTTATTTAAATAATCTACGGTATTAATCATAAAACTACATGATGAACTTACACTGATAACAGTATTACAAGAGCTGTTCAAAATGTCCACCTCCATTGTTAATACACATTTCAGCCCGACGATTTAAAGAGGCCATTGCATTCTCTAACATTATTGAAACTGTTTTTATTTCTCGGGCAGCAATCATGATTCTGTGTAAATAGGCTAGGCCTATTCATGTTCATTATCCGATTTTTGAGCATACACTAATGGCTTGATGGGGGATCTCGCTGGCCACGATCAGTCACGCTGGGCCTCCTCGACCAGTCCACCTGTTTGGGAATGTTTCATTAAGATTCTGAGTTACACGGCGACAAAAATGAGCTGGCGCTCCATCATGCTGGAAATACATGCGTCTTCGTGTTATCAGTAGGACATCCTCTAAAAGCTCAGATAGTTCATTTTGAAGGAAATTTAGATAGGTCTCACCAGATAGTCGACGTTAAGGACATACGGTCCGACCAGAATATTTCCTACTAGGCCTACACCACACCAGACATTTATCGAGAACCGATGTTGATAGTTAGATTCAGAGGTAGTATGAGGATTGGCATCATTCCAAATATGATTGTTTCTTAAGTTGTTAATTCCATTACGTGTAAATGTTGCTTCGTCTGTAAAAATTATTTTCATGTGTAATGCATTAGGCCTATTATCCAATAACCATTGGCAATAATACCTAATTGATACTCTCGCCGCTAAAATCACAATCTTCTAAATGTTGCACACGCTGAAGATGGTACGGATGCTGACATGTGGAATGTGTAGCCTACACGCGCAGATAATCTTCGTGTACTTGTTGAAGGACTTCGCAGTACCATAGGCAATATCTGTTCATGACTGTTACTTCCCGTTCCGAATTTAATACAAATGACCCAGTTTCTCTCAGTTGTCTATGTATCAATAAAAATACCTGTCTGTTGGGAATAATTCGATTAGGAAATCGTATACGACATTCCTCAACAGCTTTTCTAGCATTGCCATTACAGAACCCGTACACAAAATGCATATCTGCGTATTCCTCGTTTGTAAATTTATGTGGCATTTTTCTCTTGTTATAAGTTCAAATCACAAACAGTAGTTTAAAGAATACAATAAAAGTAAACGAATACAAATAAGAACGATAACTATTACACAAAAATCACAGATAAAAATACACTCTTCCCACTCTTATTTCAATTGAGCTATGAAATGATAAAAATTATAACAACAATGAAAATGGAGACTGTACAAAACCTTATAATGGGACTAGAACTGTTCATCGAATTATGCAGGTTAGCGCTTCTAGCGGCCAGCCTATGTACTAAATAACCTTAACTACTTTCTTAGCAATGCGTGATTTTCGTAATTTGTAGTTTTGCGTGTTCCTTAATAAAATTGAATATAAAAGAAAACTATTCCGTTTTTATTGACTTTATTTACATTATTTTTTTGAGAATAAAATTTTCTACAAATTGTTTAGATTTTCTCCCCCTCCCCTCGATTTGCTCCTAAACTATTGTAGATAGAGTTCTGGGACAGGTTATATACGATTTGTCAGCTCATTTTACATAAAACTTATCTAATTAACAAACTCAATTAACACTGATGCGGTAAGTGCAATTAGTTATTGTTTGACGCTCTAATTGCTTTCCAATATTTTCATTTACAATAAACAAAATATAAATATATAGTGTGTAAATATAAACTTAACTTATAGGCTACGTATGTATGCACGATAGAATTGTATGACTCGTGCTCACTTCGGTAAAAAAAGCGGATAACTTTATGCGCAACAGATGAGAGAGAGAAAATAGTAAAACGCGAGATAACGGACAAAAAGAAGAGACCGGGGATGTAGTTCGCCAAAGCACGAAGAAGAAAGGGATTAGGGATTAGGTCGTGGGGAGACGAGGCACATGTGACCCTCTCTTCCTGCGGGCCCCGCTCTCTAGAGACTTGCAGCGGCGTGGAAAATGGAGATAAAATCGCCCTCTTCCTCGACAACGGGGTAGAATAGCCCTCGGTAGGCGCTGCGCCTCAACCCAGCTGGGGTGCATAACAATCCGCTTGACAAAACCATCGTTTTTACCCGAGTCCATAATACAAGTAGGCCTATGTGTGCTTCCGATTAAACTGCAATCGTACAGCGTACAAGCAGATATCGACACACGCCTGAATACGGTCGATCTAGTGGATTGCACATGTCGGCATTTGTTATCGCCTGTCGTAAACAAACTGATAGGCCTATTATGAACGGTGATACGAGCACGGCAATCTACTCTTCAACATCCGACCTCTTCTATACTCATAAGGCTGGTTGGTTGGTTGGTGCATACGGCAACCGGTGAAAGTTGAAAACGATGATAAGAAAATACCAAACCTGACCGGGAATCGAACCCGGGCCTTTAACACACAACCCAGTCACGCTGGCAACTACACTGACAAAAAAATATGTATAGGTATAGAGTAGGGACTGAATTAAATATTAGTGTAGGCTAGATCGGAGTATTCAATTTAACCCATCCTAGTAGATGGTTGGATCGGTTTTTTTCACCACCACCTCTAGCCCCCTAATAGGATAGTACTTTACTGTAACAAATTTTGTATTATCGTAATTTAGTTTTTATGTAATGTGTAATATTATGGGAATAAATAAAATTATTATTATTATTATTCTTATTATTTATTCAATAAATAAAGGTTGAAGCGTTACACATTATACAGCACCATCTTACACCGTCACATGTACCTACAGCGGCGGACAGAATAGAAAAAGCCCTTCGGCTTTACCGAACGGTAGGCGTAAAATATACAGCAGACAAAAACGTTATTTAAAACACTGTAAAATTGCGTTAATTTCTTAAACATATTTGGTTTAGAATGCACACAGTAATTCGTAGGAAAATAGATTTTTCCGCTCGAAGAATTCTGCCGGCTTCACTATTTATCTGACCGGACCCGACAGTTGCGACGGATAACAGTGGTTTCATCAAAATCGCCATTTTTTTTATCAAAATCTTCCTCACGGGAGATTCCATTGTTCATTTTGCATAGCTGTAAAGTAGGCAAAACCTTAATTTTAGAATATTGTTACGTTGTAGCTACATGACTATTTTCGTACCTACTCCTCAGGGGTCGGTTGAGAAGACCTTAGTTTTCAAGGTTCAGCCCGATCGGAAGACGAGAAAAATACAGACCCGCCTCAGTCCAGAAAAGAATTTTTAGCTTTATGGGGTTAAGCAAGGGGAAGTTTGATAAATTTCGAATATTGGATTTGTATACGGTGGTAATATGTTCTGAATGTGTGCTAGGGGTAGAACCCTCACCAGTTTTGTCCATGTCTCACATTCCACTAGTTTGTAGAATAGAACTGTTTGAATTTATATCTTTTATACATTTATAAAATATCACCGTAATTAAAAAGATGATGCAATTTTTCTCACCATTTGCAACATGGTTTCATTGAGCTACGAGAGAAGACCGACTACCGCGAGCCTGGTTAAATAGGCCTAAGTCGCATCATGAGTAGGCCTACTGTAAAAGAGTGGTTTTATTTATTGATCGATTCGTTAACGACAATCATTGACGCGAGGTCGGACGTTCATACCCCCGGCTAAGGAAAAAAGCAAGGAAACTAGTTTCAGAAAGTCTCATGTGAGTCTTTACCTTCATGTAGGTACAACAGTATTTTGTATTTTTGTGTAAGTAATGGGAAAATCTGACGGCTTTCATTTTTATAAACACAAAAAATCCGGATTCGCCATCTCTGATTCTGTTTCTACATTTACCGTTGCAAGCGGTTGGATATTGCGCATAAGAGATACCTGTATTTAGGCCTAAACCGAATTTAATATTTTGCTAGGAGTTGGTCGGCAAGTCTTAACAGCAGTGAATCGAACTACTTTATTTTGTAAATAGGCCGAGTTGCTAACAAACATGACAATGCAATGTTAATACCCATTCATCATTTACTTACACTTGTCAACTAAACTACTTGTTGTATGTTACGTCGGAAGGTGACTTTAGCACAAAGAGAAAAGAACACAACCGGTTAAAAGACGTGGCAACATAGTTAAGCTTCTTCCATCCCCCGCAGCATCTACCATTATTTAAATATTTAAAAAATTGTACCGAATAACTGGTCAATCGTTGTTCCATAATATTAATGAATTTGTATTAATTTTTTTATACTGAAAACAAAGGTTTTTTGAAATTGTCGAATTAATGAGCAGTTTCGGAGTTAACAGGGGTTCAGAATTTTACTAATAACTCAAAATTTAAATACGCCAAAATTTGAAATTTCCTACGTACAATAACAACATACAGGTTTATATTCGGGCGAAATCTTAAATAGATCGGTTGAGCGGTGTTTGAGTTATAAGCCTCTAAATGCATAGACCTACAATGTGTTGCAGCAACAAAAAAACTGGCTTTTGTTTTCTTCTCATACTGATATCGGAATATTAATAAACGCTAAAAATATGAATTTGACTTGTGACAACGCAGATTGAAATCAGCTAATTTTTGGTGTACAGTACGTTAAAATTGACTAGCGGTTTTGAAGAAACAAGGCTCCAAACTCGGGTATCAGTAATAAAGAAATGTACAGTAAACATCTCGTTTACGAGATGTTTACTGTACATTTCGTCATTATTATTTGATAATTATTTATATCAGTAGATGTGACAGTAGATGTTGATAGTGACGAGATGTTTACTGATCTTAAAGTTATCTTTAGATCACTTTAAGATCACTTCGTTGCAAGACTGTTGCTCGTACATTTGCATCGCATACACCATCTAAACCCGTTCATTTATTTTACAGCCAATTTCTACGCCGTCGATTGCATACATTTACAAGTTTTTTATCTGCCTAGCCAATTTTATTCTTAACGAAAATTATTTTTAAAATCTTATATCCGGTACAGAATCAAATTAATTTTATCGACCGCATCCAGGAGACCAAGTGCAGTACACGTCAAGAAAATCAGATAAACCCAGCACCTAGGTAGGCCGATTACCGTGTTAAAATAATTACATTTTGTTGCTCGCTTCGATCAGTGTCATCCACTGATATTTGCCGGATAATAGCCTGCACAATTTACCTCAGCCATTTGTAAAAGAAGACGAAATATTTAGAAAGGAACTCTTGCGTCGTCGGCTATAGGCCACAACCACAACTATTTAAAGCCGAACGTAATTTGTGCATGCTCGTATTTTGCTCGATCAACAGTAGACTGTTGTGATGGAGGCCCTATGTAGGCCTTTGTAGGCCTATCGTAGCCTACTTAGATGATAGTCTAGATAAGGTGAGGTGGTCTACTCGGATGATCTAGGTGAGCGAAATGTGCTCGGTCAGATGTGAAAGAGAGAGAGTTGGCGCAGCTCAATCGGCAATAGCCTACTCTCTCACTATCATTAGGAAAAGCAACAGTTAAATAAATAGAAGGGAGCAAGCAATTAGTTGATAGTGACAGTAGGCGTAAAGGCGGTTGGTTCTACAATTAGCCTATAAAGCAACCGTGGTGAGGGTGGTAGGCCTACTCTCGAGAGCGATTACATAATTATTGTTACAATTTAAAGCCGGTAAAAAGTACACGATTCAATAATTTATCACATAATTAACCGGGAAATATTTTATTAAATTTTAGTGCCGGGTTTCTCTTTTCATTTCCCTTTAAATTTGCATTAAACTTTTTACGGTGTTTTCTCCTCGGAGGATTGTCATTCGTAAATAAATACCGTTTACGACTGGTGCTAAACTTTCTTACCGAGACTTTATAAAGCATTTACTATTGGTGAGGAGACGTACACCTCCTTTTCATGTCACAATGCAAATAATTTTTATCACAGTTTCTTACGCCTATTAACAGTTAAAATAAAGTGTAAATTGACAAATGTTTATAGAAAAATTAAATGAAATAGTTTGTAGACACAATGCGGAGGGTTTTCACCTACACGAGAAGCTAAATTATTTGTCTACGCTACAACTGCTACTATTTTGCGGCGTGCAATCGAACTAAAAAACCATTTGGCTGATTGGAACGCCGTGCCGTTTTCCCGCAGATTCGCAAGTTGCCGTTGAAATAAAGGTCGTGTCGCGTCGGAAAAGGAAAAGTTTACTGTAAGATATTGTAGGGCACCTACAAATCTTTCACGACGTTTATTCTCGTTCATTCGGCAATAAAATACAGCTTCGCTTGAAGCAGGTGAAAGTTCGTAAGATATGAAACCATATTTTATACGTTTTAAAAATGTGAAAGTGTTATTATGGAATATTGAAATTGTTGAAAGAAAGCAGTCATGAAAATGTTTGTAGGCCTACATCATATCAATAATAAAAACAAATCAATCGTAATTTCCATGCGTCGTTTAAGATCATTTGTCCGCGATAAGTAACTTTATTTAAATTGGTCTGCATGAAAGAAATCTGTAAATCTGTAAAACTTTAAATTGGTCTGCATTAAATCACTTCATGCAGACCGATTTCACTTCTCCTGGTTATGAGTTAACTTTTCGAAAAATCGTTACTAACAAGACTTAATCCAGAAATAGATCGGAAGCAACTCATACCTAATCACTAATTCGGATTCAGAAACCAACATTCAACGATACAGCAAGTACACCGAATTACAGATGTCATCGTAAGGGCCCTCGAAGATAAAAAAAAGTCTGTTCTGCAATCTTCCTTGATGTTTCTCAGGCCTTTGATAAGGAGTGGCACAAAGGGCTGATACACAAAATGAGAAAACTACTTTGCGTGGTCTACTGTAAAATACTCGAATATTATATCACAGATCGTTATTTTAGAGTTAAACTAGAGGATGCATATTCAGGGCTAAAACCCATAAATGTTGGCGTACCACAAGGTAGTGAATTGGACCACTTTTGTATCTCTTGTACACTAGTGGTATCCCAACGTTTAATAACAGAGCAGTGGCAACTTTTGCGGTGATACGTGTATTCTAGCTGTCAGTACAACTAAAGAAGAATCGTCTATAAAGCTTCAAGATGCTGTTAGACAAGTTCAAACAAGGACAAAAAAATGGAAAATTAAATTAAATGAATCAAATTCTGTTTATATAAATTTCACGAATATAAAATCCGTAAACTACCTATTTATTCAACGAGAAAACGTTCCGTATTCAAACACAGCGATATAGCCTATCTTGGAATAACCCTCGATGTAATACTTCACTGGAAAGAACATGTAAAACAGAAAAGAAAAGAACTCTTTCACAAATTCAAGAAACTTTACGGGTTAATAGGTAGGAAATCTTCATTATCTACTTATAATAAACTTCTAATATACAAGCAAATATCAAAACCCAAATGGACCAATGGAATTCAGCTCTGGGGATGTACGAAAACATCAAACCAATTAATCATACAAAGATTCCAGAACAAAGTTCTCAGAAGCATTGTCACTGCACCCTGGTATGTTAGGAACGACGACCTGCACCGCGACTTAGAAGTAGATTCCATAAACGAAGTAATTCGGAAATTTGTTAAGAATCATGAAGACAGACTTCTTCATCATGTGAATGCCGAAGCTATACAGCTACTCGACAACACAGATCTGAATAGGAGGCTTTCTCGTGTGAAACCATTAGAACTGATGTAATGAACAATACAAATTTATTAATACTAACGGTTAATAGTTGTTTGTATGTATTTTAAAGTGTCGTATCAATAATTATATAGTAAATATTATTAACAGTGAATTAGAATACATCGAACATAAATTAAGAACTACTAGTTAGTAAATTCTTAGATTAATTACTTAGATCAATTAAGTTAAAACAAAATTGTTAGTTAGTCTTAGACCAGTCACAATAGATCACACAAAAAAACCTTTATGCAATTTAATGGCCTGGAAAGTGTTTTTGCCGCTGGAATTTTCAGTTCTTCTTCGTCCAAAATCGGTCTGCTTTTGCTCTTTGCGAAACCCGTTAAAGTCGGCAATACGTAGCCTGTGTCTGTTTCGTTCCGATGTGCTTTCAGCTGAAACATGTTTCATTTTTTTATTTGAAGGAGCTTGAAAACTGTCAAATGAGAAACGCAACAGTTTTAATAGTCTACATATTGTCGGGTGCTGGTGTTCATGGAGCGACGACTGCATTTTTCTGGATTCATAGAATGATGTGATGAAGCAGCGTCGGTTGATGGGCATGGGCATGGGCGGTGGACCAACATTTAAATATTCCATTTAATCGAGTTTGCCTCGTTATCATTCTCCTCCTTCTTGTTTCCTCTTTACGATGAAGTTGCCATTCGGGAGTACTTGTTGTGATCGGTCGGCCGAGGATAACCCCAAAAAAACAATGCCATAAAGATAGGCGTACGGTGGTTGCGGAATGAAATGAGCAGAGATTATATTTTCTTGACGTGATGTCGAAGGGTGAGGGTTCGGAATAGGGGGTCATGGGGTCTAGGGTGTTGACTAATGCGACGCAGGGTCCGTATCGGCCCCCGGGGAGTCGATAACGCTAAACTCCCTCCGGGTTGTACATCTGGATTCGACATTGATAAATATCTAATTTACTGCTCCACATGTCAAGACTGTTGTTCTTCCCCCACTCACTCGCACAAACAGCACCACGTAAACAACGAACTACTCGTCTTTAAACAACCGTCACCACTTACTTGGCCACCACACGACACGACACGACACTCTACGCCACTCTACTCTGCACATAGTCCGCACGCACAATACGGCTGCCCAATACTATTTACGCGTATCAAGATAGATGTAAGCCTGCGTCTGTGTCATTGCCTTATTGCGCACACCATTTAGTGCCGTTAATTATACCATTAGCCTATATTCACTGAGACAGTGCTTGCGGTTAGCAAGTTCAGCTTCTATGTCAACTGTAAACAAACCACCTCATGCGCACTATGAATACCCCTATTAATTACGCTGTGACAGTACACCGTTTGAAAAGCAACAACCACTCAAATTTCAATCCTTCGTTCATTTTTTTACAACGGTAACGTTTTTCTAGGGAAGAAGACAAACACAACTGACTTTAGTTTCTGTTAGTGATATTACATTTAACCCTAGAGAGGCACACTGGGGTGTATTTTACCCCAGTGTTATAATTTTTGTTAATTGTTGCATTAACTTTCAATGAGGGAAATTTTGTGTCCTGTCTAAATTATGTTGGCAGCCCTGTTGTTTGACAGCTAAACTAGTTTCTATCAGATCTTGCTTGTGTGCAGTGTAGTATCGTTTTGGGGTTACGTATACCCCAGTGTGCACTTTGTAGTATACATATTTTTTCGCATCTGCTTTTAAAGACCAGTATTTTTTTTATTTTTTTATTTCATATTTTTAGTTTGTAAGTTTGATTATTGATTAGTAAGACTATGGACGATTTAGGCAGTGATGACATACGAGCAATTCTTGCTCAAAGTGACAGTGATGAAAGTTTATTCGGTGGTGATGACACAGATCAAGATCCCGATTATGTTACTGAGCAGTCTGAAACTTCTGGCGATGAAGATGCTCAAGCAGAACCAACTACAGAAAACGTTGATCCAATGATCGCAGATTGTGCATCTGATCTTGACATTCCTATTCTTCCGAATAGGATTCGAAATGTGAATGCTATTAAGGGGAAGAACGGTCACCTATGGAGTGTGGAAGAACCCGTGAGAAGAGGACGACCATTAGCTAGAAATCTTGTTACTCACCTCCCCGGAGCAAAAGGTCAAGCCCGAGAGGTAACTAATCCTTTTGAATCATGGTCATTATTAATAGATAATTTTATTTTAAATGAAATAACCTTACGAACTAATGAAAAAATCAGAAAGCAGGTTTTCGAGCACGTAAGACAAAGTTACCAAAATGAAACGACAAGAAATGAACTGTTAGCTTTCTTTGGCCTGCTGTATCTGGCAGGTGCTCAAAGGAACAGTCATCGAAACCTGGAAGAACTGTGGTCTGTTACATTTGGTTGTTCTATTTATCGAGCCACTATGTCACTACAGCGATTTAGATTCTTAGCTATAAATCTGCGATTTGATGACCAAGAGACTAGAGAGGTTAGGAAACACACTGATAAATTTGCACCTATTCGGGATATTTGGAGTAGATTTATTGAAAATTCAAAAGCTCTTTATACTCCTCTTGAATATGTAACAATTGACGAGCAGTTACTGAATTTTCGAGGCAAATGCCCATTTCGGGTTTACATCAAAAGTAAGCCCGATAAATATGGGTTAAAAATTGTAATGCTCAATGATGCTAAAACATTTTACATGTTAAATGCTATTCCGTATGTTGGAAAGTTTCAGCCCCCTAACAGAGAACCAGTTGCATCCTTTTATGTCCGAAAATTGAGTGAACCTATTCATGGTACCAACAGGAACATCACAGTAGACAACTGGTTCAGTTCAGTACCTCTGTTTGACAGAATGCTTCAAGAGCACAAGCTAACCATGGTTGGTACACTTAGAGCAAATAAACCGGAAATTCCTGCATCATTTTTAGCAAAAAAAGAGAAAGATGCCTCACTGTTTGCTTTTGACAACAACAAAATGATAGTATCCTATTCACAACAGAAAAACAGAAATGTTCTAGCTCTTTCTACAATGCACTACAACAAAGATATAGATGAACATACAAAGAAACCTACAGTTATCCTTTTCTACAATTCAACCAAAGGGGGTACTGATTCATTTGATCAATTGTGTCATAGTTACACGGTTTCCAGAAAAACCAATCGGTGGCCAATGAGAATTTGGTTTGGAATTATGGACCAGAGTGCTATCAATGCCATGGTGCTCTACAATTTAAAAGATAGTAACCAGAAGATGAAAAGGCGAGTATTTTTACAAAACTTATCGTTTTCAATGGTCAAGCCATTTTTACAATCAAGACTTGAAGTTGTAACCCTACGTCGCAGCTTACGTGTAATGATCTGCACGATTTTGGGTATTCAAAATGTCCAAGAAATTAATCAACCAACAGCGGAATCAAGAAGGCAAAGAAGGTGTAACCTTTGCCCAAGGAAGAAAGACCGAAAAACAAAATATTCTTGCACTACATGCAACAGGGCAATATGTGATGAGCATAGGGTTGAACTTTGTTACGAGTGTTTGGATTAAATAACACACTTAAAGAACGGTCTAGGTAAGGTAAATCATTGTATATATTTTAAAACTTTGTATCTTTCTAATAAATATAGTTCATTATCAATAACACTGTATAGTGATTTCATTCCAAAATTATCAACTAAGTCCATTTTTCAATAATTAATTGTTCGTGTTCTAAAACACTAAAAAAATGAATTAAATTGAAAAAATTTTTTTTTTTTGAACTTAAACAATGATAACCTTAACACGCTTCATAAAATTATGTGAAATAGTGTAATAAACATTTAAAACAACATCTGAGTAAAAAAAAAGTTATTTTAGTCAAAATAAATGGGGAAACTTGATGGGGTGTAATACACCCCAGTATGCATTTACCGGTACAAACTTAGAGTGTGCTGCTGTAGGGTTAAACATTTCATAAAGGGAACAGGTAGGCTGTCGGTGAAAATTACTGCCGCATAGTAGACCTACAGACCATTGATTCAAGGCGAGAATGAAAAACATTTGTCCAACGCGCGCTCTCGCTCGCAACGTCTCTACCAAAATTTGTTACGGTTAAGAATTACAATACCAAAAAATGAGAAATAATATCGTTTTATAGGAAATTGATTTAAACACTTGTCAGCTTGCAATTTCTGTATGCATCACAAACGTAAAAATATGTATGCATGTACATATTTTGTACCAATCACGGTGCCTTATTCTGACGGCTGCACAATTTTTTGGATTGCAAACTAAAATTTAATAATAATACGTCTTTATTCAATGACTGTGAACAATATCATAGAATAGAATGCGTCAAAACAATTTACAAGCGATACATTTTCAATTAAAATATAATTACATATAAATACTGTAACACAAAACACAATCAAGAAATACACTTGCAAATAATTCATCAATAAAAGTGACAATGATTTCAGAGTCATCTAACTTTGATTACCATAGTGAGTAAGTTATGTCGATCCGACCTGCAAAAGAACTCTTCCTCTTATAAATGGTTCTGCATCAACCAACAGCGAAGTTTTGTCCTGAATTTTTTAATTGGCACCGTCCTCTTTGCCTTTGTCAAAGCCAACGGCAAAGGAGAAGTAGACCCTATGTTTAATCCATCGGCCAACCGAGTGCACGGAACGTCCAGATCTGCCCTATACCTTGTTTCATACCCGTGTACATCAGACCTTAACTGATACGTATATCGGTGGATAGAAGATGTAAAAATGACATACCGGCATAACTTACAATTCCTTGGAAACGGGGTTTGCAATGCTCACGCGAAGGTTTGTGAAGTAGTATTGTCATTGTTTCTTTTGGAGCCATCAAAATTTTGTAAGCTGAAGAGGTATGACCCCATCAGTGAATGGCATAGGTAATGTGGCTCTGGAAAAGCGAAAAATAAATCGACAACCGTCTATTTAGGGACAGCAAACGCCTGAGTTTACGGAGGATGAAAATATAACCTTTAATGATTTTCCGTAAACATTCTGCACATGCCACTTCCAGCTCAAGTCACATTCTAAATGGAACGATGAAAATTGTGCCACTGTATTACGGTAGACGATATCCTTAGAACGTGAAAAGAGAATATCCTCTACTTTATGTAGGCCTACGTTAAGGAAACTAGTGAGTACAGCGTACTCGTTTCATTTTAACTTACGTAGTTTTAGCGCAAGCTTTGCGCTTACTTTCAAGAGCTGAAAAGAAACGGTACAATGCGTCACGATCACACCACCAGTTGGAGAACCACGTGTCTTTGCCACCCTTTAGGCCCATCAGTTAGAAACAGGCTTCCCTTAGGCCTATTATGTGTGCAGCGAAACTACAACCACTCCAGTTCTCGATCTGTTATCAACTGACAACACGATCATCACAATACTGTATGCAAAAAATCACTTCATCTGCCTTACTACCGTTAAGAGCCGTCTTAGGCCGCGATCCAGTAAGTTGAAGGCAAGACTCAAGTGAAAATAGCAACTTCCATCACAATAGTTCTAACCTAATAAGTCTAATGAGCCACAATTTAAACTTTTTAACCGATTAGGTAGACTGCAAGCGATACAATTGTACAACTTCAACTATCAGTTAAAAAAGTTCCTTTATGGTAGGTCTTCTCGTACATCAATAAGTTAAGCATAGCTTGATATGCTAGACAGCTAAAAAAGGAAGGATTGTCCATTCATTGGAACAAAATTTATTTTATAAAAAACCCTAGCCTATTCCTCTTGTAGTAAATATTCTACACCGCGTTTTAATTTCCACATTATTACGAACCAGCAGCAAAGATTTCGGCTGATTAAATAATTTTTGTGGAAGTAGATGCTTTTTAAAATAGTACAATTAAAATACAGGAACAGAAGAAATGAGTTTTTCACATGCTTCGAATGTGAAAAACTCAATGGATCGTCGTAGAACTCCGTTCTTTTCCATTCTCGAGTATCGGTGAGAGCGAAATTAATCTGTAGGAAGGCCTTATGTTGTACATTTTTTAGTAAATCACAAACGAATAACTGGGATGAACAAGTTGTCGCGATCGAAAAATCTACGGATAGAGAAGGCGGCTGAATGGTAATTAATGATAAAGGGGGGATGTTTAACGATTTCGGAAATTTTTTTGAGTGGCTTAAATCAAAATACTGGAATGAACAGGCTCGACGGACATTTTACGTAAAATTAGACACCGGTAGGTTCTTGGAAAGTTCAAAGATGGAAAGTTCGTCGCAGTATGTCACACGGATTGTGCTGATAGCCCGACACCTGGACCCTATCCTTTCGGAAAGTGAAGTAGTGAACAAGCTATCTTATCGTCTTAAGGACGCTGTATGACAGGCAAAGATTGTAAGGGGTTTGACACGACTGACCGATTTATTACTTTAGTAGAAGAGTGCCCTTGATTCAGCCGAGCCGACCACATTATAATATTCACGACAGGGAGTAGATGGCGAAGAAGTTAAGTTAGGAAGAACGGTTCGGCAGCACGATGATAAAAATCGACCGAGTACGAGTTCAGAAAGTAGCGGACAAATTAGAGCTAGGTCCGGTGGCGAAACATTCCTGTCCACTAGAAGTTAGGTCTGAAGATTTTAAGAATGAAGATCACACGTACATGCTTAATTCGATAGTTAGTAGCAGTGTTGATGAGGAAGAACCACCGATAAGCTATTCAGCGGTGACTGTTTCTTCTTTTCATTAAAAGAGGATAGAAAGGAGAACATAAACAACAAGAGGTCCACGACGATCAACAAGGCTACGGGAAGCGACCGTAATCAACGGAAAAACCGATCAAATCTACCGCATCTCAAATTATAATGAAAGTAGTAAATCTCGGCAGCAGAAATCTCAGCAATATCAACAAAATTTTATCAGAACTTAACACAAGATAATATAAAATGAGCTGTAGCTCATTTTATTTTATTTTATTTTAACACCAGTCGGTAATGCTTTAATATAGCGAATGACGAGAGTTAAAGCAACGTGAGTTAGTAAACAAATTTGTCTTCCTATTTCCATTGGAAATGTTAAATTTATAGTAAATTGTTTTGTGATTTCTAATTTTATTGTCGGCTGTATTATTGGGAGCAGACTCATTTGGAAAATATCAAAGTACTATAGATTTGTACAAGAAGATGGTTGTATTTCGTCATAGTAATCAAGAAGTTAAAACTAAGTTAAGGAGATAGAAGAAGTTAAGTAGAAGTTTAGAAAAAATAAAGAAGAAATTAAACCAGCAAATCGTAGGCCTATTTCAAGAGCACAAAATAGACCCGGAGATACAGTGGAAAAGGAGGAGAGGGGAGTGGTTTTAGTGTATGTATGTCGAAGACAACAGCTTAAACAAGGATCTCAGTTATGCGGATAATTTTCAAAGACAAGACGAAGTTTGTCGCAAGCAAGAAAGGTTGAAGAACAAGCACCAGCGATCCGAAGATATTTACTAGATAGACGACGGCGTATACACGACGGTCTACACAAGTAACAACAGAGAGCCATGGAGAGTGCAGGCCTACTTGCGTAACGAGTTAGCTTGTAAAATAATTCGGGATTATCACATTGCCTATAGTCACTTAGGAGTAAGTGAAGTATGTTTAAGAATATGTATAGAGCAATTAGTGAAATATTATTTAGCTGTAAGTTTTGTAAGGAGCCGTAGTTTAGGCCTAATTTAGATAAATTTAGAATTTAGTTAGGAAACGCTTGTAGATAGGAGTTATAGGTTGGAGTGTACGAGTTACAATTTATGTAAATTTACGGTGTAAAATACTTTAGGAGGGTTTTAGATTTTAAGAATGTTAAATTATTTTTTTTTGTAAATAGCCAATGTTTTTAGTTTTGTATTAAATATGTGATAAATAATCATGTGATCTGTACCAATAACAGGATTCAACACCCAGTCCCAACCATTAAGGAAACGTTTACGTTTTATCACTATTCAAACGCTATCAGTTAAATTCAAATCAGTTTAATCAAATTCAACCTATCGTATCATAAACTAAAGTTCGGCAATTTTAAACAATTAATGGGAGTGTTTATCGCAGAATATCATAAAATATCAGTGAATCAGTTTGATTCGTATATATGGACTTCATTACGAGTTCAGCTATCGTGGTGTGAACATGTGTTAGTTATTAGACGTTAGTGTATTAGTATAGTGTAGTGTAGCGGATTGAAACGTAAATACTTTTAGTGTGCGTAGCATAATATAAAAATTTATATTTAAAATATTTATGTTAGAATAAAACATTTTCTGTAATGTGAAACTGCTGTGTGTGCGACCGACTATTGCAGCCGTGCCGGTCTTTCACCCCAGCCGTGGATAGACCAATAGGCCTACATCCGTCATCATTTCTACTTCCCGAGTTTGAGGAAGAAGATTTATTAAATGTAAGTAAAATTTCTCCTAATGAAAGTTTAGAACAAATAAATCCGGAATTACTTAAAACATCGTTAGAGCAAATTCTGTATAATGCCTGGAAAGATACCCGGTCTAAACTCCAGCAATCGGAAAAAAAAAGTTTCCCTACTAACTAGTATGGAACAACTGAACAAACGGCTCTCCGTTTTAGAAAATTCGTCTGCTATACAAACCGATAATGTAGACAGAAATTTAAATTTAAATAAAAATCAGAAAACTAATAAAAACACCGATATGGAATATGTAACCGACGAAGAAGAATTAGAAAAGGAAACAGGTTGGATTCGTGTTGGTAAGCGAATTAGCAAGAAAAGAAAGATGACCTCATCTCCTTCCCCTCAACAAAAAACAAAATCCGTTAACCAATTGGCCTACGCATCAGTTAAGTGTTCCTTCAACCTCCAAACCCCTCCTTCAAGCCCCTCTCGGAAAAATCCAGTACAAAAGAAAATTCCTCCTCCTCCACCTATTATAACCGAGGGAATTAAAACTTTCGCGGAGCTACAAGATATCCTTGGGCAAGACTCTACAGGCGATTATCGCGTCTCCATTATGAGTGAAGAAAAAATTTTAATTAATCCTGTGGATAGCACGGACATACTTATGCAAATAAACAAGAGCGATCCATTAAAGTAGCCTAATAGCATTGAAATTACGCCGATCTTGCACATCTGAAGACATCGTTTCCGATTTAAAATCTGAAGGTTATAAAGTCTTGTCAGCAGTAAACAAATATAGCTGAAAGACAAAAGAAAAATTAGATATGTTTGTCCTTGAGTTTCTAAATAGTGCAGACATAAATAAAATTTATCAAATAAAACATATTCTTAGATTTAAAGTAGAAATTCAGCCTCTTTGTAAAAATAAATTAATACCTTAATGTAAAAATTGTCAGGGCTTCGGTCATACACAGCTTTTTTGCTTTAGAGAGCCAAGATGTGTCAAATGTACTGGCAAACATCATTCTAACCAGTGCACCGAAGGAGACACTGAATCGCCGAAGTGTATACACTGTGGTGAGAACCATCCTGCTAGTTATCGAGGGTGTCTAGTAGCTAAGCAACTGCAAAAACTTAGAAAAAGTCAACGAGTAGGGTCAATCGCCTCTCAACCTGTAAGAAAGGAGATAATTCAAAAAAATAACAAAGAAAACTATAAAGAATTCCCATCGGCAGAAAGGCAGAAAAACAAGTTGTCTTTTGCTGATGTGGAAGTGAAGTGGACACTCAGAACCTGTAGTACAATCAGAATTGTTGAGCAGTGAATCACTTATTCATAAACAATTAAAACTGATACTTGATAGGTTAGAACAACAGCAGACATGTATTATAAAAATCCATGAAAGGCTAGACCGATTAGAAAAAATAATTCCCGGAAAAGATCTTAAATAATGGACATCAAAATTCTTCAGTGGAATGCGAATGGCCTCCTTGATAGACAGCAAAAATTACAACGTATACTAGATTTAGAAAAAATAGGTATATGTTAAATAAGAGAAACTCACTTCACAAAACAATCTTTTATAAAATTCAAGGGATACAAGATCTATCATGCTTTACATCCGGGAAAATCGTGCGAAAAGGGGAAGTGCAATAATAATAAAAGAAAGTATTCAGCATTACGAGGAAGATAAAATAATATGAAACGGAACAAATTCAGGCCTCTGCAGTTACAATTAAGACTAAACAATGCAGTACTTTAGTTATCGTCTCTGCATATAGCCTATTCCACCGAAATACTCTCTGGAGAAACCAAAATACGTCGAATTTCTTAGAAGATATGATGGACAAGTTATCACCGGACTTCAATGCGAAGAACATACCTGGGGAGCGAGACTAACCAATCCAAAAGGGAGGGAATAAAATTATATGAAGCTGCTGTGGAAAGCAACTATTACGTCACGTCAACCGGAAAACCAACATATTGGCCCACAGATTATAATAAAATTCCTGATTTATTAGATTTAGTTTTTATTTAAAATGTAGCTAGTTATTTTATCAGGGTTGAAGAAGGATACGGTCTCAACTCAGACCATTCCCCTATCATACTTTTTTTAAATGATAAGATTATGAACAAAAAAATGCATCCGGTTTTAGTAAATAGTTTTTCAAACTGGAAGAAATTTAATATTATTATTAACAACAACAAAAATTTAAATGCATGCCTGCAAACAGCGGAAGAGCTCGACAATGAGGCTGAGCAGTTCATGAACATAATTCAGCAAGCAGCATGGGAAAGTACTCCTATTTTAAAAAGAAGAACTTTTGGGAACTGCTACCCCAAAGAAATTGTAGAGATGATTGCCATTAAAAGAAGATTAAGACGGCGATGGCAACAGACTAGATGTCCTCAAGATAAAAGAAATTTAAACAACATAACCCAAGATTTAAGAAGAGAAATAAAAATGATAAAAGAAGAAAATATCAGCAAATATCTAAATGAGCTAACCAATGAAAGTAGCACAAACTATTCTCTTTGGAAAGCAACAAAGAAAATAGAAAGATCTATACAGCGTGTACCTCCAATCAAAACAACTGAAGGCTGGGCAAAAAACAATGAGCAAAAAGTTAATATCTTTGCTGATCATCTTCAAGATACATTTCAAGTGTATGAAAGCGAAACTGACGAATATCTAGAAGCGGACTATTCAGATACAACTCAAGAAATTCCATTCGTTACTCCAAATGAAATCCGTAATGGGATTAAAACGAATATTAGCTGCCGTAAATCCCCAGGTTTTGATTTAGTTACAGGCGAAATTCTGAAACAGCTACCCAAGAAAGCAATTGTTAAAGTTTCTGCAATAATCAATGCAATATTCAGACTGCACCATATTTCTGCCATCTGAAAGGTCGCAGAAATTAAAATAATTTTAAAACCTGGTAAACCTCCTCATGAAATCACTTCATATAGACCGATTTCGCTTCTCCCGGTTATGAGTATACTCTTCGAAAAACTGTTGCTAAGAAGACTTAATCCAGTAATAGATAGGAAGCAACTCATACCTAATCACCAATTCGGATTCAGAAACCGAAATTCAACGATACAGCAAGTACACCGAACTACAGATGTCATCGAAAGGGCCCTCGAAGATAAAAAAGTATGTTCTGCAATCTTCCTAGATGTTTCTCAGGCCTTTGATAAGGTTTGGCACAAAGGACTGATGTACAAAATGAAAAAACTACTCCCCATGGTCTACTGTAAAATACTCGAATCTTACGTCACAGTTCGTTATTTTAGAGTTAGACAAGAGAATGCATATTCAGGGCTAAAACCCATGAAAGGTGGCGTACCACAAGGTAGTGTAGTTGGACCACTTTTGTATCTCTTGTACACTAGTGATATCCCTACATTTAATGACAGAACAGTGACAAATTTTGCGGATGATACGTGTGTTTTAGCTGTCGGTACAACTGAAGAAGAATCAACTTTGAAGCTTCAAGGTGCCGTAAATCAAGTGCAAACATGGACAAAAAATGGAAAATAAAATTAAATGAATCAAAGTCTGTTTTTATAAATTTTACAAATAAAAATATCCGTAAACTACCTATTTATGTCAACGAAAAAACGTCCCATATTCAAATACAGCTAAATATCTTGGCATGACCCTCGATGTAAAACTTCGCTGGAAAGAACATGTAAAACAGAAAAGAAAAGAACTTGATCTCAAATTCAAGAAACTTTACGGGTTAATAGGTAGGAAATCTTCATTATCTACTTTTAACAAACTTCTAATATACTACAAGCAATATTAAAATCCGTATGGACCTATGGAATACAACTCTGGGGATGTACAAAAACATCAAACCAATTAATCATACAAAGATTCCAGAACAAAGTTCTCAGAAGCATTGTCACTGCACCCTGGTATGTTAGGAACAACGACCTGCACCGGGACTTAGGAGTGGATTCCATAAACGAAGTAATTCGGAAATTTGTTAAGAATCATGAAGACAGACTTCTTCATCATGTGAATGCCGAAGCTATACAGCTACTCGACAACGCAGATCTGAATAGGAGACTTTCTCGTGTAAAACCATTTGAACTGATGTAATGAACAGTATAAAGTTATTAATTTGTTAGTTAATAATTACTTGTATATATTTTTAAGTGTTTTGTTAAATATCAATGATTAGTAAATTTTATAAATAGTGTGTCAGAATATCGAACATAAACTAAGAACTATTAGTTGGTAAATTCTTAGATTAAGTACTTAGATCAATTAAGTTAGAACAAAATTGTTAGTTAGTCTTAGACTAGTCACAATAAATTTCAAAAGTTGAAAATAAAATTTAAAAAAATATGTATGGACTTAGTCTCAAGATAAAACAGTTTTAATAATTATCATGCATCCAGTTAAAACTTTTAATAATAATACCCGTTTTCCAGGGTACGCCGATGCAAAGAACAGTAAATTAATTTCTGATGTAATAAATGTGTCACAGTGGCAGAAGTAAATTTTAAAAATATCTAAGAATTACGAATTTTCTATGCTTAAAATTGTAACGTGTTAAACAAGTGGTGAATAGAGAATCTTCAAGGTCATCTTTCCGCATGGAGTTGTGGTTATTTATTATACATATATGTTTTATGTTTGTGTTGTGTTTGTATGCGTTTTACTGGAGTTAAGCTGAACTAAAACAAGAATACTTTAAATAATTTATTGCTGAACCTTATATTGACAAATTTTGTACATTATTCAAAATATATTTTAAAGTAGTTATTAAGTAGGCTAGTATTGTATTCAGTTGGTAGTTACTGTTTTTGGGGGTTTTCACGTATTTTAGGTTATCTTGTATTTTTCAGTAATTTTATGTAACACCGTAAAGCTTCCTTATGTCATTTTTACAGAGTTAAGGAGGGGAACTTTATACCAATGTAAAAATACAATTGTACAAACAATGGAAGTTATGGTAATTTCTTATTACCGTAACTTCCTACACTCAGTAACAAACCATTAAATAGTGTATGGGGAAAACCCCATCGTTACAATTAGTTACATTAGAGTAGGCTAGTAGTTAGACAAAAGGTTGTGAATATAGCCAACGGTCAATCATCTGCTGATATTGTTTAGACGGGTGTATTTCTCGCTCTCTGTTTTTCGGCCTTTCTTACACCTACCAACTTTCACCCAATCATTCGGGTGGTTCTCTTTCCTTTTGGCCCTTCAGGTTGGTTGAACGGGGTTGGTAGGAGAGGGACGCTTGTCGACCAGAGGTTTCCTGATTTCTGATATAGGAGACCGAAATCAGTTTCTTTGGGACTTAAGTTTAGAACAGTTGGTTAAGAAGGAGCAATGTTTAAAGAAGTGACTAGGAGACGAGGAGTGACTAGGTCGAACGAGGTTTGACCACGAGAACGAAGAGAACAAGAAGAAAGGGAAAACTATTTAATTAAGGTAAATTCATTTCGTATTTATTAAGGGTTTGTTAAGTTTTGCTTTTGTATTAAAGACGCGGGAGGAAAAAGGTTGGCTATGTATCAAATAGGTTTGGGTAACTTAAGGATAAGGTTTTTAGTAGTTAATTTATTAAGGGGAGCAGACCATTTTCATTATCCCTATACTTGCAATACTAATTTAGGTAGATTTTTTTGTAGGAACCGTTAAAGCTACAAAGCTGAGCTTTGGCACACCTATCTACTGTACCTTTTTATAAATTTTTACCAGAGCTTTTTCATTTATCTTTATTTAATCTAAAAATTATTTTTATTCTCAAAAAACGTTCAAATGTAGCCCATATATTTTTAATGAAAAAGACACCCAAAAAATAAAAACTCCAAAGTTTTTGAAATACCTCTGGAGTAAATACACACCTTGAAACTAAAATGTAGTATACGAAATTTCACACTCCTAGGTGGGATGGTTCCTGAAATAAGTGTACCTAAAGTCAAAAAATACAATACGCGGAAAATGCGGATATAGTAAAAGAATAATACCATAACAGAAACACCTATTGCCAATTGGAATTCACTTCCAAACAAAAACACCAATATTTATCTTGCTTTACAGCTGATTCCTATGCGTTCTAGAAAATATTGTTTTTATGTGAACGCGATCTTCGTAATGTTAGAGCAGTAACATTATTATATTAATCTCAATTTACAAGAATGAAAAACGTAAATAAATATCGAAATAAACACTACATACCCCATCAACGTAAAAACATAATTTTTCTCAACAGAAAAAGCAATGAATGTCGTGTTATATATCAATTTTAAATAGGGGTAAACAATCTATCAATTGATGGTGAAATTGAAAAAACAATATTTTTTATTAAAATCAGTCTGCTCCCCTTAAGTGTTATGTTTGAATGCAAGGAAACATAACTTTATTGTCTTATTTTTCTTATCCTCTACTGATAGAGCTGGGACCCGTTTTTAAACGCTTTTATTTAACTTGCTCTTGGAAGCATCAAATCTTGCAACTTAAAATTTTAATACTTCTACCGTATCAATATGAATCAAACTTTGCACACTTGTTTATCTTCGATGACAATACGCTGTGGAGGTGTTTGTAAAAAAAATTTTAAAATTTTATAACGCTTTTAATTTAACTTACTCTTGGATCCATCAAATCTTGCAACTTAAAATTTTAATACTTCTACTGTATCAATATGAATCAAACTTTGCACACTTGTTTATCTTCGATGACAATACGCTGTGGAGGTGTAAAAAAAATTTTTTAATTTTAAAAAAAATTTAAAAATTTAAAAAACGCTTTTATTTAACAATTACTTAAAAAAATTAACTAAAAAGAAAAAAAGAAAAAAAATTTACAAAAAAAAAATTAAAAAAAAAATTTACAAAAAAAAATTAAAAAAATTTTTTTTTAAGAAACGCTATTATTTAACAATTAATCAAAAGAAAAATGAACTAAAAAGAAAAAAATAAAAAAATTTACAAAAAAAACCAATCACAGACATTACAGTTAAAATAGAAGCGTGGCGCATTAATATATATAATATTACAACGAATATTTTACAATAAATATTATATAATTATATTAATGCGCCACGCTTTTATTTTAACTGTAATGTCTGTGATTGGTTTTTTTGTAAATTTTTTTATTTTTTTCTTTTTAGTTCATTTTTCTTTTGATTAATTGTTAAATAATAGCGTTTCTTAAAAAAAAATTTTTTTAATTTTTTTTTGTAAATTTTTTTTTTAATTTTTTTTTGTAAATTTTTTTTTTATTATCATTTTCAATTCATATTAAAGTCCCACCGGTATAGTTGAAGGTGGTGCAACCTTCTACTTTTAGAAGACCTGACTTTAAAACAAGTCGATTTCTGATCTGCAGGGAAGAACGGTCGATCCACTCATATCGAGCATAAATTGGTATCGAGATAGATTCATGTAATTTGACCGGATGAGTAGCATCCGTCACATGAGCCATAAGCGATGTCATCACATCATGTATCCTATAATAGCTACATGACTATTTGAGATATTTACCGCTCGTGTATACAACTATTTCTAGACATCCACTGTCAGACAAAAATTAATTACAGTTTCTAATGTCACAAGCACCACGGTTAGACGTTTCATTCATCTCTTAATATCCTAGTCTAGGTTCGGAATGCAAGGTTTCTCAATTAGCGTACAGAGGTCATCGCCCGGATGGCAAACGCCGCAGTGGCACTGTTCTTTTCGTCAGATTATTAGTTATTAATTGCACTACTTTCTCTCCTTCGAACCTTGTCATAAAATATTCGAGCAGTTTCTGGTGAAATAGGCCTACAAAAGAGGATATGAATTATTTTTGTCCGATGGTAAATCATAGAAGACAAACACTGCTCTGTCACAACTATATAGAGTCGTAACAAAGATCCTCTAAAGTCCTCTAAGATCCGAGAACTTACCCGAAAACAACTTGAAGCTAGGCGTAGATGGTGATGATATAGAATACTACCGGCAGGTACAAAAGTCTGTCACATAGTTTTTTAAAGAATCACCAGTGTTTGTCCTCCATGATTTACCATCGGACACAAATAATTCATATCCTCTTTTGGTATGTTAGGGCCAAGGTTTCTAACCGGAGGCGAATGCAATGCTTAAAGCACATACTGGGGTTTGCCTAGCATCACTCCAAAAAATTAACAGAGAAGATCAATTCCAAGTCCATTCACCTGGCGCACCGACAGCGGTCGTCAGCTGATATTCATCCGCGTGACGTTCTCGAGTTCTTTATATCTCGTAGTTTAAACGACTTCCATCCATTGGCAAGTGCACCGTAAAGTCTATTATCTAACCATTCTCTGGTCTTTCCGTTGATGACTGCCAATCCAGGAGTCTAGTCTTATACCTTTATCGAACTGTCCAAGTACGAACCGGGGTAGATTTAGAGAACACAAATCACATATCAAACACGATAGTTCTCTGAACACAACTCTGGGTCTTAAAGAAGCAGCAGAGCATTGTGTTAAACTTTATAAACCGTACCATGGTTTTTACCGATACCATAAGTTATCATCTACAGATCCGAGAACTTACCAAAGAACAACTTAAAGCCAGGCGTAGATGGCGGTGATATAGAAAACTAACGACAGGTACAAAATATGTCACATATTTTTTAAAGAATCGATTAAGAACTTTTATATCGAAATATTCTGAACATGTAGGAACACTTTTAAACGTTAGCGGTAGTGTGTTAAGGACAACAAAACTAATGCTAAAATTAAAGCCTACTTCTTCTCTGATCAGACAACAGGATAATCAACCAAGATTCATCATGGGAACGTTAATTGCGGCCAGCATATCAGCAAAATTTGTTCAAGTTCACTCAGTTACTTTATGTCAGATTTTCTTGTGAAGTCGAATCGGAAATTTGTGTTCTAACCCACTCACCCCCCCCCTCTCTCTTCCCTTCTCTCTGTTCCTTTTTTCATTTTATCTCTCTGCCAGCAAAATAATTTTCTGTTGCGAAAATCAGAAATGAATAGTGACCTCTTCACGAATCACCTAGCTATGACGTCATGACGGCTGAGGGCCTAAAAAACCTAAGATATGAGGTACCTTCAAAAACCCGGAATGTACTCCGAGTCCGGAGTTTAAATATTTTGACGTGGAGTGACGGCAGTGACAGCGGCCAAATTTGTCGCCTTAAAAAGTGCTAACGTAGAAAAAGACGGTATTTTTTGGGGATGTTTGGTAGGTACTGGTGTGGGGAAGGATGAGAAATGAGAACGAGGATAGGAGAGGCGGGTGCGGGTGCGGTTGTGGTTGGAGTAAGTAGGCCCAAGGTGTGCATAGGCGTACGTGCAGCGAGTGGGTCGGTCATGCAGGATTATGTGATGAAATTGGAGTCCAGCTGAGGATGGGATGTGATGAAGCGAACCGGATAAAGGATGGAGGATGGAGGCGCGAGAGCTGGAATTGAAGGCGAGCGGAGCAAAGAGGAGAGGGTTGAACAGATGAACCGAGCTACTGTGTACAAGAGTGAGGTGGAATTGTGGAATACGAACCGCGGTCACCACTGCCTGTAATAAAGTGCACGTCGGGAGGTGGCATCATGCATTTATATGGTCTCATTTCAGTGTGAGTGTGTGTACACCCTCCATGCCCCATGCCCCATGCCCCATGCCTCAGGCAGGCCCCTCGTTCCGCCATCCGCCAAACCATCACTCTCTTCCTATTACTCTACTACACACACATACACCCAAACACCTATTCATATACGCTCAATACCACCTACATGATGCTCCCTAAATTTACCAATTTCCGTTTTGACTGCACAAAACTTTTCAAAAATCTCAAACCTAAAAGTAATTTTTGATCTCAGGTCATAATTTTTTGCGTACCGATTGGGTTCCACACGCGGTGTACTTAATGGTAGGTGAATGTTGTGTAATATGCGAATTTGTGTAGCCTTAAAAATAGCGGTCGAGACGGTGAATTTGACAATTTGTTTCGACTAAGTAGGCAATCTTGTTATTTCAGGGTGCCAGGGCCAGTGTACTGTTCTCTTTTTTTCACTACACACTCTAATTCGGCCGAATTCACGCCAAAAGAAATTTATACTACATTTTGTCTCGCTCAGCTTCGGTGAAGATTTTTTATTTACTTGTGATTTTAAATTGTTATAGTTTTGACGTATTCACTTGTGTCGTATCGGTTCCGCCTGCTGCTAGATGTGGTCTGTGCCCTTCCGTCTGCTGTCATACGGAAGGGCCCAGCTTTGATTACTGTGAGGGTGAGAAATTAGCCGGTTCATAGGAGAAAATAAGATTGACAGCGATAAACACTGGGAAACGAATTTAATAAAAATTAATATACTAGAATGTCTTGAAATTTAAAATGTTTTAAAATCTAGTATTACAACTGCTGTAAGTTCAACGCAATTAATCATATAAAGAAGAAAAACGAATATTAAGTTGATTGAAATTATTAAATTTAACGTTTATTCGTTAATTAAATCAGCCTAATGGAGTTAAAACAGAAATTTGTATTATATTTAAAAGAATTACCTATTAACGAAATTTATTAACTGCATTAAACTTAAAAGAATATTATAGACAAAACGAAATTAAAAAGTAGGCCTTCTAACGCACCGCAACCACAACTCATAAGAGTAAATAAGAATTACAACGAAACTGTCTTTAATTCAACATGATTAAGAGAACAAGATTTATTCATTATCGGTACTTCACAATAAAGAAATACATAATATTTACCTGCAATTTTATCACCGGAGATCAAAAGATGAAAAATGAAGCCAAAAATAAACCGCATTGAAAGAAAAAACTTTTAGGCGGAAAATCGCCTCGGTTATACACTTTCTAGATTTCTAGATCCACCCTACATGGCGGAGACAGGAAAGGTAGTCGACCGGTAATCGCGTTGAGAAGTTTTTTACTGGATTTAGAGAAAATATTTTAATAAGTAGTTACTGAAATGAAACAATCAGGGCACTAAGCTATAAAGAAACAATTACATTTATTAATGAAAACTTGAATACGAGAAGTTTCAAAAGTTATGAGAATTCCGAATCACAAACTGGAAAATTCTTCAATAGGAATTGTGAGAAATGAGGCCAGATGATGCCACTCAACAGGTCATATTGCTGATAATAGCAGATAACCGGTTCATGTTGAAGAAGATGAGCACCACTCACCGGTGCGGTGGTGAATCACATCATGTTTAGGGCGATAGGACTATGCGGCTAAAACTGAGGGCAGGTCGCTGATCGGGTGATCACCGATCGGTTAAAACAGTAGCTGTTTCTGTAAATGCGTCATCAGTGAAGTTATCCCGCTCACTACTACGCCCACTGATAGATGGAAGGAGGGCAAAAGCCAGCGAATACTCAAAGTGGAGACCCTCCCCGACCCAACAGAACAAACAGAACGGTCACGGTTTCTCAGCTAAATGATCAGAACAAAAATGTTAATTGGTTTGCTGGCATTCTCCCACCACCTCCCCTCCAATTAGTCGCCCGAAAGCATAGACCCCCGGAGGTCGTTCCGCAGAACTCTTATGTATCTCGTGACCGGTGACTGTCACAGACTAATCTAACTACAATAACAATTAAAACTAAGTTTGTAGAGCGAGGGTGAGCCAGGTTGGCAATCTGGGGCGTGTGCATGAACTCGCTCTCACGTCCAGGGGGGCCTCTTAGCGCACAAGGCGCCCATCGTCAGAATGTAAATAGAAGGTGGTTCTAACAGTCAAAAGAATGAACGGTCAGAAAATATATAAATATAGACTAAAGATATAAAACCTAGTTAGGACTATTGTCGCCAATTTACTTCGTACCAGCAAGTTTTTGTCACCATTATTGTTTCCAGCAAGGGAAAAATAAATTTCTAACTCGGTGCCTTATGTTTCAGACCTGGGACAGCCCCTTAGTTGTACTACATGACGACGATAGAACTTCGCTACCTCGTCCAGAAACTCCCACACCGGAGATCTATGCACCTCTCGGTACAAGCTCTCACGTACCGTGAGGGGCCAATTTTCCAATTTTCTTGAGGCTTCAGGATCAGTCGCCGCCTGGACCCCTAAGAGCGGGACAGTCGTACAGCAGATGATCTCTGACTAGACCTCCCCGCAGACACACGAATCATCATCTAGCAGGCGAAACCTCTTTAAATAAGCTGCGAATCCACCATGTCTAGTGAGGATCCGGATTCCCGATGTCCTTAAATAAACACTCGAGGCGTACCAGCCCACCAAATCCTGCATGAATTCATACAAGAATCTTCCCTTAGGTGAGGTGTTTCACTCGGCCTGACGGCATCCAAATTATCCGGTCCCCCGGCTCCTGCACTCAGTCCCCCGGAGCGACCCGAATCCTCTCCCCAAAGATCACGGCTTCCTACCCCCTTCGCAATTTTCACATGGAAGCCCACACTCTCGCATTAAAATCCATCGGGAGAGCCTTTCCCGCTTCGGTGGTAGCCTCGTAGGAGCATCTATTAAACGCACCAGCGCAAACTATAAGGGCTCTGCACTAGGCACTCCTTAATTTTTGAACAAGTCCTCTATTCTGGTCTAGGTGGTGAGCCCATACGGCAGCCGCGTAAGGCACCATGCTTTTGAACAATCCTTGGTAAATTGTGTGGAGACTGCCCAAAGACAGACCCCACTCCTTCCAAGCAATATGCCACAGAGTATGCGTTGTCCCAGCACCGTCCGTCACAACCTGCGCGACGTGATTGCTAAACAGCAATTTATCGTCGAGCAGAACGCCTAGGTACTTATGAACTCTGATTCTATTGAAACTGGCCCCTTTAAAATGAATAACAGGGTTCCGACTGAATGATAATTTTGCAGTGTTCCTCAGAAGCATATACTTCGTTTTGGAAATGTTGATCTACAATGGTGCTCATCCATCCATCACTCGACCAAGGTCATAACCGACCTGCAACGTTCCTCCAGCTGTGGACGCGACCAAGCACTTACTAAAATGAGAAGGTCATCGGTGAAAGCCAGGACCGATTCGGGGAAAGGTAGCCCCGTAAGTCAGGAGTACCCAAATTGGCCTTGAATTTTTATTTGAGCCGTATCCACGTTTTCCTTGAGCCGTTCCTCAACCAGTCGCTCCAGAAGCTTACCGAAAACCGGCAGCAGACTTATTGGTCTATAGCTCCTGACCTCACCCGGATTCTTTCCCTCTTTCAGAAGCACCCTCACTAGAGCCACCTTCTAGCAAGCTGAAAAGCAGCCCCAGTCAAGGCACCCCTGGTACAGCCGTCGTAGCGGTTCTCGATGGCAGGCCGTAAAGTTATTACTATGTGCGCGTTAAGCTGATCGAGAGCCGGTGCCTTCTTTAAGGTCATCCTCGCAACCGCACTATCTTAATCCTCCAGCGATAGACGCTTCACAGCGAGATAAGGTAGCTCCTTTCCTTCACTGATCCGCAATTCGTCGCCTTCTGGGGCGTCGGGAGAAAGATTAGCCCAGAACGCACGGTAGGTTTCTCCAGTTGTTGTAGTATAACCTCCGTCACCGCATCGGACACTAGACAAAACTAATCGGTTGTTAGGCCGATATAATAACTGGGCAACACGACACGGCTACGTCTGAAGTTTCCGTATGGACTCTTCACAACTCAGTTTCTTGGTCGCCCTCAATGTAGACACGTAGCATCTTCTTGCGTGGAGGTAGTGCATCCGAAGTTCAGCCCTGTAGTCATCAGGACGACGACGACGCTGGAGCCTCTTCAACGCAATCTTCATCCTCCTACGCAGCACTGACAAATCTGAGGACCACCACGGGACACCGGGTCTAGACCTAGATCTAGCCAGGGCCCGGGATCCCGGCCCGTCTGCTACTTGGGCACCCATTGGTCTTTCGGGCCTCCACGAACAAAAATGTTAAGCATAAAAATTTTAAATCTGTCAATGAAATGAGAAAGTTGATGACAGGCGCCAAAATGACGGAACGTATTGACTAATGCACAGTTCTTTAATTAGACATTTGGCAATCGGTCTTCTCTCTTGATGCGAACGATCTACGATATTCTTATTCATAAATTTTAATCTGATAAGTAGTACACAAATGATAGGCATAATATTTATCGTGCGGAATGTGAAATATGTCGCATTGTAGAAACGCTACGCTGCCTCTATTATTAATAAAGTGATACGTAGTTTATCGATCCTTACTTAGTCTAGTTACATGTAGGCTACACTGGTAGACCCTAAAGCATGGCTAGGCCGACAGACCTAGACATGCGTAGGCCTATATGGCGACACCTGCTACCAACTACTTAGGCCTACGCCTACACGACAATAAATTTAATCGTTTAAATTATTAAACAAGGATATCATTCATTTTCTATTTAATAAATAGCTCCTTTTGTAAATTAAGATCATTTTATCGGAAAAGATATTATAAAAATCAACACTTTCAAGTTTTTCTTGATGACTTCTTTACTTGAAAGATATAAAAACCAAAGGCCTATCTCAAATAATTAAAAGAAAAGTTATACATTTAAATTACATGGATGCCGGGGAGAAAGCATTGGCAGTGTTTCTGGATCTGAGTAAAGCTTTCGATTGTGTTGATCATGAAATTTTATTGAAAACACTAGAGTCATTAGGCGTTAGGGATGTAGAATTGAAATGGTTTCAATCTTACCTTATTAATAGATTACAGTGTGTGGAGTTAACTAGGGTTGTTAGAGGGAAACTTACAAAGGTTGTATCTGGAAAGCTTGAAGTCAAAGCAGGCGTTCCACAAGGGTCAGTTTTAGGTCCAATTCTGTTTCTATTGTATATTAATAGGTTACCAGAAGTCATACCTAATGGCAGAGCTTTGTTGTTTGCTGATGATACTTCAGTAATCAGTAACAGTTTACTGGTAGATGCTCTTGAAGTAAATACACATGTTAACATAGAGTCCGTAGTACAGTTCTTGAATCAAATGTTATTAACAGTTAATGGGAAAAAGTGTCAGTACTTGCAGTTTAAAAATAAACATAACGTTAAAGAAAGTAGAGAAGTGGATGTATTTATTCATAATAATAGTTTAGAGCATGTAGAAACAGTGAAGTTCCTGGGCGTATCTCTAGATAGATCTTTGTCTTGGGACTTCTATATCAATCAAGTTTGTAGTAAAATATCATCTGGGGTATTTGCACTAAAACAAATCGCCAGATTAAATGATAAAAAATTACTAATGGCAGCTTATCATGGCCTCATTCTGTCTCATATCCGTTATGGTATTTTAGTATGGGGTAATTCTAGCATGGGTAATATGAATAGGGTTTTTAAAATTCAAAAGAAAGCTATTAGGTGTATGGTGGGAGCTAACCAGCTAACCTCATGCAGGCCACTATTTAAGGAGCTTAAATTGCTTACAGTTCCCTCCCTCTACATTTTTGAGGTGATTATGTATGTTAGGCAAAATAAATTTATGCAGAATTTCAATGTTCACAATCACAACACGAGAAACAGGAATAATTATCATGTGGCTAATCACTCCACAAAATTGTTTGAACAAAAACCTACTTATGCAGGAAGAAAATTCATGAATAAATTACCCCAATCTTTAAAGTGTTGTGAGGATTTGAATTCCTTTAAAAAAAATCTGAAAAATTACTTGATCAGTGAAACTTTTTATAGCGTACAAGAATTTCTTTCTTGATAGTAGTGATACATTGTGTGATTCTTATATGTATTTCAGGTGTTATATCTGACGACATGTCCTATACTCCTCCTGGAGTCTCCAGGGCGCAAAACAAAAAAAAAACATATTTAAAAATTTTACGTAGGCTTACATCTCTACATTTTCGTAAACGCAATCTGACGGTGTTATCGCAGATGGGAGATCTTGATGGTTTTTTGTTTTTCTGTTTATATTGGTAATGTTATCTATTTTGTTTTTATGTAGACGTATTTTAAAATTTTCAATATTGATCGATAAGAAAGAGTCAGGATAACGTGAGAAAGTGAAGGTAATTAGTAATTTTCTTGTAATAAGGCATATTTAGTAATAGGCATGGCCGTCTCGGTCAAGGTTTTTGCACAGGTTCCCCTCGACCACTCAAAGCAAATGCCTGAAACCATGGCCCTCCCGGCCACTATCCCAAAATTTCACATGTCATATACGATGGACGTTTAATAATAAACAAGGCAAATTGATGTAGAGAAAAAAACTATTCATTAAATTAAAATAGAACTTTTTCGGGGTCAGTTTGGCAACCTTGGGAATACTGTTAAACAAATGTTTGATTACAAATAATAAAGACATAACATCTTTTGTTGAATTCGAGTATCAGCTCCGCTTGAAATATGTGTACGCCGGACGAGGAACGTTCAGTGAAAAGAATTTTGCTACCCGAAGTTGTAAAACCGGCGAAAATTTACTCAAGAATGTTGAAACAGTATGGTGAAAAGCGTTTAAACCGTAGTAATTTGTATAAGTGGGTGGAACAGTTTAATTCGAACAGAACTAATGCGACGGATCACCATCGCTCTGAAAGACGAGTAAAAGTTTCGTCCACCGCACTGCGAATTTGCATAAATGATCTTCTTCGCAAACACAGGTGGGTCAAAGGTTTTTACATCGCTAGTCTGAGTAATATTAGTTTTAGAACCTCGCATTCAATCATTCATGATGTACTGAATGTTGGCAAAACGTGTTCGAGATGGGTTCCAAGACACTTGACTCAAGCCATTAAAGACGACCGGATTCTCTTAAGCAATGGTTTAAAATGGAAGGTAATAATTGTTTAGATCACCCCTCAAATGATATGATTTTCTTGGATGAAATGCGCGCAGGGAGTGCGGCCACATCCTTCTTTCAACGCACTCCTTCCGGTGTTCATTTGTTTTCCCAGCTCAGATATTTGATGCGGCAAGAAGTCGACAACAAATAGTCAAAAAAACCAGCACACGAATGGTGGAAACAAATAACACTTGTAGGCCTACGCTACAGGATTTAAAAGTTCACAGACCGGAGCGACAAGGCCGGAGACGATGTTGTAGGCCAAAGTTGTGTAGGGTTACTCGTTGTCAAAAAAATCGCTTTTTCTGTATACATCAGTTTGTCTCACTCATTATTCAACGTATAGATGTGCGTTGTTCTACGTGATATGAAAAGTAGATTTGTTTATTTTATTTAGAGCTAACTATTTATCGCTTTATCGCCTATTTATCGCCACCCATTTCTTCACCTTTTTCATGAAGTCGGTTTCAACAGTTACACAAGTCTTTGGTTGTCTATCGGCCGCCGGCATCTGCGCAACCAACAATATCACATAAGAACCCTATACTATAGCCTATACAGATGTGATGAATGAAATACAAGTATTCATATCAGGTATCAGGTATCAGGCACAGGCTGTAGGCCTATAATCAATACATTTCAAGTCATTATCAACAAATTTGATAAATTTTCTAGTATCACCCCTGCCTACTCTTAAGTTCTAATCAGCTATTCACTTGATTATACTGTCCTGGTTAACATTTTTTTTTCGTTTAACGTTCGACTGTTCAATCTGGTTTACATGTGGCGGCATTTTTTTATTTTGCCAAACGCTCAGATAGAAGGGTTACGCGACCACAGATATCACAGAGTCTGTTTATGCTATCTGCATGTGGTAGAAACCAACTTGTTCAAAACCCAAAGAGCTTCATTTTAATGTTTCATCTTATGTAGGATAAAACTTTAGGAATACTTTTTTGACTTGCATAGGTTATATACTGTATAAGTTGTTCATAAGTAATTTGTATTGGTTTTTAAAATAAAGGAAAATTACTTACAAACAACTTTTTCTGAGGAGCTATTTTTTCACTTCTTTACCTTGTTTTAACTCAGCTCATAGCCTGAATTTAAAAATGAGATTTCTTCTGAATTCTTTAATTGTAACTAGCCTAAGAATAACACTTAGGCCTTAATAGATCTAACTACTTAGGCCTAATCTAAGAATTCACCTACTATTAGTTGTTTGTTTCTGCTTGACAGCCCTAACACACCCTATATCCTAATACACCATGTAATATTTAGATATAGTTAATATTTAGGTAAACTTATCAATATTTCTTCTTCTTCTTCTGACCATCAAGGATTAGACATTCCTGCCTGTTCTGAACCTCTGAAATCTGCCTATCTCTTCCTCGGGCGTCCTCGTCTCTCCTTCCCTTCAGTTTGTAACCCAAGGTCTGCTTAGATCACTTATCAATACAGTGATTTATTTAGAAATATACCCTACATAAAATAACTATATTAAGTAACCACTTAATAACTTTGTATTGTTCATTACAACAAAAATGCGTTAAATGCTTTCACACGAGAAACTCTTATATTCAGATCTGCTTAGTCCGGTAGCTGTACAGATTCGACATTCGCATGATGAACAAGGCTGCCTTCTCGTCAATGGAACTACTCGCGGGTCCCGGTTCAGGCCGTCGTTTCTGACATACCAGAGAGCGTTCGCAATGCTTCTGAGAATCTGGAATCTTTGTATAATTAGTTGGTTTGATGCTTTTGTACATCCCCAAAGCTGAATTCCATAGGTCCATGCGGGTTTTAATATTTGCTTGTATATTAGGAGTTAGTTATAAAAAGACAATGCCGGTTTCCTACCTAGTAGGCGTAATCAGTAAAGTTTCTTGAATTTGAGATCGAGTAATTATCTTTTTTTACATGTTCTTTCCAGCGAAGTTTTACATCGAGGGTCATCCCTAGATATTTAGCTGTTTGAATACTGTACCTCTTTTTCGATAATTGAAATAGGAATTTTACGGATTTGTTGTATTTGTAAAATTTATACAAACAGAATTTGATTCATTTAATTTAATTTTCCAATTTTGTGTCCAGGTTTGCGCTTGACTTACAGCATCACTGAAGCTTTAAAGTAGAAAAGTTGCCACTGTTGCGCGGCGATTTAGTTTGTTCCTTTGTCTAGTCCCTTCGCCAGCGTTGTTTCCTCGTGATCCCGTCAGAGTTCGTACGCTTGCTGCTTGCTCGTTCGCCGGCCCGTCTTTTGCGTTGTTCAACTCTTGGCGTTTGCCAGTTAAGCTCTGTCGGAGACAACTTGTCTTTTTCTCTAACTCCGTAATATTGCGTCTAGTAAAATAAAATTTTATTTTCAATAATTATTTTTAAAATTATGTAACTGTTTTATTTAACGGTGATGTCACCTTTCTTCAGATGTTTTATTTGGTCTTTAAATTTTCTACCCCTTCGGTAAGTTGGATAAATCTAGTTGCTTGAATATTATAAAAATTTTATTTGTTATGAACCAGGAAAAAATAATTTAAAATTTTTTTGGGGTACCGATTGTAAATAAGGTAGTACTATCCCATTCCCTTTAGGTATTGCCACATTATATTAAAACGAAGCGCTTAGTGTTTCGAACAAGTTGGTTTCTACCACATGCCAATAACATAAATAGATGTTATGATATCAGTGATCGCGCAAATCCTTGCATTTGAGCTTTTGGCAAAACAAAAACGGCCGCCACATGAAAACCAAGGACAGTAAAAATAAATAAATGGCTGATTTGAACTTGCAGTAGGTAGGGATAGCAGGCCTACTACAAAATCATCAAGTTTTTTGAAAGGTCGAGCAAATGAAACGGACCGACCCAATAACACTAGACCTACCGATACGTTAACATTAGAGTAGCCTATTTGGTAGGTAGGGCTACTCTCAAGCATTGCTATGTGCTACCATCTTTGTTCTTTAACTTCATCAATAAATATTCGAAAAGGAAAAGTTAGATGAAATGCTTCGGTCTTGAGTAAACTGGTTTGTATAAAATCACCCTCTAACCGTCCGTTTCTTACCGTTGCTTTAAGACGAAAAATTTACGCGTACATTTCAAAGGATTCGCGTTTGAAAATTGCGTCTAAGAGAGCCGAGGTGGTTACGCATCCACATCTGATGCGTAAAGTACCAATTTCAATACGTTAACCGGTTGGATGGAGCACATGGTTTCCTTGAGTGGTACGAATTGTATGATTGCCTGTCAAAATAAATTATGTATGCCATAATACGATATAGGCCCATTTTTAGTTTTCATTTCCATTTCGCGGTTTCCATTTCGTGCCGTCGGTAATGACAAATGACAACGTTTCCCACGTGTATTTTCATTATTTCAATTGAGACCGAAATCGCACCGATGACCCTTTAATTCAGTAGGCCTACCTACGTTGTCTCTTTTCACAATCATCATTTCAATAGCCTGATAGGCTAATAATAACGGCAAAGAGAATTTTTTCCACAATTACTGTGAAAATTATGAAATGGAAATTAATGATGATAATGGTTATAAGAAGAAAAATAATTACGGAAATATACTGAGCCTGTTTGCTGTCCTACTACGAGTACGAGGGTGTGTTGGAGACCTGAAAATAGTTGTTTATTATTATTATTATAAAAAAGAAAGTGAAAAAGTAGTGGATGGTAGGCGTGTGAGTGTGTGAGCGTGAAGGTTTTTGTAACGGATAAAACGAGTGAACGTGTGTTTGTGTGTGTCGGCTAGGTAGAAGGTGTGAATTAAGCGCAAGTTAGTGTTATGAGAATGATGTTTTCTGTCGGGGATGATGTTCTCTAGAGTCTAGAGGGTCGGTTTGGTGAGGTGTCTGCCGGCGGCGGCCAAGTGGAGGGTAGAATCTATGCATATAGATTGCTTATTTTCCCGACCCCGGGTGAAATGTCAGCCGCAATGACGTCATCTCATGCTGTGTATGGTCAACATGATACAGTGAGTACACCGTAGCCCGCCGCCGCCGTATACTTTTCAGTATAGGTTACAGTTTCTTCCACTTTTGATAGCCTACACGTATCAGCTGTAGGCCTACCTCCTATAGCACATATTTATACAGGCTACTACACGCGCACCTGTAAACGCCCACTCATTTTATTGGTTTCTGTGTGAAACGTCTCCTCCTCCAAATAACCAGTCGGGTTATATACTAATCGCTTTACTAGTAAAGTTTCTCAGTGTTATCACAAATGTAAACGTTTTAAAAATCTATAGATAGACTAATATTGTTCGGCCGATAGAGCTAAACAATTCACTTGCTATCGATTAGATTTCCGCGTTTAGGCCTACTACGCGGAGGCCTACTACTTTTCGGAGTGGAGTGCGACTTGCACGGGATAATTTACTGCTTGAAGAAAAATGGCATTTTCATGATACACGAGAAACACAAACACAAATAACAGAAAGAAATGCAGCGACGGCTGATGTTATGTCGTATTGATCCGACTTTGTTTAAAAAATTGTTCGATCGATGAGCCGCATCACGGTATACAAGAAGAGCTTCATAATTAATAAACTTGGCGCTTGGCGCCGCTTCCGTGTCTCGCATCAGTAGGGTAGGTGGATCAGAATTCATAAGTGATCAGAACCATGGAAGTGCGTGCGTGCGTACTTTGCCATAAGGTGAATTTCAGCCGCTAAAGAGGTTCGGTTGTCGGTACGACAATAATTTCAAGTTTGAAGATTAGAACGTTTAAAGTTGATGTTTGAAGTTTCAAAATTTGAAATTTGAAGGTTTTTAAGTTTAAAGGTTTGAAAGTTTTAGTTTAATATTTGAAGTACGAAGGTCTGAATTTTCAAAATTTTAAGTTTGAAGGTTTGAGGTTAGAAGGTACGACGTTTGAGTTTGTTTTTAGTTTTCTCAGCGACCTGGTCGTTAAGGGTTAGCTGCATGGTCTTGAAGTACTTCGGAAGGGTCACAAAAAAGATTCTATAAGCTACACCTTTCCACTACGATGCACGTTTAAGAAATAAAAAAATGCTTACCGCCACCTTTGGGAGAGGACGAAACCCGTACGAAGTTTTCGAGTTATCACATTTTTATCTAATTTTTAATGCTGAATAACATGTCGTTAAATTTTTTAAAATAACCCGTGATGCCGGGGTGAGTGTAATTTGTTTCAAATGAAAATTTGCCGATAAAACCATTCTGAAGATGTAAAAACAAAGAACTTGAATGCGTCAAGCCCCAAAAAACCGAAATTTGGTTTTCTGAGTTTTCTCAGCGAATCGGTGAGTTAAGGGCAACTTTAGCTATACAGCCCTAAAGTACGTAGGGAGGGTTACAAAAAACATTCTGTACACTTTTCCGCTACGATACACCGTTTAGGAGATAAAAGAAAATACTTACCCACCCATTTGGTGAGGGGTGCAACTCAAAATTTTCCACTTACTACACTTTTATGTAATTTTGATCGCTGAACTACTTGCCGTTGAAAGATTTTTTTGTATTCTGAAACTTTTTAAATCTTAAAATGTTTGGTTGGGGTAGCAACCCCCACAGGACTATGATCTAACATTTTTAAAAATTACCCGTGATGCTGTGGAAACGTGTAATTTGTTACAAATAAAGGTTTCCCAAAAACACTGTCTTGAAGGTTCACAAAAAGGAAAATGTAAAAACGGCAAGCCCCAAAAAGACGAAATTTGGTTTTTTGAATTTTTTCAGTGAACCGGTAAGTTAAGGGCAACTTTAGCTACATGGTCTTTAAGTACTTAAGAAGGGGCAAAAAAAAGATTCAAATACACTTTCTCGCTACGGTACACTGTTTAGGAGATAAAAATATGACTCCATACCTTAGGGAATGGGGTGCAACCTGAAAATTTTCGGGTTACCAAATTTTTATGCAATTTTGAACGCCAAACAACATCCCGTTAAAAGACTTTCGTATTCTAAAAATGTTTTAATTTCATAATTCTTGAATAAGGGTGAGCCCCCCTGATCGATCAATAGGACCCCGATCTGAAATTTGAAAAATTACCCGTAATCCCGGAGGTAAGCGAAACTTCTCCCGAATAAAAATTTTCCGAAATACACTGTTCTGAAGGTGTAAAGTAGGAAAACCTAAAAATTTCAATACCAAACGAGCCGAAATTTAGGTTTTTACATTTTCTCAGCGAACCTGTAAAATAAGGGCAACTTTATTTATATATTCTTTAAGTACTTTGGAAGTGACACAAAAAAGGTTGATGAGTTTTTAGCTAGGACGCAGCAACATTAGCTAGGAATTCAACATTTTCAACCCCCACCGCGCCCCACTGGAAAGGGTGACCTATGATTTCGCAATTTTTCTCGGGGTTTGAGCTATAGGGCAAGTGGACCAAACTACCAGTTCTGTCCAATTATAAGTTTTGTAAATTATTAGTTCCGATACTAAACATTTTAGGAAGGACGCGAAATTTAGAAAACGAATAGCGGTGTTACTCGTCTGACCCAGAAATTCTTTGTATCATCATTTTATCTTTATATAATATTTTATATAAAATATTGTATTCATCATTTTTTCGCTGTTTCGCGGCAATGTTTCATGCTTGAAAATTTTCGGAAACGAATCGTTGAAAAAAGAAGAGCTGATGTCGTATTTTTATTTTCTGTGTCGATTTGAAAATGAAGACTGTGAATATAGGTATAGGTATGGCCTCCTCCGAAGGCTTCTTCTCTATATGCTCGTTAACAAGAGTTGAGAAGAGCCAGCCGGTGAATAACCAAGCAAAGTGATCTACGCCTAAATCGTCGTGATCTTCATTTTTCAATGACACGTTTCGTTTTTGTAGGTGTGCGTGTGCGACTGAAGGGAAGGGGTTTTCCGTGTTTCAGTCGTCTGAATGGGTGAAATACTGTCAAGTGTAATTCCACGCAAGTGATTCAACGTTTACCGGTCGTAGATTAAATGCGTGTTTTGATAGTGCCTAGTTTTACTACAGCCGTAGTCAGATTAGAGCTCTTTTATTCGATTATACGAGTATTCTATTATACGAGTAGCGAATGTATCAGCTAAATTGTAAATCACTTAAAACCTAAAGTGAAGTCGGTGTTAAATAAAAAAGTGGACTAATAGAGACACTATACGGACAAGGATGGTGTCGATACCACCGGTGGGGGGGGGGGCATTTCTTGCTCCCGAGTTCGAGGAGATCGAAGATGAAAGAGATCACGTAGCCTCTTTCTCCTCACCAATGACATAGACATCCGAACTGAAGCGATCCAACTTCCGGTTGCTACTGAAAAAGTAATTTTCAACGTTTGGAGAGAAGTAGAAGTGAAATGGAAACAGGATGAAAATAATAACATTCGTCTAAAATCTCGACTTTAGAAATTCTCAATAAAATTGGCAGCTCTAGAAAATAAGTCTCGGTCAAATCCATCGGCATCAAAGACACAATTACCAGAAATATATACACTGGAAATGTGAAACTGATGCAGGAACAGCTAACAGCTATGATCAGCTAACAAGGAGACACAATTGGTGCTCCAGAGATCAAAAGGTTCAAAGAGAAGTAGCCATCGAGAAGAAGCCATCGAGTTCACCACCAGACCGCTACAACAAAGTACAACAGATAAAACCAAATTACATTCAAGAAATAACTGCCAACAGAAATGATCGAGACCGCCTCCAGTAATTGTTAACCAACAGGCAAGTCATAAAAAACTACCTATACAAATCGATTAAGTCGCGAGTGGAAAAATTTAAAACTTTCCTGTTATGTAGCGGAGATATGAAAACTAATATCGAGAGTGAAAACGACAACAAGAAGAACACTAAGTTGCTTAACAAGAACTTAGTTGGAATAGTATTCGTTTCGAAATAAGTTATGTTAAGTAAACAAGTGACATCCATGACATCCATCGTGTTTTCCGACAGAATCGATGAAAACTTCAATTTCCGCTACTTCAAAATTAAAGTTACCTTTCTCAAAGATAAGGAGAAAACATAACTCCCTCTCTTCATGCTAACATTAGAAAATGGAGAAGCCATTAAAAAATTTACGGAATTGATGAAATTTTTGGTATGCAAGTTAAGATCGAGCCGGTGAGCTTACCAAAGACATAGTGCCGCAATTTAAGAACTGCCAGGCCTTTGGACATCCAGACAAGAGTAGTGCAGAAAGGAATGCAGGTGTGTCAGATGTGCAGGCAAGCATCACTATTCAAAGTGTACAAAATAAAACGTCAACATTCCACCCGAGTGCGTCTACTGTGGAGAGAAACACCCTGTTAACTATGGACAATGTGCAACGGCTAAACAAATTTAAAAAAGAAGAAAAAAGGCGATCGATAAACCTACGGAAACCCGGACACCCATCGCCGAAGCGAAGGAGGCACTCCCACCTCATCCAGTTAAGGAGGGAACTGATGTAGACTACTACGCCTTAAAAATTTTCTCGAGTTGCTCAAAATCATTGTAGTACTAAGCCGAAAACATTTTCTTAATCGCTTACCGCTTAAAGGCAATAACAGTGAAGAGAGTAATGCAGTATTGAAGTTATGTTTATTAAAAACATGGCCAAAAATAGAAGCAGTAAAAACCGATACAATTTTTTTTTTAACTGTGCTAGATGGGCCGGCCAACTTAGAGAAAAAGAATCAAAAGTGGGTGTAAAAAATAAAAATGGCAAAGACCTTAGAATCGCAAGTTGGAATGTTGACGCACTTATGCAACGTCAGGTAGAACTTGAATTCGTTTTAGATATATGAACAAAATAGATATGTCTGATCTCTGAAACTCATTTCACAGATCAGACTATAATAAAAATGAGACGGCACCCTGACGACAACGGGGTGGGGGTGGGGGTGGGGGTGTTGGTGTGGTGGTACAGCGATTATAATTCAAAAAGGTTCAAAACAAGCAACTACTACAACAGTTGAAGCAAACGCATGTAATTTATGCGTAGGGCCTATCAAGCAACAGTTTATTGCCCTCCAATATCTAATTGTATAATAAGAAAAGTGATTGTATAGCATCATCGTTACATAAGCGCTTAGTAATAAATGTATGACGACGACAGGCGGTGGGTTGGTGATGTGAAACACATTAACAACTGGCTGGCGGGGCAATCTTTTGCAACAAACAATGAATGAAGAGCGAGCGAGAGCGTTCGTTGTATGAAGTAGTAGCCCCCCCCCCCGCAGCAAATAAATAAATAAATAAATAAATTGTCTGTTTCACTCGGCAGGCAACCGACTTACTGGCACAAATAAAATTCCAATCCTGATTGATTTTTTCAAAGCAAAAATGTTTCATCATCTTATACACAGAATACATGGAAGCCGATGATTAATTTTCTCATCACCCTTCAATTTTAATTGTTTATTTCATTTGAATTGTTTACTGCAGGACCTAAGTCCGAATTGGAGCAAAAAATGTAGGCCTACAGGCCCTACAATACGCAGTACGCTGAGGGATGAGGGATGTCCGACAGTTACACCTGTTCAATAAGATACGATGTACATACAAAGTATTGATTACGAATAGAAAATTCAACGTAAAAATGATAAAATTCTTCAATCGAGTAAATCTAGCTTAATACTATAAAATTAAAATAATCTCAGTTTAGACCAAAGTGGTCTGAAAACCGCAAAAAAGCTTTCTCGGAAACAATGAAGGCCTACTGGACCAATAAGAAAAACAAATGACGAAACTGAGTCATAATGCTTAACGTCTTCTATCCAAGGAGAATTCGCCAATAATAATAATAATCTACATAAAATTATTATTATTAAAGAGGCACAAATTAAAAATAATGGCAAATCACTACGTATAGGCCTATCTCCAAGAACGATTTCCCAGAGAGACGAGGACTCACTCCTTCAAACACCTTGACCTACAGACATGTAGAGTTTCCGTATTTATCGCGTCGCATCATTCCATTAAGCGGAGAAATGATACGGTATTCGTTCTTGACGTTCGCATACAAAACTGATGCATCAGTATCGTTGCAGTGAATGGTGGAATAAACAAATTTATCATTGACAACAAATAACCGTCATAAATTTCACCCGCCAATAAACTTCTTAATAACATTAGATCCGAGGTTTTCCTTCTTGTCTCTGAACTATCTAAAGAAAAACCATCGGCTGGCTAATTGTAAATATGGAATAAGTGTCGTGTAGTTTTCGAGTAGCCTGCAATTACCCCTACCACTCCAGACAAACGGCTCCAATCCAATAGCCTATCACATGTAGCCTAATTTTAAAAATGTCAAAAGTCCGAATAATAAATGGTCGATTAAAATTTGAAGATGAATTTAGTTGCACTGCTAAGTCTCTAATCGTGTACTCGATTAAGCTTTAGGTAAACATAAACGTTCATAATTGTTAGCCGTCAATTTCCTTGACAAAGTGATGACAAAACATGTTTATGGACTGAAATGCAACTTATTAATTATTGTACTCTACTCTCACTAACCGTTCAGATCAGCCTCAATTTGCAAATAATCTTGTTTAGAAGGTAATATCATTCGCATAAATAAGAACATTCGAGTGCTTGCTTGACATAAGATACATAATTATTTTATAAAAGTACAACGTTAATATTATTTTAGTTCTTAAAAGAACTGTTTATATTTTGAATAATACGCTATGGTACAAATATAGCAATGCAAAACAGGTTGCCACTTATATAAAAGGTTTAGTTCTTAAAAGAACTGTTTATTTCAATGATACGCTACGGTAACAAATATAGCAGTAACAAACAACGAAAATGCAACTGCACAGTAAGTCCGAAGACTGACTGGAACAATGCGATTGTGTAGGCGTGGGATAATAAGGGGTTGTCATACATACAATAATAGGCATAACGGTACTTTCACATGATGTGTTATTACCCTTTACGTAGCGACATCAAAATTGAAAAATATTGTAAAATGTCTTTAAGTAATACTCTTGTGCTATAGTACTCAAGCTAATTAACGTCTTAAGGACACTTTGTTTTCTGGGTCGAGAAATCGATTAAAAAAAGTCCGAGTTCGATATCTCTAGCCGTTAAGGAGTTATACCGTTTTTTAAGTTTTTTGAGCCCCACAGTGGTCGCACCCAGCATTTTTGATTTTTCTTGGGGGTTTCAGGAGGCGAGGAATAAAAAAGATTCTTATCATTTTTTCGCTAGGAGGCCTCCTTATAGGTTAGAATTTCCGGACAAACACCGCTACACTCAGCTTTATATATATAGAAAGAAAGAAAGAATACCGTATAGCATGAATTTTATTTAAAAGGAGCTGCATGCTTTGAAAACATAAGATGGAATACCATCAGGTCCGCTGGACTTTTTGGAGGCAACGACTTCATCCAAAGAAATGATTTAAACGTTAAAGTAGGTGTACGACATGATGGAGCAGACATTATTTCACTAACCTAACGGACTTCATCACACTTCTCATTCAACGAACTGAAATATGCAAATGCCCGGACAATTTTTAATTCACCGGTAATAGACTCGGACAACATTTTTATAGAATCATTGCAGCGTTTCTTTTTACTAAATTTAAATATTTCTTTAACATCGCCATTCACCATTGAATTTTTTTATATCAGCTGTATGTAGGCCTACTCCATTGCTCTTTTCAGTTCAGATTACAGATTTCTACGACGCTTTGGATTGACTTAAATCGGAGAGAACATTTGTTTTATTTTTATCGGCGTCGTTACCTTCCTTTAGCTTTTATTAATCGAATAATATTGTGACAATATCGAAAAGGAATGTGGTTCGAGAGGTTTCTAGAATTCATAAAATGTTAAATATTAAATAATAGTGACAAAGTAACAATAGGGTTAGTTATAAAAGGATATAGTAAGGTAGGGTGTTTGTTAGTTGTACAACTATTTATGTAACACCTTCTATTCTATTGTGACTTGTTTACATTTACGTTAAGATTATTCCAGAGCCATAAAGAGGATTCGAACCTCTGTCTTTCTAGAAATCTCATTGACCCACTACTACCATAATGAGAGCCCCAAGTGCGGTCGAGAGTTAGTATTCGTTTGATCTTTGACTAGTGTTTATTGCGTGTGCTATCGGTACGTTAGAAGAGGTCGACGTCTCCAGGCATTGTTCCGGGTCAACTATTGTTATTCTGTTATTGTTATTCTGCCGGCCGCATTGGCGAAGTTGGTAACGTGCTCGCCTCTCATCATGCGGTCTTGGGTTCGAATCCCATTCAGGCACGGCATTTTTTCATACGTTACAAAAAATCATTTCATCATTCACCGTCTGCATTAGCAGTAATTGCAGAACAGTCGGACGTTAAACAAAAAAAAAATGCTACCTATTCTATTTTATTGCGTATCTGCATTGTGTATAATTTTTGTGTACATGCATTCTGTATAATTTTTTGTAAGTAGTACTAAGTAAATTATTTAAGTTATTTATTGCATTACTTTATTATAATTAGTTGTTTATTAATTTTGTAAATCTTTTAGTTGTAATAAACACTTGTAATTTTAAACTTTAGTGTATAAATTATTTTATTTACCTAGATCCCGAAACGGACCTTAGCGATAAGTGTTACGATATTAATATTATTATATTCTTTTTACTGCTTGATCCAAAACACTATTCAACGAATCATAAAACCAGCTAATTGCAGAATTTCGATCTTTTTATTGCTCTGTGTTATTCCAGTTGGATTCAGAAATCAATTCACAGCCTATTGTGCCCTATTCACAGCCCTTTGCAAAATTATAACCGATACCGTTACGACGCTGAAACTTAATTTTATTGTTGCTGACATTAATTCTAGTTACCCGGGTGTTTCAAGCAGGGCGGTACTATTAACTTGCTTAAAAAGTAAATAATTAATAATCTTGATCTGAACTAGTTTTAAGAACGTAGGTCTAATTAATATTTAAAATGAAATAGATTTATGTAACTTGTTTTTATTTTATAGGTTAATGTTGCCAAGAGCTGATCAACAGTTAAATAAATGTTAGTTGGGGTTTAATGGTTTCAATTTGTTGTTTGTATTAGGTCTACCAGTTAATTCTTTTCGCTTATCTGTAATCTCCGTGTTTGTGAAGTACTTTCAATATAATAACAATCAGGATGGTTGTTTCAACTGACGAAAGAGAAGAAATTGTATTTTAATTTGGTAAAAAAAGAACATATTCAGGGGTTGCTGGGAATCTAATGAAATTTATTCTGGTAATACCGTTTCTAAGAAGAGTGGGTGTCGTTGACGACAAAATGTTAAATGCGACCCAAGCATAAATGGAGTTGTTGAAGAGAGGGTTGTGATTAATATTGTCATGACAAGGTAATAATTTTGATTGTAAGCGGTACCGTTTATAGTAAATTTAGAGTCATTGTAATATAATTTCAGTTCAATTTATATATTGCTTTTAAAATTTGTTAAACTCCATTTTTTTATATTTTATTACAATAAATTAGAATCATAAGTATCATATTTTATTTATATTATTTATTTTATTTAAAAATAAAACCTTCTCAACTTAAGCTATTTTTTTTAGAACCTACGGCTGATGGATAAAGATCTTAAAAGTAAATTCGTAATTTCATTTTAATTTATTTTATTTTTTACATAAATATTCCAATTTTTATTCGGTTGCTGCACTTTTGTACATAGTTTCAAAGATCATTCTTTTCTGCTAATAAAAATATAATATATATCGCATAACCGGTTGCAATTCAAAAGCTAATTAATTCGTTGAACTATTAGAAACCGCGTTTATGCGGCTCCCGCTCCCGGTACAGGAGGGTATCAATCTCCTCCCTTTAGAAGGGATATAGTAACTACTCTATAGGGCTAAACATATAAAAAATTATATCTCTTTTGCAAATTAAACAGATTTAGGATTAACGCCTGATAAAATTAACTTCTTATTGTGAACCAAACAGTTTTCGTAGCATTAGATTAAAAAAATCTGAATTTTTAAAAAGTTACCTTCAAAAAAACGGTCTTTGTAATTAGCTTTAAAATTGTTTTGAAAATTATTATCCTTGCTTTATTATCCGATGAAAATACAGTAATTGGTATTTTTTCAGATGTCACGTAATTAGAAGTGGCAAGGACTCGGGAAAAAATGGGCTGGTGAGGATATGGCCAGGGCCGGTTCAGCCGCAGTCGTATAACAGTGTGGTGCAGGTGATTAGTATTAACAGCTAGTGTCACCGAATTAGCCTATATATGAAAATAGTGAATCGATCAATATTAACCGTGTTAAAAGTGTTGGTCACACATTGGCCTACTCCACTCTACGAGGCATGGCCAACCACTAATTTAATCAATTCGGAAATAAAGTCATACATTCAGCCGTGTGAAACTTTGGTAACTGCTAAAGGAAGGTGTAAAGAATTATCTTATAAATACATATAACGAAAATTTTAATTGTGCGTATTTGTTGTTAATAACAAATTACGTTAAACATGCAAACATGCCATATCACCCCCCCTCCCCAGTTACCCTATTTATGGTTTTGTTTATAATACTTGTATCGATGAATATAGGCGGTAGCTGCAATCATCGTAGGTAGCCTACAGGCCTACTCCTATCTACGTACCACCTACCTGTAGGTGGGTGATTTCTTCCTGGCCTGAATCGGTCATCGCTTTCAAGTAGGCCTAATCGTAGGCTACTACTTACGCCTACTTACATAATTATCGTTGCGGTAATTATGGATTTTCTATTATTAACAATATCTCACTTGATATCTGTGTTTTGGATCGGCCGTTTAAACCAACCGATGAGAGCCTCATGTTAAAATGCGCAATAAATGAACATTTATGTGAGGATCCCGGCTATGAACGAGAAGCAGGTGGCCTATCGAAAGGCCGGCCGGCTTCAATCCCAGCAGAGCTGTTTTATTATTTTCCCAGTAAAATGACCACTACTCCTGAGTGAGTCGGACGTTATTTCGTCACGCGGATTTCGCCGCGTAGCACACTTTACCCGATCGATTCGGGTTTTATTTTCAAGATAGATAGGCTAAATGGGATGTGTCGGTGAGATGTTTAGGCTATAGGCTATCCTATGAGATGGTGATGCAGGTGAGTGGTGGTAGGCTATCTGGAATCGATTGCGGTCGAGTGTTGTTGTGCAGGGAGAACCGATCAAGTGACAGTGAAACAAATTCGGTTTGCGGTCGTTGAATGTCTACACAACTAAGCAAATAAATATAGGCTACAGACTTGCACTTAGCTGTGGTAGCCGACTACCATATGTGGTGTGTGTATACACCCACATGAGTGTGACGTAGGCCTATTATAGGGGTAGGGACAGACTCACATCAAGGGTGGAGAACTGGAAGAGGGTGCCATGCCTATCTCATTTCGTGAAAGCGACCGAGAGACCCCGATACATTTAGCTGGTAACACGGCTCGTAACCCGCCCAGATAATTTATTCATTTTCTTATTGTGCCGCCTATTTTTATGTCGGAACATTAGATCTTTCCATATCCGATAAATAATAGGGTAGACCGGGGCAGGTTTACACAGATTTTAGATTTTGATTTTTCTAATTTTTTGCATTGCATTTTTTTACGTGCTTTTCATGCTCAATCATTACTTAATATTTAAGCTTTACTTTGACATATATGAAGAGCCTGTTACTATGATATTTTTTATGTATTTAAATGTTTTTTGAAGGTAAGTCACCTGTGTAAACTTGCCCCACTGATGGGGCAAGTTTACACAGTACCTGGGGTAAGTTTGCAAACTTTGTAAAATAAGAAATTTGAGGGTTAATAAACTATATTACTCAGTTTTAATGCTATACAATATTTTGTTAAGTTCTGTGTATACATTACATAAATATAGGCCTACATTTACATTAGTATATACATTAATACAAATGTAGGTAAAAAAAAAGTTAATATAAATGTTTCATTAAATTATTTATTCAATTTTACTAAACACAATTATTTTGCATTAATGTAAAATAGAAATTGATCTCCTGATCAATTTGTATAATTTTTAAAATCGCTTTTACAGTTAATTGATACATAGGCCTACGAAATAAAAGAAATATTTTTCAAGACGCCTACAATGACTATGTGCCCATCTATTACATTCAGTGCATTGTATCCACTGTGCACCAGGTTCGACTGTTGGAATTGTTTTCGGTGCTTTCGGTGCTTTCTTTGCATTGTAATCTTTTATTTTTTATTTTCCTCATGCGAGGAAAATTTATCGTATTTATCTGTTTTTTTTTTTGCATTATTCTGTTCTACTCTCAACGCATTTTTAACCAGCGTATCAGTTAAAATAGCAGTTTGCCGCTTCTTCGGGCCTTTATTAGTTATTTTTCTTGGACCTACTTTTTCAAAAGGCCGCACATCTGCAGATGTTAAGAAATACCTAGTACCAGAAGTGCCAGTGACGGACATCCCAGAGGGAGACACATATGATACACGCGTAAAGGTGAATTGGACAGCTTGCCCAGAAGGCGATGGAAATATTGCGGATGTGGATGGTGCTGGTTCGAAAGGAAGCAATGTAAGTGAATGGTCAGGAACGGCAACACAAAACTCAGAGGTTGAGTTTAAAGTTAGAGGAGCCGGCCTATCGGTTACATTGGATAGCATGAAGTCTTCGTCTTGAAATATTTCAGTGATAAGAGAGAATATCCCTGAAACTCTGAAGCGTACCTTGATATTTACAGGAGTGCATGCTAAGGGTAGTTCTGTTGACAAAATACCTGGGATATCGTAAATCGTCATTGAACGCTCATTCATTGTCATCCATGAATCACATGCAGTGTTGACAAACTTCTTCAAAGGGCCGTATACACTCCTGTCTAGCGGCTGCAGTGGGGAGGAAAGTATGGAAGTGTGACGGCATTACTTTTGCAGAAGTCTAGGACTTGAACTGAGAGGTGAGAATCATGGTTATCGAGCAATAGGCAAGGTCTCTCTGGAGAACATCGAGTATGATGAAGAAAGTGTTTGACGTATTTCAAAAAGTTTTTCTCAACCATCCATCCCGAGGGATTGGCATTTCCTTCACAACGAACAGGGCCGTCACAAATAAAATGTGACTGAAAGTCACACGGAAAAGTTACTTTCAAAAATGCAATGAATGGGGGTACACTGTTACCAGCTGCATTTTCAGCTCTTGCCAATGTAACTAGAGTCCCTCGTTTTGCCAACGCCAAAACGAGGGACTCCTCAAGTCTTAATGTTTGGGCAACTACTGTCGCAGCCTCGTTGTGAACATTATTCGGTTGCCGATACGTTTTGCATTAATTAGCAAGTGTTTTGAAATTGCAGCGACCTTTTTTAAAGATAGCCCTTATGTTACTTCTTCTACTGCCATCTTCATCTTATTTGGATCCAAAGTGGATCTATTCGTCTTCCTTTTGTAAGATCATATGGTTTACCAAGAACCAAGAACCATTGTTTACGTGAAGAAAAAATATATATATTTATAGCCATTAGAAACCGTTAAAAAATGGTATAAAAACGTACGGGGCACGTTTACACAACTTGAAGAATGTGTAAACTTGCCCCATGTGCCTTGTGTAAACTTGCCCCTTCCGCATGTTTTCGAAAAAACTTAACCTGTGCGCTTTATTTGTGAGTAATATATTAAACTGAATATCTTAAAATAATTTTAAAAGAACAGTCTACCAGGATGAACTATAATAACATTAAAAAATGAAATGGTATAGTTACTAGTAAAGCGAATATAATGGTGTAAAAATTTAGTCACCAGGACAAAAATCACTAAAATTGATCTCTCTTCGTTCCTACACGTTAAAATGAATTCATACTGGCGTCGATGCTTATTACGGTCTTAAAGACTCGTCTGACGTGACGAGTGTAGCGTTCGGACGAATAGTTTTTGAAATATGAGCACTGTGTAAACTTGCCCCTGTACCAAACCTGCCCCGGTCTACCCTACGTAACGCCTACAAAAATTTTCACCGAAGAGGGATGACAATTGTCAGGATTACTTTCTATTTTATAGAGGTCGTTGTAGTCGACGCAAAAAAAATCATTTTTTTCACTTTTTTGTTGTTTGGAATTTTCGAATAATAGCAAGTATTTATTTTGTTTGTACGTCTACGAGTCGGAAGGGATTTGAAAAAATTCAGTTTTAGAAATACATAATGTTTTGTCGTCATAGCAATAATCTTAAAAAAACATTCAACATTTTCAAAATCTGATCACCGGACACAGAACTGTCGTAGTTTTACGAAAATGGCCATGTTTGAAAGTTTGAAATTGCCAGTTTGTTGCTTCATAAACATGATTACTGTGACAGTAGGCCTACCGTACCGTCTTGTACATAACATCTAAACACGTGTTGTGAATTTGAAGTGCTTTGTTTACTGTTGGTGTTTGTGAAAAATTTTAGTTTTTTTATTTTCGATATAAGAAAAAAGTAGTTACACAGGGGAGTAGTAGTTAGGCCTACCTCATGGGTATACACATAAATGTGTAGATTTAAATAATAGCGTTAGTTGTGGAAATAAATGGCATTTTAGCGGGCAGTAAATGATAATATTATAGGTTAGTTATCATTTTTCACTTTATTTACTTCTGTTACAACCAAGACAAAATAATAAAACATGACAAAAAAGGCCGAGTCTTTACAAGGTAACAAAATAAGAAGGGGAAAACAGAGAAAAACTAAATTAGGTGTAAGGTGTTACGCAGTAGGCCTACTGCATAATAATAGAAATAATAGAAATGGTTGACGGAAAAGATTGTTTAAAATGAATGTAAGAAATGGTCTATTGCGGGATCGGGTCCAGTGTGTTCAACAACAATAGCGAATTGCATTCAATCAATAGCAATTATAAAAATCGGAAGTGGTAGAATTTTATCTACTCTGTTCGAGAATAGCGGATATTTTGGTACAAAGATCTCAGTTGTTCAGGAAACTATCAGACCGCAGGTGTAAAAACAGATACCGCCTTTGTAGTCAGTCAGTCAATACCTGAATTGTGAATGGAAGGTGTGTTTGGCCGTTCAAAATGGTGTCGTTACGGGACCAGTTTTGAGCTGCGTTATTAGTGCGTTTATAGGCCTAACAAGTGGTTGTGGGCTGGTAACTGAATTTAATGCATTCTTAATAATAATAATAATAATAATGACAGTTTCTTAAGTAATAGTCAAGTTTAGTTTAAGTGCAAATAACGTAATTAATTTAAGTGAAGCAATTTGTATTTGTGTAGGCAACGTTTAATAATTAATTGTAATTATTAGTCTGATTATGTAAACAAATAATTAATTGTTATAACTTTTAAGTAGGCCTAAGTGTGTTTATTATTTATCATACCCAGATCCCGAACGAACATGGGCTTAGATGTTACACCGGTGTTACATGTGTGTGTGTGTGTGTGTGTGTGTGTGTGTGTGTGTGTGTGTGTGTGTGTGTGTGTGTGTGTGTGTGTGTGTGCGCGTGTGTGTGTGTGTGCGTGTGTGCGCGCGCGCGCGTGTGTGTGTGTGTGTGTGTGTATGCGCGCGCGAACAAAATATCTCAAGAACGGTGTAGCGTACGAACTTGGAACTTAACTTGGGTATCAGTACGGGACCCGGCACAAACGTTATCATGGAAATCGGTCTACCAGAAGTGTAGTTTATTCGTGCAGTTTTAGACGTTTTTACGGTATTCTCAAAAACGGCTCTTACGATTTTTTAAAAATCCCCTTACTAACTACTTTTTTATGCTCAACAAGTTGAGATAAGCGTGATATCTGCTGAAATTCTTGGAGAGACTGAGCTCCCGTGGTAAAAATTGTTTTTTAAGATCGCGGCCTTAATAGCCTACGCATTCTAGGGCAAAAGTGTAAAAATGTTAGTACATTGATCAATGTTAATGTGTGGTTAATTTTTTAGAACAATAAAAAACCTACAACTTCTATTCCAGACATTTTTTCGTACAAACCTCAGTTTTGGTAATTTACTTTATTTTGTTCAAAAATTGGTAAACAATGAGATTTTTACTTTCTCTTGTCCTATATGAATAATATATACGAAAGAAAGTATTGCTTGTATGTCGATTTTTTGAAATTGAGTTTTCACCGGATCTACGCGTTTTCAGACCCCTGAAGCCAAAAAAACATGTTTTTAGAGATTGGTCTGAGAGAAAAATCTCACAATGAGATTTTTACTTTCTCTTGCCCTATATGAATGTACAGGATCTATATTCGGTCGTTTATTCTGGGTCAATATCTGTTTATTTTTAGATAACAAGACCTCCTTTTATAGTTATAACAAATTTTTAATTACAAATTAAATACTTGTCACAGTTATAACGACTAGAAATTGCACTCAACTACTTGACTTTGTAACAGGACTTTTTAAGACACTCGCTTTACAACCGTTCACACAACACTAACTTGTAAGGATACAGGAAAATTAGTAAATAGACAATGTGAAGTGCAGGAGCAAAAAACAACACGTTTAACAACAAGTATACTAAATACTACAATCACTTTTCACAACAGAGACTAATCACTTATCAGGACAAACTACATGTGACCAAATCACGACTGACTTAAAACTGACAGACAAGTGATAGCTGACCAGAAAAACTACGTTCAACAACTTATATATGCTTACTTTTCTTATTTTCTTGTGCTTTCTACACCTAGAGGACTCTATTTTCCCTACATAGTAGGCCTTGATCTTTCCAGTACATAAGCTATCCCCACTCCCCTTTAGCATAAATCGTTTCTCTCCCACACAGGTTTTTCCTCTCACCTTCCCCCATAAACGAGAATGGAGCCATTTCCTTTACTCCTTTAACATAACTAATTACAAAAAGAACAGCCGCGAGAGAACTTTATCGAGAGATAAAACCATGATAGGATAGTCTGGAATAAATAGACAATAGAACATTCTACTCTATACTAGAAAAACAACAAGCGAGGGAGGTGCCAAGAAACAATTATTAATTATACTGTCATAACGTGAAGGTCAGCCGGCATATGCCACAATATAGGCTATATAGGCGATTCAAAGTTTGACAGCAATCTATCGACAACTTATCCTGTATCCAAAAACAAGAAAGGAATGTTCATATGATGGACATGGTGACCGAAACTTGTAGCCACTTTCACTAGCCAATAGTTGGTTGTGTGTAGACCCGTGACGACTGCAAACTGCAACAGTAGAATATCGTGTCGGTTGTTTATGAATTGTGTGAAGGCTATCGTGCTTAGGCCTATACCTTATTTCATCTTTTCAGTTTAAACCTTTTTACTTGTAAATATCGCTTTTTTTTAGGTTACCGGTATAGCATACGACTAATTTACTTTTATTAAAAATGTGTGGTACTTGTGTTGCATTTAGTAGTACTTAACGGCCTTCGTGGAAATCGCAGTTAGATTTTGAAGAAATTTCTGGTATTAAAATGACGTTTCACGTGTTCCTGTGGAGCGTAGTGGACGCACACAGTACGAAGAGAAGAAAGTGATATTTGTTCTCAGCATTTCGCAGAGGGCTGCTTTAATCGAACCCTGACAATACTCGGGCTCAGAGAAATGACTATGCGAACAATTTTTTAGGATTTCCCTCATATCACAGAAAACTGTGAGTAATGATGATCCCCATAAAAAGAAACTCAAATCAAGTCAAATTAGAAAGTGAGCCTAACACTTCAAAACAGAATAATGTCAACGATCTGCTCTGTTTCTTTACTAGACGTAAAAAGGTGCTTTTAAAACCTGTAAAATTGTATCCCTTTACAGAATATTTCCATTCTGCATTATTCCAGTGGAAAAAAAATTTTTTCAAAAAAAATTTAAAAAATTTAAAAAACGCTTTAATTTAACAATTACTTAAAAAAAGTAACTAAAAATAAAAAAATAAAAAAAATTTACAAAAAAAAATTACAAAAAAAATCACAGAAAAAGAATTATAAAAAAAATAAAAAAAAATTTTTTAAGAAACGCTATTATTTAACAATGATTCAAATAAAAAATGAACTAAAAAGAAAAAAGAAAAAAAATTACAAAAAAAATTACAGACATTACTGTTACAAATAAAAGCGTGGCGCATTTTTTATTGTAAAATATTCGTTGTATAAAAATGCGCCACGCTTTTATTTGTAACAGTAATGTCTGTAATTTTTTTTGTAATTTTTTTTATTTTTTCTTTTTAGTTCATTTTTTATTTGAATCATTGTTAAATAATAGCGTTTCTTAAAAAAAATTTTTTTATTTTTTTTATAATTCTTTTTCTGTGATTTTTTTTGTAATTTTTTTTGTAATTTTTTTTGTAAATTTTTTTTCTTTTTTTCTTTTTAGTTACTTTTTTTAAGTAATTGTTAAATTAAAGCGTTTTTTAAATTTTTTAAATTTTTTTTGAAAAAAATTTTTTTCAAAAATTTTTTTTGAAATTTTTTTGTAATATTTTTTTACAAACACCTATTGTCATCGAAGATAAACAAGTGTGCAAAGTTTGATTCATATTGATACGGTAGAAGTATTAAAATTTTAAGTTGCAAGATTTGATGGATCCAAGAGTAAGTTATTTTGTAATAATAAAAGCGTTTAAAAAAAATTTTTTTGTAAATTTTTTTTTATGACAGCGTATTGTCATCGAAGATAAACAAGTGTGCAAAGTTTCATTCATATTGATACAGTAGAAGTATTAAAATTTTTAGTTGCAAGATTTGATGGATCCAAGAGTAAGTTAAAAAAAAAAATTTTTTTTTGTAAATTTTTTTTTATGACAGCGTATTGTCATCGAAGATAAACAAGTGTGCAAAGTTTGATTCATATTGATACGGTAGAAGTATTAAAATTTTAAGTTGCAAGATTTGATGGATCCAAGAGTAAGTTAAATAAAAGCGTTTAAAAATAAGAAAAATCCTGCATTCTCATTGTAAGGTGTTTCAACTGTATGAGTAGTTTATTCATTATAATACTTAGTTTTGTGTGTGTGTGTCTGTGTGTTATTTTCAAAAATTGAGTCATTATTTCATAGAGGTAAGATTTTAGTTACAGGTTTATAATGGCGACCTTTCGTTTCCCGAATTGTTTACATGAGTAGTTCGCAAATAAGTGCGGTGACCTCCCACCACGCTCAGCGACACAGTCACACTTCATCAAAACTGGATGCATAGTACTGGCTGCCCTGTAGGTTTGGGTTATGCAAGGGTGCCTCCATATCTTACTACGTCCATGGTCCATATAAACAAACATAGGTCCGGAAACGTTATATCGAGTGAAATCCATTCGATTCGAAATCGAACGAGGGTCATTACGAGCAACTTAGAAGGTAGGCCTATTAAGCGATACCTTTATTATTTTAATTTCATTCTTCATTTTTTTCAGAATGGAGTAAAATAGTTGATATGCTTCCGTTTCCGATCAATGAGAAAAATTATTTCATTCTGACAAAGAGTAACTTTTGTGTAAACATTTAGTCCGGTGTTGTTATGAATAAAAGTCAAATTTCAATGTCTTTTTTAATTTTTCACTTGCGTAATTTACATCAATTTTTTCAGAATTTAATTATCTACAATTTGAATTAAAAAATTAAATTACTTAGGCTAATTGAGTATTTAGTAGTTAATTATTTACGTTAAACGTAAAAAAGTGCTATTCAGGTTTTACGTAGGTTGATATTTGTGTTTTATGTGACACGTGTAGATATTTTGAAACTATGAAAGATACATTTGTGGGACCCCGTAAGATACTATTACATTTGTCTCTTAATTTAAGCCTTAAAAATTTCAACATCACACCGGGGTAACTGAATTCCGGGTGAAATATTTTATCAGCTGTAACTCGCTAACAAATTGTTTCCGGGCCAATGTTTATATGAAATTTTTTTCTTATATTTACCTACAGAATTAGCTCCCCAAAGAGTTTGCCGTTGAATTTTTAATAGCTCTGTAACTAAATAAAACAATGGTAGGCCGTATACATAACAGAACGAAATAGTTGACATGAAATAGAGCACATAGATGTTTGTAAATTTTGAAGCCATGTGTCTATTCTCATTGAAACATTGGAAGTAGACTGTGTCTGCATAACACAAGATGGTTTCTGTTGAAAAATTGGTGGTTTATCCCGAGGATGTGGCTAATTTAGAGTTGTTAATTGTTGATTTTAAAAGTATTGGTGGGATTCTAGTGCCTGTAGGGGTAGAGGTAGGGGCTGGAGGTAGGGTAACACCCAGAGTCCAAATATAAGCAATTTACTTCGTTGTAACCTGCACGGAGCGACTGTAATAACTTGACTACTTATTTCTTGTTGTCGTTTGTACGAATATAAAAACAAGTTGTAGTGTGGAAACGACTAACGACGTGTACAGCTTTTAAAAAGTAAATATGTGTGCATGCATGTGCGTGTGCGGAGATAGCATTTACATAAATTAACACTACACTATTTGTGCAGTCCATTACGGCACGATGCTGTTGACGGCAGGGTTTTATTTTGTAGACGAGTAGAACCTATTTACTGGCGGATATTGAAATGTGCGCAGTGTGTGTGTGTGTGTGTGTGTGTGTGTGGTAGCTTGACAGGGCCGTATCAATATTAGCGGTAAACAAATCATCCACGGTACAGAGCAACGTTTTCAACAAAGGATACAAGAGCAACTCCCGGGGGAGATGGGAGATAGGAGGTGGGAGATGGCCAACACCATATGTCCTTAGCTTCGACGTCGCCCTCCTGACGACTGCCGGCCGGCCGGCATGGCCACGGCACTCGTCTCCTGGCAGAAGGCGTTTTCTACTCATCCGAATAACCAGATATGCAAATAATGTCTGCGTTCGGTGACCCACCCCTTCTAACAATTTCGTGTATTCTGTTAGCCTACGTATGCCTAAACGGCGAGTTCTGTCCTGTTTGCCTTTTTAAACCCGATCAATCGCTATAATAAACGGTTACCATCTTCGCCGATAAAAATGGCATAGGGCTACTGACTGTGTTATCTGATCGATGGGTAACCGGAATAAATAGCCGACCGTTTAGCAACAGAACATGTAGACGAGTAAGTGCCACCCACCGATCACAGTCCCAAATATCTAGACAAAAACATTTAGCCTACTCGGGTAAGGTAGAGAGGCGAACTGAAGGGTGTTCAGCGTGCAAACATATTCTGCACGCTTCATACGCCTGCATTCTTATCTTACATATTTTCTTTCCGAATGTCTAGAGGTTTACAGCCTTATTATTTACATGACAATTAAATGGTTTTCAACAAATAGAACAAAACTATTTGTTAACACGTTGCGTATAATTGTTATTTAGTTTTTCTTCTTTTTTGGTTTAACGTCCGACTGTACAGACTGTAGAGACTCCAGAAGGGGGAGTAGGCCTACAGCACATTTCAAGATAAAACTGACAAGTCTAAATTTTAAAAATATGTAAAATTCATTACTTACCAATTCATGTATGACCACTACTTACTTGCTTGCTTCAATAAGCAAGCAAACCATCGTCGCCCAACCATTTGCTTCAAATAACACACGATTTGGCTCACCAATTAAAAGTTTATTTATTTTTAACCAAAAATCTATTTAGAAAGAAATTCAATTCAAACAAATTCTTTATTTCAATTACCACAATTTTTTAAAGCTTGCGGCAATTTATTGATGTATTTTCTACCTGCAAAAGTAGGTTTGGTTCAAACAATTTAGTGTTGTAATTAGTAATCGATTCTGTTTCTTGTGTAGAGTTGTAAACATTTAAATTCTGTAAAAAGGTATTTTACTTAATGTACATTTTCACTTGAAAGATGTTGTGGCGATCCATTTAATTAGATGAAATAAAAAAATTGTCTTGAATATTGCTTCCTTTTGTTAATAATGATTCGTGTAATATTAATATGTTCTACCGAAAGTGTACAATTTATAGATGTTTTGTATGCTGTGATGATTTGTATGTATGTTGCCTAGTTACACATTTTAAGATTTTAAATTTAGATCAGCTGGACCGTAAATATTTATAAAAATAACATTGTAAAATGTTAAGGAAGGTACGGCTGGATTTAAGGTATGAACTGTAACCAATTGAAGCTCCTTAGATAATGAATGGTCTGCATGAGACAAAGTGGTTAACTCCCACCATACATCTAATAGCTTTTTTCAATTTAAAAACTCTTTCATGTTACTCTGTCATGAATTACCCCAAACTAATACAGCATACCGGATATGGGATAAAATTAAACCATGGTAATCTGCTATTAGCAATTTTTTATCATTTAATCTGGCAATTCGTTTTAATGCAAATACCCTAGATGATATTTTACCACAGATTTGATCGATATAATAATCCCACGATAAAGATCTATCTAATGACATTTCTAGAAACTTCACTGTGTGTACATGTTTTACAATATTATTTTGTATAAAACATCCACTTCTCTGTTTTCCAATACATTATATTTGTTTTAGAATTGTAAATGCTGACACTTCTTCCCCCGACTGTTAATATTAATTCATTCAGAAATTGGACTACAGATGCTAGGCCTACAGATGTGTAGGCCTACTCACTACAAGAGTATCTACCAGTAAACGTTTATTATTAAAGTTTCAGCAGAGAATTAAGCTCTACTGTTAGGACTGTTAGGAGGTGTGTAACATGAACAAAATGGGACCATCTTTGATATCAAGCTTTTTAGACAAATTTTGCCAGTTTACCCCTGACAACTCTAGCTAGGTCTGTACTCTACCTATAAGATAAGACTAAAACCATTTAAGTTATTTATCCCTAACACCTAATGATTGCAATATTTTCAATAAGACTCCATGATCAACACAGTCGAAAGCTTTACTTAGATCTAAAAACACAGCTATGGCTTTGTTTCTCTCCTCCAATATATCAACTACGTGCTCAAAAAAAAAGACAATAGCTGTTTCAGTTGACTTTCCCTTTTGGAAATCGTGCTAATCTTTTGAGATTGTAAGGTTTTTAGTCAAAAAACTGTTCCTAATGAACACTACCTCTTTAAAACTTTTGCAAATTGTATTTAAAATACTTATGGGCCTATAATGTTCAACTAATTGGCTACACTATTCTTACAAATAGGCAATTGTTTTACCCTCCTTAAATTACTTTAGAAATAGGCCTACACCTTCTTCCAGAGAAAAGTTAATTGGATGAAGAAGTGGTGTTAATGAAAGTTTTACATTATTTAGCAATGATTCTGATTCTAGAAACCTGACGTTTTCTTATTTTTAAAACTATCAATAACTGTTTCAAATTCCTCGTATGAACCTGGGCTAAATACAAATTGATTTACAACTATGTCACCCCTTGCTTCATAATATCCCACTGATTCCATAATGTGTAGTTTAAGATTTGAAGCGACTTCCTGATAATACTTGTTAAAATAATTACTAATTTCTGGATCATTCTCTATAACTTCATTATTTCTATTAACTATTTGTTGTATTACTGTAAAGCTCTTGTTACCAACTACTGTATACCCCGATTCTTATTTATTGTTTCCCATATTGCTGAGTTTAAATTTTTTGATTTATGAAGGACTTGAGCAGTTTTTTGTACTGAAAAAAACCGTTTGTTTTTTAATTTGTCTGTACCTTTGTTTATAAAATGTATTTCTATGTAATTTAAACTCTGACTATACCTTTGACTTGAGATATCAGTTTCAAAATATCTCCTGTAACCCACTCGTCTGTTTTACAGACAATATTTTTCGAAATACCCTTTTCACCGGACAGCAACTACTATAGTAGAATTTTAAACTTTCAATGAGATTATGGTATTTTTGATTAATTTCAGAAGCATTAATAACAGTCTTTTAAACTTGTTTGGGTAAACTGTGCAATAAACGATTAATATTTTCCCTGATCCTGTTACCCAATTTCTTTTTTTTACTTTTTAGATAAGGACATGACCGCCTTAATGCTGAACTTTTATTAGCCTTCTTGGTATCTCGTGATCAGAGAATGGCGAACCCCTTAACCTTAACTGACAGCTACCAATATTATTATTACTATTATTATTATTATTATTATTATTGTTATTATTATTATTATTTAAACTTGACAAGCTTTCTGGAACACTTTCAGGATCGGTATAAACGAAAAATTTTGAATTTTCAAATTTTGAGACGATTTCCAAAGTTTTATAAGTACTTTAGGCTTCGCAAAAGAATATAGTAGATATGTTATTAATTTTGTAAAGGAGCTCTGAATTAGGAAACACGATTGCACAGCCATAGGCCTATCCTTTAGTTGGACGTGAACCGTATGGGTACGGCCTAAACACTTGTATAGACCGTACCCATGTATATGCCGGCCGCGTTGGCGATGTTGGTAAAGTGCTCGCCTCTCATCACGCGGTCTTGGGTTCGAATCCCACTCGGGCATGGCATTTTTTCATACGTTACAAAAATTCATTTCATCCTTCACCGTCTGCATTAGCAGCAATTTGCAAAACAGTCGGACGTTAAACAAAAAAAAAATATATATATATATACACTTGTATGGTCTATACAGACGGTTTACGCTCAGCTGAACGATGTGGCCGTGGAATCGTGTTTCCACATTCATCTTATCTTTGTCTTTTTATCGGTTTCTCTTTCAACTATTCCGATACGCCTAAAGTTTGCATCGTTCATCGTCGTCTATTCTTTCATTGTTTCTGTCATTAATAATATTGTAGGTTGAATTGCGCGACAAACAATCAGGTAATAGATTCACTGAACGCCGTTGACCAACAACACCTTCAAAATACTGAAGATAATTTATTTTGGCATTGCCTTTGAGAAGTCCAAGTGTACGCATACTACACGAATGTTGTAATGCTCTGTGCAAATTGTTACTTTCCTCTAGTTTTTAATGTTTGATACTTTTAAAATTATTTCTGATCGTGTGCAGTGATGGTACGGATATAAAATTAAAGTCGGCTGATCTACTTGTAGGCGTAACGCAATATTAATGAGAAAGGAAATTTTGGGGTAAAATGTTCCAGGTACAATTACTACTTACCATTTATTTTAAAAAATAATTAAAGAATCTGTCAAGAGAGATACCAATAGGCCTTTATTTATAACTTGCTGTAGGGTAGTCTATGCTTCTTTATCGGCGAACGTAATATTATTTTATTTTAATTATTTTTAACAGTAGAAATTGAATAAACTATCACATTAGAATCGATTTCAGACCGAGGTAAATTTATAACACACATATGGTACAGTAGCTGTTTTAAGGCACACGGAAGGATTCAGGTATTAGACAACAGTAGAAGAATATGGAGTGAAAAAAGGTGATAAGAGAACTGGAATCTCATGTGAGGGGGAGGAACTTGGAGAGGTTTAACCGTGGGCAGATGGGGGATGGGTATGTACTTGTAGCTATTCGACTAAAAATGCCCGATTACTACAACTATGGTGTTGCATGTGGTCTAAATACGTATTATGGTAGAGTAGAACAACCGCCGCAGACAGATACGGCTACCCAATCGTTCATATATAAATCTATTTACCTATTGAGAAATATGTTATTGTCAATGCACCAGTATAGGTCGCCTTCCTACTATTATAATATAGGAGATTCTTTTAACCGACTTGGAATTTCAATTCATTTCAACTAGCCTATCTTTTTTTTATAATATGAGTCAACAGTAATTATTGCAATATTAATCGGTGAGCTCAACAAGGCTGTTAAATACTTAAGAAAACTTACCACCATGTTTGGTTTTAGTCATTGAACTCACTAAACCCACCGCGTCAGCGGTCACACCATGTCATGGTTAGATCATTTTTTTGTCTATTTCAACAACTAGATGAAGGCTACAGTTTTTCACGACTCAATGTCGGTCCATTACGCTTTAAGCCTAATAAGCACAACACTACCATTAATGTATTAATGTCGGTGAGGTAATTGATCAAGTTAAGCTGTGGGCCTTATTACAAAAAGAATCGTGCAATACAGTTCTGCTGCAGACCGATATTGAAAACGGTTTTATGTCAGTTGCCGAAAGTGGTACTAATTAACGATTAAAGTGATGACGATTGCCCATCGCAAAAGGAAAGTAAAAATTTGAATAATTCAGGTTCTATTTAGATGGATACCCTTACGGAAAAAGGATAAACAGGGAACTGGATAGGAACAGTAAGAATAATCCAAACAATCCAGTATTTAGAAGTTATTATAGAAGATACAGAAATGTATCAACTACCTTGATGGAAAATGCAAAAGGTGTGTTTTTAGAAAAATATTCAGCGGCCCAGTGACAAAAAATACTCGGGAAACCATTGATAGAAATACTACTGGATTAATAAGCAATCAAAGAAGATACAAAACAAATAGTCGTGTCTGAAAAAACCATAAAAGCAGGCGAGGACGATCAACAAATTACAGATGCGTTCAATGTTTTCTTCCGAAAGGTAGGATCGAATCTGGCTCAGGATATTTTTCGAAAGAAGATACAAGAGCAGCAGGTAAGCCAGCTGCCAGGAATGGGCAGGAGGCTGCTTCTCTATGCCTCACTCTAATCACGGGTCAGGAAATAATTAAAACAATTGAAATTCTAAATAATAACAGTGCATCAGGTCCTGCTCGACTTAAGCCAGATGTCTCCATGGGAAATAAGATTATTCTTTCTATAATTTTCATGTATTACTTTCTCTTGCCCTGTTGTTGGTTAGGTGATCAGCCGAAAGGTTGGTTTCAACCTCTACAGGCACGACTAAGTTAAAACAAGGAGTGAGGCGGATTACCATTCCCTTTCTCACCGAGTGGAAAAGTATGCTTATCACCATGCCAGGCCCTCGAAAAAACATCTACATACTTTCCACCCTCCAAATGACAACTTCCTTTAATTCACCACAGGGTCTGACTGTATAATGAAATTCATTACACTGAGAGGAGGTAAGTGGCTGGTGTCTTTTACACCTCTACCTCTTCTGTTCTTAAATGTTTCGGTCATATAATTGGTTGACCATATGATAAGAAATATAACTTTGTTGCAGCCCTGGATCAAATAGCAGATCGAGTGCAACTAATGTAACACTCCACCTGCCTGTTATGGGCAATCTCTTGCCCTGTATTAATATATAGGGAAGGAAGTATTGTTTTCATGTCAATTTTTCGAAATCGAGTTTTCACCGGATATACACGTTTTCACGGCCCCTTTACCCCTTCCCCCCCAAAAAATCATGTTTTTAGCGATTGGTCTATATTGGCCTGGGGAGCCTCTTTTATTCATTCATGAATTAGGTTTATCTTTAAACATACCTGAATGCGCTTTGTCTTATATTGTCAGGGATATGAATATCGACATCCTTGGCAACAAAGATCCAAATGAATATCTTGATTTATTGTTGGATCAAAAGTATTTCCCCAGATAAATAAATACACAAGCGTAGTGCTTGAAGGAGCTAAGACCTGCATTGATCATTTTTTTTGATGACTAATAATAATATGAAGCTGATCCACTCGATTGTCTATCGGAATAATATCACCTATCATTTCCCGATTTGTTAGTCACATTTCGTCAAAAAAAGACTCATAGTAATCCTAATAGTGCTTATTATCCAGAATCTACTCGTATTAACTATAGAATTATTATCGACATCTTGAAGAGAGAGTTAATTCTTGCAGTTAAATAATTATTGTGCTTCTCCTGGTGAGGGCGGGCTTGGTACGGATCTCTTGAAATTATCAAAAATGTACATCTCGGCGCCACTTAGCCATATCATGAATACGAGTTTTAGGGAAGGTGTTTTCCCGGATGCTTTTAAGAGTGCGCTGGTAATTCCCAAATACAAAGGATGAGATAAATCTGAGATTTTTAACAACAGACTGTTGTTAAACCCTATCCCCTGGTGTAAAATATCTCCAAAGTTTTAGAAAGGCGTGCGAAGAAATATTTGGTTGAGTACCTGGAGAAAAGATTGCTCTCCTCCGCTCAATATGGATTTAGAAGCAATCGGGGTACAGATGCTGATCTCTCAAAGGTTTTACACAGTGCTTTAGATAATAATTGTAAAGCTTTAGTAAATTTTTGGATCTTGCTAGGGCGTTTGAAACTGTTTCTCACAGTCATTTAATGCAGAAGTTGGAAAGTGTTGGCATCAGGGGGAAATCACTGAGCTGGTTCAAAGTCCTATTTGCATGAGCGCAAACAGAAAGTTAAAGTAAATGGTTGGCTCAGTGACGGCAGGGTGGTCAGGATGGCGTGCCTCAGGGAACGGTTCTTGGTCCGATTTTGTTTATTATTCACAGGAACGACTTACTAAAGCTAAATCTTGGCAAAGAAATTGTAGTGAAACCTTTTGCAGATGATACAATTGTGTGGGTCACAAGCGGAGCCTGGGCCGAAATTCATCGAAGGGCTGAACGGTCTGGCGGAAGTGAAGGACTGGCTTGACAATAAAAGGTTCACTTTGAACATCACTAAAACTAAAAACATAACTTTTTCGCTCACTTCCGTTGTTCAGGTTTTACAGGTTTATTTAAGAGGTTTCCTGTCACCCAGTTTAAGCCAGGATGGTGGAGCGTCCCCGTAGAAAACAAGAAAACATCAAAGTTTGGGTTGGTAAGTGTTAGGATTTTTCAGGAAGCAGTCAATTCCAGAACTTGCAGTCTGCAGGAAAAACACTAACACTTCCACACAACCAGCTCTTTAGTATTCATTTTAGGTTTAATTCATGTTAAAATCCTACCAAAGTATACACAGTAAACCTCGTGCACCAAAGCACGGAACATTTTTACCATTTATCATTAATTATATCGGTTCTTATAATTTTTTCTGCAGTTTTAACAATAGCATTATTACAGTGTATCAATTACATCATCTTCACCAACTTATATTATTACAAATACTAAATATAAAATTACAAATAGAAGAACTCTATTAATATTCAATACAAAATAATCAACAACCGACAATCGAAACTACCTAAAATACTTATAATTGAGTTTTCTGTTTTAATTTTAAGTAAAATTTAAAAATCAAATAAAAAAAATAGAGAAACAAATTTTATATGTTACACTTAATAAACGTTAAACAATACACAGTAACACTGGCCTACTCCAAACGCAACTGTTAAGCACTACGCAATATGCACCGTCGAAGATAGAACAGATAGGCCTACTGAACACAGGACCGAACTCGGCGGCTGCTTGTATACATGACGCTGTGGAAGTCACTAGAAGGAAAGAGATTTTCGATATAACAATAAAAATACAAAATCATTCTGACGGCTTCTGGATAAATCTTAACCAACTGTAAACAAGTTAGAATTGAATAAAAGGTGTTACTAAAAGGCCAGTTATCTAAATAGGTACCCAGTCAGCCGACTCTTTCACAATAGCTGTACAACAGTAGGCAGGCCTACCTGTACTATAACCATTTATAAATATTTCTTTGAAACTCACTCTTATTATTTACTTTAACATTTTTAAAATCTCGGTCCTCCTCGGAAATTCTCGAACACACATTCCCTTTAGATATTGGCACAATATGATTAATTTATTAATTTTCGTTGTTCATGTTAGGTACTGCTCATTCACTGTAACTGTTCCTTCAATTCATTATGTATTTCATTTTACTTTACTTTACATAGGTACCCTAGATGTAGGCCTAATTAGAAACGGAGGTAGGAATAGCCTGTTGTAAAAAATTCTCTGCGAGCATTTTTATCAAAATTTAGAGGAACAAGGTTATAAGTATTGTCTTTGTGGCAATAACTTTCCATAATATAGTAGGCCTACCTATATTAATTTTCGCTGTTCAGCTGTATTTGTTTGGTAGTCTGTAGGCTACTATAAAATATTTTATGAGTCGGTTAATGCCCAGTGGTATCTTTATCTTTATCTATCTACACACGTAGGCCAATATTGTAGCCTACAACATTTATATTATTTCTGATGTTCATTTTATGATAATGTGCACGGTGTTGTTTTATTATAAGTAGGCTATTGGCATAGATAATTTTTATGAATTGTCTGTTTCAAATTTTATTGTTTCATTTTCATGTGGTATTACTAAAAGTCTGTACTAAAATAGACTCGATCTGAGAATCTGTCAGATATACCGTGATACTGTGTGTTATAGATCGGCCGATGTTTAAGTTGTATAAAACAGAAATAAATGTAAATTTATAAGGAAGTTCTATTCATAACGCAAAATAAGATACTTGGAATAGTAGGTCTATTTATGAACATTATAAATGTTTAGACGTAAGGGAAATAAAAACTATTTAATTCTTGCGTAAGGTATGAGGGTGTCGGAGTGTTTCATTGTTTTGTAAGGGGGCGCGTGGAGGATTTGTAACGAGTCAAGTGATTTAAAGCTCAACTTCGTCTTCTGAATACTAAATAAAGTGAGCACAAGGCCCGGCCCGACTTCAAACTTTGTTCCTCTCAGTTTCAACTTGGTTGGTGAGTAATGCTTTAATGCTTTTACCTTATTTTAAATGTATTAAACCTCATTAAATTAATTTTTATGTATAATTTTCCTTTCTATGAAAAATTAAGATTCAGGAATTTACAAAATCTCAAATTCTTTTAAAAAAAACCTATTTAGGTCTAATTTTTCGACAAGAATCCATGAGTATAATAAAACGTTCATGCCAATAGGAACTTTTTAATAACACTGGATTTGTATTTGATTTCTTTATTTCTGAAACTACATCACTACGGGAGTTAAGTCGATTTCTCATTGACTATTTCTGAATCAATCGACGCCACGTCGGAGAGTCCATGACCACGATTATTTTTTTTTTTTTTTTTTTAAGGGCGAAAAACCACACGGTTATCATCGCCCGTTGCTCTACACACGGGTGTAAAGGGCCCGAGTGTAGAACGTACTTTTCTTATTTAAATATAACTTTTTAAAACTAAAAATATCACAGAAAAAAATAAAAAATTATAAATAAAATTTACAGATAAGAACATTTATATTAAAAAACTTATAAGATAAACATACAACCACAAACTTAAATCTAATATCACACTTGGAATAAATAACAGTTAAAACTTATAAAAACTTACAAACTAGTATCACAGCCAACAAAATAAAATTTACATAAAAGGTAATATCACAGATCTGTAGGTAAATAAAAAGGCTGTAAAGGGGCCACGAAACTAAATAAAAACATACACAAATACATAATATACTCTTAACACAAATATTGCCAATTCACAATCAGACATTGTCATACAAACTAATGGATCTAATAAATCTTAACGTTAAATCCAAAACATGGCTATCGTCGCCGAGTACATCTCGTAACAGGAAGGGTATCTTAAATCGCCGACGCAGAGCTGCGTAGCAGACGCAATCTACCAACACATGTTTAATTGTCAAAGGACAATCACATCTGCCACACATTGGAGCATCACCAGACGTCATGAGATACCCATGCGTTAATCTGGTGTGTCCAATTCTAAGTCGCGCGATGACAACTTCTTCCCTTCTGTTCTTCCTCAGCGACGTAGGCCAAGGCTTAACGTCATGCTTTACCTCACGAAGCTTGTTGCCATGAGAGCCAGTCCATTCTACCTGCCAGGAATCAGTGATGACACGCTTCACCAGGCCCACGAAATCTGACACAGTCAGATATTGCGTGAAGGCCGGTTGGCGTGCTGCCTCCTTAGCGGCCAAATCAGCAGCCTCATTTCCCGAGATTCCAGCATGACCCGGAACCCAGCAGAAAACAACGCTTACTCCTCTATCATTCAGCTCCTTCACAGTGCCGAGGACGTCCACAACTAGCGGGTGGCGTGAATACACATCATTAATCGACTGGAGTGCACTGAGCGAATCAGTGCACACCAACACCCGACGCCCACGCACACAGACTACAGAAAGAGCTTTACTGATAGCATAAAGTTCAGCCGTGTGAACACTGGTTCCCGCAGGTAATCCAAACAAATAGGTTCTCCCATTAGCAACAAACGAGCAACCAATTCCAACATCCGACTTTGATCCATCAGTGTATACAACCGTAGATGGTTTAATAGCTTCAACTAACTCACTGAAAATGCTATTAAATACCACAGAACTTGTGTCTGCCTTTGAGTATTTACACATTTCAAAGTTAATGTGTAACTGAGCGATGGTCCAGGGTGGAAAGAGACATGAATTACATGGGTACACACGAGGAATCGCAATACCGAGGTTGTTGCATATCCCCAACGCTCTTACACCGAATGGTGAAGGCAATCGGGCATTCATCAGATGCAAATCATGACAAGGGTTGTTGAGAATGATGTCATGCAAAAAATGATAAGGTCTAGCTTTCAACTTGGCAAAGTACGTCAATATAAGCTGCTGGCGACGTCTGTGTAACGACATTTCTCCACTTTCAACTAAGATGCTGACAACAGGGCTAGAACGAAAAGCACCTGTAGACAATCGTAAACATGAATTGTGGATCGTGTCAAGCATTCTCAGCGAAGTGGGAGTAGCAGATGAGTACGCTACAGCGCCATAATCTATACGTGATCGCACTAGAGCCTTGTAGAACCTTATCATACATGATCTATCAGCTCCCCAACACGTACCTGTAAGAACACGCAGAATATCAACCACCTTTAAGCACCTAGCCCGTAGGTCTTTTATATGCGGAACCCATGTAAGTCTTTTGTCGAATATAACACCTAGAAACCTGATTTCAGTGCTAACTTCGATATGCTGACCCATTAAATACAGTCTTGGAACATTATCAGTCCGTATTCGGCAAAACTGAATGCATTTAGTCTTCTCAGGAGAAAAACTAAAGCCAGTCTGCCGTGACCATTCCTCAAGACGGTATATAGTAAGCTGTAGGGCTCGTTCAGCTGAAACAACATTTCTAGATGCAACATATATCGCAAAATCATCTACAAACAACGAACATTTAACAGGGTATACGCAACTTTTCACAATATTGTTAATGGCAACCGCAAATAGGGTACAACTAATTACACTCCCCTGCGGTATACCATTTTCCAAATCAAACCTGTTTGACAAACTCTGACCAACCCTTACACGAAATGATCGGTCATCCAGAAAGTCTTTAATGAAGGCCAACATGTTCCCAGCGATGCCCCACTCCCGCAAGGTATTAAGAATACCTCGTCGCCAAGCCGTATCATATGCTTTTTTCAAATCAAAGAATACGGCAACGAGGCGCTGCCGCAATGCAAACGCATTACAGATAGCCGTCTCAAGGGCCACCAAGTGGTCTGTCGAAGACCTCCCTCTCCGAAAACCGCTCTGTTCAGGAGCGAGGAAGTCATTCTTTTCCAGATACCACATGAGACGACTATTCACCATTCTTTCCATCACCTAACATACAACACTTGTCAGAGAGATGGGGCGATAGCTGGAGGCCAACATTTTATCTTTGCCAGGTTTGAGGATCGGGACAACAATTGCTTCTTTCCAAGATTCTGGAAGCTTTCTAGAAGCGTATATTTTATTAAAAATATGTAGGAGTTGCCTTAACCCGGAGTCTGGTAAATGCGCTATCATCGAAAGTGTAATTTCATCTCCTCCAGGCGAGGTATTTCGAGAAACTTTGAGCGCTTTTCTTAGTTCAGGCATTGAAAAAGGAATGTTCAGAGGATCATTTGTGTCCGCTATATGAAAAGGAAGAGATTCAATGGTTTTCTTATGATTTTGAAATTGAATTGAATATGAAGACGTGAGAGACGCTGATCTTAACGAAGAACCAATTGCATTCGCAATGTCGATTGGTGACGTAATCACGGAACCGTCAGTTTGCAACCCTGCAATTCGGTGCGGAGACATCCTTCCACAAACGGACCGCAGTTTTCTCCACACCGTTGTCACAGGGGTACTCCTATTAATATCTGCAACATAACGGCTCCACGACTCTCTCTTACTCTCCAGAAAGATACGCCTACAGCAGGCCCGAGCTCTTCGGTAAGCTTCCAGGTTAACATCCGTAGGTCTGCGACTAAAAATGCGCAGGGCCCTACGGCGGTCCTGAAGAGCCTCCTTACACTGATTATTCCACCAAGGCACCGGCGGTCGCCGCGCTTTTCCTGATGTTTTAGGAATGCTCTGGGCAGCTGCTGTAGACATCCTCTCCACAAAGGAAGACAACAGGTTTCGTGCATCATCATCATCATCATCTTCATATTCAGATTCCATCAAACTTGAAAACTCACCCCACCGTGCAAGCTTCTCTATCCATCGTTTTGGAAGGTCATCGACAGACTGATAGTCAAAAAACTCGACCACCACCGGTCGGTGATCACTTCCGTACAGGTCCGGCAGTACTCTCCACAACAACCGTGGAACAAGGGACGGACTACAGAAAGTAAGGTCCAAGCATGACCAGGAACCTGTTGAGGATGACATGAATGTTTCAGATCCATCGTTCAATAGACATAAGTCTAAATCACTCCGGACCCTCTCCACCATGTGACCTCTACCATTGCACAGTGAGGAGCCCCAAGAATAATGGTGACCATTGAAATCTCCTAGTAATATACATGGACTTGGTAACTGTTCCAGTAATTCTCGTATGGCTAGGTATGAAATTTCTCTATTTGGTGGTAAGTAAATATTACACACACAAACTGACAACGGGACAGTAATCCTGATTGCCACGGCCTGAAGATCCGTCTGAATATCCAGACTTATCCCTTGCATTGACTGGTGAAGTAATATAGCGACCCCACCACCAGGGCCACCATGCAGGGAATCTTTCCTAAACATCTCGTATCCACGAACGGAGATTGAGACATCAGGCTGTAACATCGTCTCTTGCAGGCACAGCGCAATCGGACACTTTTCCCGGATCAATAACTTTATGTCTTCATACCTAGACCGGATCCCGCGAACATTCCATTGAATAATATTATTAAAGGGTATTTCAGAAAGAAAGGGACTTATGTGTCAAACACAATTTTCTCCTTCCCTTTCTTTCCTTTGACTTGTATAAAGCCCTTATCAAGGGCCGATGGATCTCCTATCATATCGTGGATCTTGGACCCAGACGAAGGAGATTTTAGAAATTTAGACGCATTCACTGGAAGCGTCTTGGGCAATGAAAGGGGTTTTCCCTTTGAGGTAGAGGCGACTGTCTTATTTGACAGCTGAACTTTTGTATTCTGCGTCGCAGAAAGGTTACCAACTTGAGGCACTGAACTCTTTAAACCAATTTCACTCTGTTTGGTGCTTAATAAAGCTTTCAGTGCAGAAGTCAGGGAAGCAACCTGTTTAGTTAGGTTCTCAACAACACTCTTCAACTCAACGCATGACGAGCACTCACCAGACACACGAGACTGGACACTAGTTGCAGCTGCAAACGAAATGTCAGGCTGGACTGCATTTCGAATGCTATTTCGTTTTCTGTACTCGCTCCGGGCAGCCGGAAAAGAAAGCTTCTGTTCAGACGAAATTTTCTGAATTTCTCGTTCTTCTTTATACTTGGGGCATTCCCGAGACCTTGCTGAATGACTTCCTTTACAGTTTGCACACAGTTCTGTTTCAGAAGTGCATTCGCTGTCTAAGTGGTCAGGTGAACTGCACTTTGCGCATATCGCAGGTTTCTTGCAGTTTGTTTTCGTATGTCCGTATTCCTGGCACTGAAAACAGCGCAGAGGGTTTGGGACATACGGTCTCACTCGAACAGACAAGTAACCCAACTTAAGACGATCCGGAGGTTGAGGGGTGGAAAATGTTATGATAAGTGTCGGGGTACCGACATCAATTCCATTTTCCCGACGCATAACTCTTTTGACTTGCGTCACTCTCTGGGAGGTAAGCTCCTCCAATAACTCAGCCTCAGACATATCTTGTATATCTCGAGAGTAAACTACTCCTCGAGATGAGTTGAGGGACCTATGCGGTTCAACGGTAACTGCAGTACTTCCGATTTGAGTAATTTTACCAACGCTGCTACTTTGCTTCGCAGACGTTGTTTCAATTAACAAAGTACCATTCCTTAATTTCTTAATAGAGTGTGGCGAGCCACAAACCGACTGAACAGACCTGTTAATAATGAAGGGGGAAACTTTTGACAGCGACCCTTCTTCTGCAACACAACGAACAACAAAAAATTTGTCTGTGTTATCACCACTGTTATCACTATCGTCCGACAAGCTAGACCATAGTCTTTTCATACCGGGGGAAGATTGTTTGTGTAACATTATCTTTAGTGCTTTTCCAGTCATCGTGAAAGCAAGGTGCGGGCGGAGAGATGACCCGTGCACGCCGCAGGTCCCTAGTAAAAAGAAGGACCCGGCCGAGTACTCCCGGCAGCCATCTCCCACATATTTCATCCGGGCCGGGGAGTCAGGTACTGCCTGACCCACTGATACCGACGTCCCAGAGGCTCGCACGCAGCAGTAAGAGCTCCGACACTCCTACCCATGGTCCACTTCTTGCCACAGTACCGAAGCGACTGGAACGGCTAAAGGATGGCGCAAAGCCTCGGCAGAGCAAGCTCACAGCAGCACAACCACAGTCCAGACCTTCCAATCCGGAAAGGGTTACGCACGACCAGCCCGCATCCCATCCTCGCCAGCATTATAAATGTGTGTAAGAAAACTTTGTGTATGTGTTGTGTGTAGGGTATGTAAATGTGTGTGTTGAAAGAAAGTGTGGTGTGTGTGATGTAGTATTATTGTTGTGTGTAGTGTAAGAGCAACCTGTGTATAGTTTTGAAATAAGTACGATTAGTACCTAGCATTGGCCCATATGGCTGACAGCTTCAAACTACGCGCGTACACACGAGCCTCAGATGTGAAGTCCGACACGATGTCATTCACAAAAAAGCAAATGACCTAGGAATGAGCCTCGTGGGACCCCCTAAATCACCAAATGTTCACTGAATATTTTGCACTCGACCTTCGTAGTGAAGTATTTCCTATCAGTTTGAATCCAGTGGAGCATTCGACCCATGGATGACCAATCTACACAATTTCTTCTATAAAATATCATAAGAAACCGTATGAGACGCTTTTTGAAAATCGAAATAGACAGTGAAATACCTACCACATATCTTTTGATATGACTCATCCAAGCGCGCACGCACGCACGCACGCGCACACACACACACACACACAAACACGCATGCACACGCATTCAGCCTGTATTATTTCTTCATAACATAATATTCCAATCAAATACATTTTAAGAAGAGAAAAGAAACAAAAAAAATTACCTCATACTTTTCCCCTTGACAATTTTAACACGTGGCATGACTACGGCACCTCCACCTTTTACTGCAAAACCAAACAATTTTTAAAAGAGAGCTCATTTTAAAAATTAAACTGTCACCAGGATCTACCTTTAGTTCTTCACACTTTACCTATAATGCTTTTCACGGTTGATGAGCTCTGCTGTTCCACGCGTTTAGACCAATCAGAACGTTTGCCAGCGTTGTCAGATTGTACGAATGTTTCAGCCTGACAAACATTACGCGCGCATGCGTATAAGAGCCACAGTCACAGTAATTGCATCTCGTACTGAACACATCGATTATAGAGCACGTTAACATGCATTACTTTATCATGAAATCAGCTGACTGTATGCTCATAGGTAACAATTGTTATTGAAAGACCAAAAAAATGGCTGACAAAGTATAGAACAGAGCTACGAGAGCAAATATTGGCAATGTTGCTGGTAAGTCATTGGCTAGCTATGAAGTGGGTAGGGGGCAATGCGTACGTTCAGAGCTCATCAATCCTGAAAAATAAGTTATAGACCTATAGTTAGCACTCTTCACATAAATAAAATTAACCAATTCTGATAGGCTACAAAATAATCTCATCCTTCTCTATAACTGACTTATTAAATTACTTTCCGATAGATGCTAAGATGGGACAATGACCCACAAAGTGGTTTACATGATCTGCCTTTAGAGCTCAACAATTCACTCACGCATACGCCTAACTGGCTAGTTGAGACATTAGCCTACTTGTCAGCAACATCCCGATGTAATTTAACATAATTATCCCTCAGTCTCATCATTATCCTCTCTAACCCCTCTAACCCAGCAATACTCTCATGCAACTGACTATTACGTACATTCAATGCCATCCTCAACCAATTCTGCAAACTTGTGTGGCAGTCGGTCATCCGCAACCTTAGAATCTTGAATACGCAATGAAAATACATTATCAGTACATTCATCAGCAATTAAGGTGTCATACATCGATATCAGTATCTATCAGTCTCATCATATGAACTCCAGTTTCAAGGTTTAGACTTTAGAGCATGATTCGGAATATGATTTCGTAATCTAAACTTCTACAGCATAAATCATTGAAATTTTTTTACACATTCAACTTGTGTAGACCCCTACATCTACACACCGTATGTCAAAATTACTCTCCTGACACTGTTAAACACCTCCCATTTACTTAAAGTGAAATTGGGACTTCTGCCTCATGTAACAAGTTACACTGTACTACTCTATGAATCACAAACTACACCAAGTGAACCCTTACATCCAAACAAAAAATAAAAATGGTGTGTGTACAACCGCCCAGCTATTTATAGCTATTTACTATTTCTATTGTTTTCTCATTCATCTTCAAGTTCTCAGTTTTCCCAGTTTGTCTCCCCTTCAGAATACTAATTTTATACCACTTCGATTTGCCTAAAGTTAAAATTAAATTCCATGTACAATAATAATCAACGAGTTTATGTACCATTCCTTTTAGAACTGTCGTTGGCATAGAAAAGAACTCTAATACTCCAACGCCCAATTCCTCATACAGCTCAGAGAAGAGTGCAGACAGTATTGGCAACAGAAGAAAACCCTGTTTTGTTTCATATCATCCCCAACTACAAACCCATTTGTTAGGCCCTCTTGCACCTTAATATAGATGTTTCTGTATGTATAATTTTAATCCTGATGTAAACTCAATAAAACATGAATAAATTTACTGGATAGACCCAAGCGATGTACCTTATAAAACATAGTGTTCTGATTTAATAAAAATGAACATGAAAATTAATTACAGGCCCATAAGTCTTGTCCCAGTTTTTTCTAAGATCGTGGAGTCCGTTATGTACAAGCAGATCATTGAATTCCTTGACACAAACAATTTACTATCTCAGAAACAGGTTGGTTTTCGCCATGGAAAATCAACTACAGATGCTTTAGAATATTTCATAAAAATAATTTCGAAGACTTTTGACAATAAGTATCACATGAATATGAAACTCTGTGACCTTACTGAGGCTTTTGATTGCGTAAAGAGGGAACTGGTAATTCCTAAGTTAACATGTTATGGTTTACAAGAGGAAGCGTTGAAGTTGTTTTTTCAAGATAGTTTACATCTTTTCTTAGGAACAGATTTCAAGCGGTGCTAATTGATAGGGAGTTCTTTGATCTGTTGGAGGTTAAATGCGGGGTCCGCAGGGCTCTATTTTGGGGCCTGAGCTTTTTATTATAGTAATGAATGATCTACCTCTTTTCTTATCAACTTTTCTTATTAACGTACCTTGGAGGCAAAATCAAACGTCAGATGACATTTTGTACCCGGATGATGTTTATTTAACTAACTATTGTAAGCATGTGGAAGATTTGGAAGAATTAATAAAAATCAATTTAATTTGACCAAGGAATGGCTTGCAGCTAATTCCTTGGTATTAAATACACATAAAACACAGGATATTTTTTTCACGTTCTACGGATATCATTAGCCGTAATAAAGTGGCAAAATTTTTATGGTTTCATTTAGACTGTGACTTGAGCTGAAAGTGCCATGGTCAGAGTGTTTGCGAAAAATTTTCATGAGTCCTTTTTATCCTTCGAATACTCATACCTTTGCTCCCCCTAAATACACTGCTTTCAATTTATTTTTCACTTTTCCAGAGCCACATTCTATAAAGGGCTTCTGTCGTCAACTGGAAGGAGACCCCTTAATTCCTTTTACAAAAGGCTTAAGGGAACCGGCCGGGATAGAAGGCTAGTGTCCTACCATACATTCACGTTGTATGGCGTAGTAACCATGGACCGCTCTTCAGCAAGATGACTGTCTCATGATGAACGAAACTGGAAGGGCTGCCCTTTCCACCCTAGCAGACAATGGACAAAAATAGTTAGACAAAGATTTAGAAACCAGATTCTGACCTGTAAAGCCTACCCAGGTGCAGATATAGGGAGTGATCATAACTTAGTAGTAATGGATAGCAGGCTTAAACTTAAAAAACTGAAGAAGAGACAGGGAAATGATACGTGGGATGTAGACAAACTAAGAGAACAAGACAACCAGATAGGTTTCCAGGAGAGTATTCAAAAAGGGATAGATAAAAGACGTAATGATACAAGAAGTGTAGAGGAGGAGTGGATAAACTTCAAGGAGGTGGTAGTGAAAGCAGCAGAAGAATAGATAGGACGTACTAAAAGAAGAGGTAGGAAACCTTGGATTACTAATGATATTTTGGAACTGATGGATGAGCAAAGGAAATATAAAAACACAAAGGACGAAAGAGATAAAAGGCAATATTGCTGCTTGAGAAATACCATAAATAAAAGGTGTAAGAAAGTGAAGGAAGACTGGATCAGAGTGAAATGTACAGATAAAGAAAATAAAATGGTAGTTGGTAAAGTACATGCGCTTACAGAAAAATTAGGGAAAACTTTGGAGAACGAAAGAAGAAAGCTGTTAATTTACAAAGTGCAGATGGCAAACCACTGTTGGATGGCGAAGAGAGAGCTGAAAGATGGAAGGAATACGTAAACCAACTCTACAAGGGAAAAGCATTATTACGCTTGGTGCTAAACTGGGATGGAAGGAACATGTCAAAAAGAAAAAATAAGAACTCGAATTAAAATATAAGAAAATGTACCGGTTAATAGGTAGGAAGTTGGTCTTGTCAACCTTTAACAAATTGTTAATTTATAAACAGGTGTTAAAACCGATTTGGACTTACGGTATCCAGCTCTGGGGCTGTACGAAATCTAGTAATATGAAAATAATACAAAGGTTTCAAAATAAAGTCCTAAGAAATTTTGTCGATTCTCTGTGGCAGATTCGGCATGATAACCTCCATCTGGATCTGAACATTGAAACGGTGGATGAGGAAAAGAAAAGATTCGCAAGGAGTCACGAAGACCGACTTGTACGTCATGTACGTCAGGTGAGGCACTCCAACTCCTCGATAACTCGGACGTAATGAGAAGACTTAAACGACAGAAAACATTCCAATTGGTTTGATTTAGGAGATAGCCTATCTTATATTAGTCTATTTTGCAATAATTGGTAAACAATCAATTATAATAAAATTATCCTGCAAATCAGTTGTACATTAATTATCTTGTAAAATCTTATTTTTTGTTTTATAAAGTAAGAATATGTTTTTTCATAAAATAAGAATGTTTTATTTTAGAATATAATAATAGTATGTCCAGTTTGAAAATAAGAAATGTGTAGCCTATTTAGAAAATAAGATAACCGATATAAGTTGTTCCATAAATGTATTTTGTGTATTTCTTACAAATTTTATGAATCGGTTACAAATTTTTTTATTTCTTAATGATTATGTAAATGTGTAATAATAAGTAAGATTAACTACAAAGCTGTAGTCTACTTAAATAAATTTAATATAGAAAATAAGAATAGGAATAGAAAATACTAATCTTTAAAAGTAAGAGTAGCATTACAGTTATTTCTTAAATAATTGTTATTGTTAGAAAATGAGAGGAGCCATTGGGTTTTATTTCCTTTTGAAAATGTAATCCATAGGTAGTTTAAGTTTGAATAAAATTGTTCGTTAGTCTAAGGCTAGTTACAATAAATAAATAATAAAAAAAAGTTCAAGAAAAAACATTGGATATAAATAAAAACTTTCATAGAAACAAATTAAAATCTTTTGTAAACTTCTACGAAGGTGGAGAGAGTTGGGCAGGCCTGGACTGAAGAATGAAAACAGGCTTTTAGTGTTAAAATGAAGGAATTTCATGCCCAAAGAAAGCAGCTCAGGAGTCCAACTAAAAAGTGAAGAAATTGACTATGTAAGCCTACCTAGTGAAAAACAAAATTTGTTTTAAATTGATAAAAGATACTAGCTGTAGGCCTACTTATAAATAGAAATGATTAGAATAGAGTGTGTGGTGCAGTCGAGTGGAGTGTTATTTACAGTCAACTAGAAACATTGTCAATACTCAGGGCTACAGTTAAAAAAACACCATTAAAGAAAATATAGAAAATAGCGAAGAGGATCACTTTATTTGTAATACCTAATGGCCTAGAACATGTAGAAACAGTGAAGTTTCTGTGAGTGTCACTAGTGCACTAGTCACTCTTTTGCCAGGCATTTTTATATTGATAAAATCTGCAGTAAAACATCACCTGGGGTTTTTGGTATTTGCATTAAAACAAATTGCCAGACTAAAATGATGAAAACTACTAATGAAAGCTTATCATGATCTAATTCTATACCAAATCCGATACGCTATTTAAGTGCGGGGTAACTCACACATCAAACTCAACGAGTTTTTAAAATTCAGAAGAAATCTCTTAAGTGTACAGTGGGAGCTGACCCCTATTTAAGGAGCTTAAATTGCTCACAGTTTCCTCTTATTATATTTTTCAGATGACAATATAAATGTCAGGCAAAATACCTTGATTTATAAAATCTAAATGTCTACCGTTATAGCACAAGAATCATGTTGCATACCGTGACACTAAATTGTTCAAAGAAAAACTTACATTTGTATTATTGTAGAAAATACACCATCAATAGATTCCCACAATCTCTAAAATGAGTGCTGATCTACATTTATGAGAAATTTTAAAGTGTAGAAAAATTCCTTTCTAAATAATGTGTTGTTTAAATAAATATGAATAATCATTCAAGCTAAGGCTGAAGAAAACTGTGTAGGATACTTTTCTGTGAATTTTCAGTTAATTGGTAAACTTACCCGGTTAAAATTTTCCCGCTTGAATCGACCCTTGACTTTATTTTTGACACTCTCATTTCCTATTACACAGTGAACACTGAACTATCCAAAATTAACTCCTAAATAAAATGACAGTAGCCGCCGTTAACTAAGCACGAGCAACTGGGCTAACAACTAGGCCTGTACCAGGCGATATCATCTAATGATATCATCTAATCTCATCCAACTCACAACAAGTGACATAAGTTCCAAGTGTGAACTTATAGAGGCACCTTATTCACAGATTGCTAAAATTTTTACTCGTCCTGGATGTATTGGAAACTGGGTAAGCAGAAACTGGAAAGAACTTCCAATCATGAATGGTTAATAAAGGCAAATATTTTCTAGTTCTCACAAAAAGTGTAAAACTAAACATGGAATTCCTGCAGATTATTGTTACAGTCTGTGTTCTATCAAAAAAACTGTACATGATACAGCTTTTTAAGTATTATTTTCAAATTCAGCATGCAAAGTTTAGTATAAACAGCCATTCTCTTAAATGTTATGAGAAAATTCATTTTTTTTTGACCTGTGATATCAACCAAGTTGTTCAAATTTCATCTACTTGGCAGTAAATGAAATTTATAACCTAATCAGCACATTTAATTTATTTAAAGGTTGTTTGTTGGGGTATGGTCATGAGATCACATACACTTTTTTCCAGGGTAGGCCTACGGGGTTTTGTACCATTTAAATAATAATAATAACTCTTGTTAACACAGAATAGAATGCATCAATACAATTTACAAACAATACAGTTTAGATTAATATGTACATATTATTAACACAAAATACAATCAAGGTACAATAAAACTGACAATAGACCAAAAGCTATGTCAACCCGACCTGCAAAAAATTCTTGTCTCATGAAACAGGTTCTGCATCAACCAGGAGCGAATTTGTGATCTGAATCTTTTTTACTGGTACCGTCTTAGCTGCTAAAGGCAATTTATTAAATATTTTTAATCCATATTTTTATGTAAAAACATTACGGCCTGTACCCCTCAACCGAGTACATGGAACATCCAGATCTGTCCTAAATCTAGTTTCATATTCATGGAAATTAGACCTTAGTTCATATATATTCAGTTCTTTTTTATGTATAACAGCGAATAAAAGATGTATAAATTATATACTGGCATAATTTTCAATTCCTTGAAAAGGGGTTTCCAATGCTCACGCAAAGGTTTGTTAAGTATTATCTTACTGCTTTTTTTGAGCCAACAAAATTTTGTGAACTATAGAGGTATGACCCCATAAATGAATGCCATAGGTAATGTGGCACCTTTTTTTGTCATCAGTCTCTCGTCTGGTTTGATGCAGTTCTCCAAGCTGTTCTATGTTGCGCAAGTCGTTTCATATCTACATACCTGTAACACCCTACATCTTTTGTAATTTGCTTTACATATTCTAATCTTTGCCTCCCACTACAATTTACTCCCTCAATATTACCCTCCATTATTGATAGCCCAATACGTGGATGTCTTAATATATGCCCCACTAGCCTATCCCTTCTTCTGGTAAGATGCTTCCATATACTTCTTTTTTCATCCACTCGCCTAAGAACCTCTAAATTACTTATTTTGTTCACCCACCCAATCTTTAACATTTTCCTATAACACCACATTTCAAAAGCTTCTAACCTCTTCTTTTCGACAGCCCCTATCAACCACGTTTCACTCCTGTATAATGCTACACTCCAAACATAATGTTTTAAGAAATTTTTCCTAATCTGTAAATCAATGTGTGTAGTCAGTAAGCTGTTCTTTATTTCAAAGGCTTTTTTAGCTTGAGCAATTCTACTTTTGATATCACTTGTGCTTCTACCTTCCTTTGCTATTTTTTACTCCCTAGATAGCAGAATTTCCCAACTTCCTGTAACTTTTCGTTGCCTACTTTTACATTTCCCATCTTTTCTAAACCACTCTTGCTGCTGCACAACACTTTCGTTTTGTTCTTATTAATTTTCATGAAGTAAACCTTTCTCATGATCTCATCCATTCCATTTAAGATATCCTCTAGTTCTTTCTTTGTCTCGGCTAATACTATTACTATATCATCTGCGAATCTCAGCATATTTATTGTTTCTCCTTGAATTTTTATTCCTGCATTAAATTTTTCCTTCACTTCATTTATAGCCTCTTCTATATACAAGTTAAAAAGTAGTGGTGACCATGAACAACCTTGTTGTACACCTTTTCTTACAGCAGACTCTTTTTCGTACCCCTCAATTCTCAAAATAGCCATTTGATTCTTATAAAAACCGTAGATAACTTTCCTTTCCTTGTATTTAATTCGTAGCCTTTTAAAAGATTTAGACATTTTACTCCAGTCCAGATTGTCAAATGCTTTCTCTAAATCTACAAATGCCATATAAGTAGTTTTATTTTTCTTTATCCTTTTCTCAATAACCAATCTCAGAGCCAATATTGCATCTCGAGTTCCCATTCCCATCTAAATCCAAATTGGTCATCGTCCAATACTTCTTCTACTCTGTGTTCTATTCTCCTGTATATAATGCTTGTCAGTATCTTGGATGCATGGCACGTTAGGTTGATGGTTCTGTAATGATCACACTTCTCCGCTCCTGACTTTTTTAATATAGGAATCATAATATTTTTTATAAAGTCTGATGGTACTTCTCCACTCTCATACATTCTGCACACAAGTTTGCACAATTTGTTTTGAGCAACTTCTCCTCAACGTAATAATAATTCCGATGGTATGTTATCTATTCCTGCCGTCTTATTCATATTCATATCCTTAAATGCCCGATCGAATTCTTCCCGCAGTATATTGTCCCCTCTTTGATCTTCTTCAACATCAGTTTCTTGTTCTATTGCATCATGTTCTAATTCTTTTCCCTGTAGAGTTGGTTTACGTATTCCTTCCATCTTTCAGCTCTCTCTTCGCCATCCAACAGTGGTTTGCCATCTGCACTTTATAAATTGACAGCTTTCTTCTTTCATTCTCCAAAGCTTTCCCTAATTTTTCTGTAAGCTGCGTCTACTCTACCAACTACGATATTATTCAATGTCCGTATATTTCGCTCTGATCCAATCTTCCTTCACTTTCTTAAACCTTTTGTTTAGGGTATTTCTCAAGTAACAATATTGCCTTTTGCCTCTTTCGTCCTTTGTGTTTTTATATTTCCTTTGCTCATCCATCAGTTCCAAAATATCATTAATAATCCAAGGTTTCTTACCTCTTCTTTTAGTTTGTCCTATCCATTCTTCCGCTGCTTTCACTACCACCTCCTTGAAGTTTATCCACTCCTCCTCTACACTTCTTGTGTCATTACGTCTTTTATCTATCCCTTTTAGAATACTCTCCTGGAAGCATATCTGGTTGTCTTGTTCTCTTAGTTTGTCTACATCCCACCTAGCATTTCCCTGTCTCTTCTTTAGTTTTTTAAGTTTAAGCCTGCTATCTATTACTACTAAGTTATTATCACTTCCTATGTCTGCACCTAGATAGGTTTTACAGGTCAGAATCTGGTTTCTGAATCTTTGTCTAACCATTTTATAATCTATTTGGTATCTTCCCTTGTCACCTGGCATTATCTACATGTATAACCTCCTTTTGTGATTCTTAAATAGTGTATTGCCTATCACTAAATTATAATTGGACCAGAAATCTACCAGCCAACTCCCTCCATCATTTCTCTTCCCTAGCCCATATTCTCCGATTATCTTTCCTTCTTTTCCTTCTCCAACTACTGCATTCCAGTCTACAATAACTGATGATCATATGACGGTGATCAAATTTTCATCACCATTGACATATTTTATTACTTCATCTAATTCCTCATATACTTGTTCTATTTCTTCCTCTCTATGTCAAGACATAGGCAAGTAGACCTGCACTATAGTGGTGGGCTTTGGTTTCGTATCTACTCTAACCATGATAACCCTATCACTACACTGTTTATTCATTACTATACCCACTCCACCCAGCCATCCGATGGCTTCAGTGTTAATAACCCTATAATCCCCTGACCAAAAGTCTTGACTATCGTCCCAGCGTACCACACTAATTCCTACAATATCTAACTTCAACCTATCCATTTCCATTTTTAAATTCTCTAACCTATCAGTTTGTTTTAAGCTCCTAATATTCTATGTTCCAACTCAAAGGATTTCAGAAACTTTTATCTTTTTGATGAAGTCCCCTCTGATAGTCCCCGACCAGAGATCCAACTAGTTTATCTCCGGAATGTTTTACCAGAGAGGACGCCATCATAATTTTTCATAAATTATTTTGAAGTTCTGGGAGTTCTTGAGGTTTTCGAAGCTCTTGAAGACTTGCATATACTAAGTAAGCCTAACCAGAATCATACATGAAGGAGTTTCCCCATGATAATTCTAGTCAGACAGAAAAAGCTTTAGTTTACTGTTGCTTTCAGCTTTTTGGTTGGCAGATTGAGTGCTTCAAGCCACCGTCTGCTAGGGTGGAATGAGCAGTCCTTCCAGTTCCATTCACCATGAGACGGTCATCGTGCTGATGAGCGATCCATGGTTACTACGCCATACAACGTGAATGTATGGGTAGGACACTAGCCTTCTATCCCGGCCGGTTCCCTTAAGCCTTTTGTAAAAGGAATTAAGGGGTCTCCTTCCATTTGACGACAGAAGCCCTTTATAGCCCTATTTTTTATTAATAAATATATTTAAGTCACTAATTTTATTTGTGTTGTGTAATGAATTATTTATCTGTCCCGGCATAGATTTTATTTTCTCGCCTCCACATTTTTTTTGTGGTATGGCTTCTCCTGGTCGTTTCCATACCTGGTTTTTCTGAGCATGGTGGTGGAATTTTTGTTTGCACCTTGTGCTACAGCCCCCAAATGTATCAGTTTTGAGGTATTTCATTTCAGCCGGCTGGTGTCATACGTCTTAACTGGCACAGCTATTATAGTAATTTGTTTTTATTTTTATGTCCGGGGTCGTTTGTTTCCCTTACATAAATTTGGTGAAAGCTACCGGTTTGCAGCTGTCTTTTACCTTTTTTTGCGTCCAGAAGACTCCAGGAGGAGTATAGTACACGTCAGTTATAACACCTGAAATACATATAAGAATCACACAATGTATCACTACTATCAAGAATGAAATTCTTGTACGCTATAAAAAGTTTCACCGATCAAGTAATTTTTCAAATTTTTTTTTTTATTATCAATATAATAATAAAAAAATAAGTATATATATAAAAATATAATTATAATAATATAATTCAAATTATCACAACATTTTAAAAATTGGGGTAATTTATTCATGAATTTTGTTCCTGCATAAGTAGGTTTTTGTTCAAACAATTTTGTGGAGTGATTAGCCACATAATAATCATATCTGTTTCTCATGTTATGATTGTGAACATTGAAATTTTGCATAAAATTATTTTGCCTAACATACATAATGACCTCAAAAATGTAAAGAGAGGGAACTGTAAGCAATTTAAGCTCCTTAAATAGTGGTGTGGATGAGGTCAGCAGGTTAGCTCCCACCATACACCTAATAGCTTTCTTTTGAATTTTAAAAACCCTATTCATATTACCCATGCTAGAATTACCCCATACTAAGATACCGTAACGGATATGAGACAGAATGAGGCCATGGTAAGCTGCCATTAGTAATTTTTTATCATTTAATCTGGCAATTTGTTTTAATGCAAATACCCCAGACGAAATTTTACTACAAACTTGATCGGTATAGAAGTCCGAAGACAAAAATTGATCTAGAGATACTCCCAAGAACCTCACTGTTTCTACATGCTCTAAACTATTATTATGACTAAATACATCCACTTCACTACTTTCTTTAACATTATGTTTGTTTTTGAACCGCAAATACTGACACTTTTTTTCATTAACTGTTAATAACATTTGATTCAAGAACTGTACTACTGACTCTATGTTAACATGTGTATTTACCTCAAGAGCATCCACCAGTAAACTGTTACTGATTACTAAAGTATCATCAGCAAACAACAAAGCTCTGCCATTAGGTATGACTTCTGGTAGCATATTAATGTACAATAGAAACAGAATTGGACCTAAAACTGACCCTTGTGGAACGCCTGCTTTGACTTCAAGCTTTCCAGATACAATCTTTGTAAGTTTCCCCTTAACAACTCTAGTTAACTCCACACACTGTAATCTAATCATAAGGTAAGATTGAAACCATTTCAATTCTATATCCATAACACCTAATGACTCTAATGTTTTCAATAAAATTTCATGATCAACACAATCGAAAGCTTTACTCAGTTCCAAAAACACTGCCAATGCTTTCTCCCCAGCATCCGATATATCTAGTAGCAAAAAAAAAAATCTACTACTTGCTTCACAACTGAAACTATTGCAGTTTTAGTTGATCTCCCTTTTTGAAAACCATGCTGATCCTCTGAGATGATTAGGTTTACAGTCAAGAAACTGATTAACCTAATAAATACTACCTTTTCAAAAATTTTACTAATTGTGTTTAAAATACTTATAGGACCATAATTTTCAACTAACTGGCTATCTCCATTCTTAAATATAGGCAATATTTTAGCCTCCTTCAGTTTGTTAGAAAATACACGTGCTTTGAGTGAGAAGTTAATTAAATGAAGGAGAGGAGTAATTTAAAAATGTTTACATTCTTTAAAAATTATACTAGAAATCCCATCTAACCCACACGTTTTCTTACTTTTCAAACTATCAATAACTGATTCTAATTCCTCACTTCAAACTAGGCTAAATAGGAATCAATTTACTACCTTGTTACCTTTTGGATCATAACATCCCACTGTTTCCCCAATCTGTTGTTTAAGTTTTGAAGCCACTTCCTGATAATATTTATTAAAATAATTACTAATTTCTACACCATTCTCAATAAGTTCATTATTTTTGTTAACAATATTTGGTATGTCAGTAAAACTTTTGTTGCTAATTACACCTCGATTCTTATTTATTATTTCCCATATTGCTGAGTTTAAATTTGATGATTTATGAAAGACTTCAGGTTTTTGCATTTAGCTCTCTGGACTTCTCTGGAATAATGTTTTTTAAAAGTTTTGTACCTTTGTTCCTTAAAGGTAGTCCTATGTGATAGAAAATCTGAGTATTAATCTCTAACTTCAGACCTCATTTTCAAAATTTCCCCCAGTGACCCACTCATCTGTTTCACTGACAATATTTTATACACCTTTCTTTTTAATTGGACAACTATTATTATAATGAAATTTTTATGTTTCAATAAAATTATGATATTTCTGATTAATGTCAGAAGAATTGAAAATAGTCTTCCAATCCTCTTTGGATAAACTATGTAACAAACAATTAATATTCCCTTGGTCTTCCTGCCTAAATTTTTTAATTAGTTTTTGATTTGGGACATGACTACCTAAATGCTGAATCTCAAATACTTGGTAGCCATTATCAGAGAGCTCTGAACCCCTTAACCTAACCTGACAACTATCCACATTTGTTAAAATATTATCTATTACGGTTTGTGAGTGTAATTCTAGTAATTCTTGTATAATCTTTAACTTTTACATCAAGATTGTTCATCTTTACAATATCCCTAAACTCTTCAGCCATTTTATTTTGAACAGCAAGATTTTCATTAAAATCACCCGAAACTACCACTTTTACAAATCGTTCTGTCAAAACTTCCAGTGGTTCGCTAAATGATGTACAAAACTTACATAAACCAAAACTTACCTTACATAAACTGTTGGAGTCGTTCTCCCCTACAGTCATAAATACGGATTTTTCAAAGGAAATGTTAAGCCCTGTGCTGCTGGCCACTTCTTTAAGAGTATCTGAAATGTGGCTTGTTCCTTATTAGTTGCGATTAATGCCAAAATCATCAGAAAAATCTATAACATCGAATTCTATTACTTTTGAACTCTTTCCTTTTACATTTATGGTTTTTTTTTTATTGTTAAATTCTTGGTATTTGGTTCGCCACTCCATAATTACTTTGTGAAACACACAGTTGAATAACAGAGGAGACAGACCATCACCTTGTCTCAGTCCAGTTATAATCTCGAAGGTTCTGAGAATGCTCCCATAAATCTTGTTCTGGAAAAGCTATTTCTTAATGTTAATTTTATCAAATTTCTTATTTTGCTATCCACACCAAATTCTTCGAGAATTTTTATTAGAACATCTCAGTCAATTAAGCCTTTGTAAAATCATATAGTCAAAAAAAATCACGTAGGCAACAGAAACAAAAAAAAATTCTGGTGTAAAACACTCACACGACTTTCTCTTGCCAATGCAGCTAATCAACAACATTACCTATCTTTAATCATGAATAAACAATATAAAATGAAAGACATAACCTCATTTTAATCGTGAGTGAGAGACACAAAATGAAAATCAACCTCTGCAGAACTTGTAAATACGAAAAATCAGAAATTGCCGCTAAACAGTTCTGTAGAGCTGTAGGCTCTGTAGAGAAAAATGCTTACATAAAAGTTGTACATTTTTACATTTTCTACAACTTTTATTACACTTTTGTCAAAAAAAGCTAAAAACTATTTAAAAAATTGAATAAAACATATTAAAGGAGCTGTTGTAAGAAAATGTGTGCAACAAGGATATTCATTGTCACCACTACTTTTTAACTTGTATGTAGAAGAGGCTATAAATGAAGTGAAGTAAAAATTTGATGCAGGAATAAAAATTCAGGGAGAAACAACAAAAATGCTAAGATTCACCAGTGATATCGTAATATTAGCCGAAATAAAGAAAGAACTAGAGAATATCTTAAATGGAATGGATAAGATCATGAAATAGGATTACTTCAAGAAAATTAAAAAGAACAAAACGAAAGTGTTGTACAGTAGCAAGAGTAGTTTTGAGGAGCTGGGAGATTTAAAAGATTTTGAAATAAGCAATAAAAACATACAGGAAGTCGGGGAATTATGCTATCTAGGGAGTAAAATAACAAAGGATGGTAGGAGCACAAATGATACCAAAAGCAGGATTGCTCAAGTTGAAGGGCCTTTGAAATGAAAGACGGCTTACTGACTACAAACATTGATTTACAGACTAGGAAACATTCTTAAAACACTATGTTTGGAGTGTAGCATTATATGGGAGCAAAATATGGGTGATAGGTAGGTGCTGTAGAAAGGAAGATGATAGAAGCTTTTAAAATGTGGTGTTTTAGGAAAATGTTAAAGATAGCAAAGTAAATAGTAGGTTGAAAATGTAGGCTACACCTCAAGTTTTGATAAGAGTAAACATGACTCTAAAACACAAGATACATTTGGCTTTGAATACTCTGTCAATAACAATAGCAATATAAAAGAAACCCCTATCAGTTACACAGTTACAGAAACTAACATTCATAGGGGAATGGCGGGTGGTATCGGCCACCTTAGCTTTTTTTCACGCAACTTTTTATTTTTGAACATACAATCATTTTATTTTTCGTCATTCTAACCTTTATACATTTACCTTAACCCTACTAAATAGGTTTTTTATAAAATGTGAAAGATGGGTTTGTTTCTGAGAAATTTAAAAACCTTTACATTTTTTGTTTGTAAAACTGTGGAGGGTGGTATCGGACGGTCATCTCGTGTTTAATAAATACAATTTCGTTCGCTCATAACTGTTTATTTATTTATATATAGTTCATGTTTCACAAAAGTAATGTAAGAAAATACGTCCTAACCATAATTTTTAGTATAATAATGATTTTTGATAATGATAAATAATGAATTTATTTATAAAAATAATAATTAAAAAATTAACATTAGCCTATCTGCATAGAAATATTTCTTCTGTTTTCAAGATTTCTTACAATTTATTCTATTTCTTACATTTCTGATTACAAACATCGCATTGGTAGTAAGAACAATGTCCTTCTAAATTAGCGCAGTTTTCGTGAGCCCAATCTTTACATGTGTGACACTGTATCCAGTCTTCTTCGAAACTCTCGCTGCAAATGATGCAGTGAGTAACATCGTTCTAGTCTTAGCTCTAGTCTTGATCGGGCTATTTTCTTCAGAAAAATTTAAAGCTTTTTTGATATTGCACTTTTCTAATATTTTCCTGGCTTTTTCATAACTTTTCTTTTCATTTCCTCCCTGTCTTTTCAATGATTTAGAATTTTTATCCACGATTTTTTTTTATTTTGGCACCTTCATTTTTCATTTTATTTTCTTCTCTTAACTTTCGTTTCTCAGCAATTTTAGCGGCTATTTCTTCTTTGTGTGCTTTGGTTTGTCTCTAAAAAAAAATAATACCAGCTGATTAGATTTCAATTCTAAGCATTCGTTTTTGTCCGATACCAACCGAAACCAAATTGTCCGATACCACCCGAACGACAACCAAAATGTAATCAACTACACAACTGTTATTAGTTAGGTTAGAAACTTATTTAACCTATTAACTTTTAGATATTTAAAGCATATTCACTATGGTAAACAAAAAACATATTAATACTCACATGTAGTGAAGATATAAGCATCCAAAATTATCTTCATACAGTAAAAAACACGATATAAACAAAACAACGAGCTACTACAACTAAACAACCCACAGTATCAAACCAATATGGCGAGGGTTTTTTCAACTGTCCTCGACGCACATAATAGCGGTGCGAAAGTGCTACCCTTTAGTGGCAAACGAGCTAAATACTATTTGTCCGATACCATCCGCTGTCCGATACCAGACGACTTTCCCCTAATACTGTACTATTTGGCAAATATTAAATGACAGGTTTTCAGCATACAGTGAGTGCATTGTCTGCACCAGCATGATAATCACAAAGTGAAAATTACCACAGATATGACAAACGTGAAATTCACTTTTACATTATACCTTAATTTTAATAAATACATAACTACAGCTCACGTATTCACAAAGCAAGTTACGTTGAAAATAATTTTCACATAATTCTAATAAAAATAAGAAAAAACATAAATAATACTAATTACATTCTGATTCGAATGTATAAAAACTGTAATGATTCTCACTTTACACCTATTTTAATAGTCTACTAGTTTTCACATTTCAACAGAAAACCTGTTGTATAATGCGGTAATCAAATTTTAGTATTATTCCTACATTCTGCTTAAATTCGTTAGGGCGGTTGAATCTAATACAACCAGGAAACAAAAGACGCGATGTGGCTTCGACGCGCACATTAGGCGTAATGCTAGGCTCGTTAATGAATAGGTAAGTTTGGATATTGGATAGGAACATACACATGGGATAAAACTGCAATTAGTGATAATTTTAGCAGTACTTACGTAATTTTGAGTGCGTAGGTTTCCCAGGATGCTTCGATTAGGTAATGCCGTTGTACGAAGACACTAAACTGTTTGATAAGATCTGTACAGATTTCACACAATAAACAAGTCACCAAAGGCACGTTAACAATAGAAATGAAGCACTGCTAATACTTGAGTAATTACAGTTTAGGAAAACGGTTTGCAGGTTCACAACACGGGGTAACACAATTTCACAAGGTTCGGTAATCAGTTGAATAAAAAACACAACATGAATAGTTCGTTGATTAATTGTACGCACGTTTTACACAGAATAGCTCGTTATTTGGGGCCGTAATTACAAGTATTAACGGCAACATGGTATTGGAATGTCCAATGCGTTACATGAAAAGACGCCAGCACAAGCGGGCTGAGAGCGTCCGTTGAGACCGTGGTGCGCTACACGACCGGCACGTTCGAGAGTTTTACTTGCAGTGAGAGAGAATCAGGAAGGAAGGAGCAATGGCGAAATGAGAGCAAGAAATTAGTCGAATTTTGCTATTGGCGGAGAGCGGGGCACGTGAGCGAGGATCACACATGCGTAGAACTAATTAGTACAGTAATCAATACGAAATCAATATTAGAGATTTAATCGAGCGGGAAGATCATATTCTAGAATGATCGACGGCGCGGGGTATTTGAACTTATTGTAATACTGAACACCTGTTATTTATTAACATAATTATAAAAGTGTATGCGCAAAAATACAAAAAAAAATCCAGTATAATATTGTCAACGCTCTAGCTCATCATCCCTCTCATTAATTGTAAACATACCATCAGCATTAAATTTGCACACTTCAATTCTTCCTACCTATCAATCCATACCGACTTAATTTTATTTTCCCTTTGTTGTCTTCTAAGTTCAGAGAAAAGTTTAGTTCTCCCAGGAGAAAGAGATAAATTGATGAAAATCTTCCTAGCCTCGGGCATTCCAATATTACTGGTCTTAAATTTCCCCAATTGGGATGACATTTATTCACAAATGTGTCTGCATCAATCCTGTGAGTAAATTAAACAACCAGACAGAATAATTATTTAATACATTTTGTGGGAAGTGTCAGATAAGCATTTCAAGGACAGAAAATTATCAACTGCTGTGCGGAATGACATCCGCAAAGAATTACAAACTAATGACCGTATATAATAACAAAATACTGAAATAACTAAAAAATAATTCAATAACTTTTAGTACGCATTTAAAAATATTTAAGTAAGTCAAAATAATTTCAAAAAATTCATTAACATAGGGGATCTTTCACTTAGAAGTAGTAACTTTACAAACCAAGATAAAACAGGAGGCATGACTGAACCAAATGACACGTAGATGAAAAGTGTGTTATTGATTGACTGCTTTCTGTATGGCTCACTCAATACTACTTCGCTGCTTCAACCTGCTTGCTATCTGGTCACGGCCTGACGTCTCAAGCTCCAGATCTATACTCACAGTTTAAATCACATAGGAATACTTTTAGAGTACAAAATCATTAAAAACCATTATGCCAGACAAGCACAGAGAGCTAAATGCAAAAAACCTGATCAAGTCCTTCATTAATCATCAAATTTGAACTCTACAATCGGGGAACAATAAGTAACAATCGAGTTGTCGTTAGCAACAAAAGTTTTACAGACATAGGTACCAAAAATTTGTTAACACTTACAATGAAGTAATTGAGAATGGTTTAGAAATAACTAATTTATTTTAACGAATATTATCAGGAAGTAGATTAAAAAATAGTGGGATGGTATGATCCAAAAGAAAATGCACTAATAAATCAATTCCTGTTTAGCCCAGTTTCACTTGAAGAATTAGGATCAGCTGTTATTTATAGTTTAAAAAGTAAGAGAACAATAGGATTAGATGGGATTTTTAGTATAAATGTTAGGAATGTAAACATTTTTTAATTACTCCTCTCCTTCATTTGCCAGTGACTTGAAAATTATAGGTCCATAAGTAGGCCTATTTTAAACACAATTAGTAAAATTTTTGAAAAGTAGTTTTATTAGGTTAATCAGTTTGTTGACTGAAAACCTTATCATCTCAGAGAATAAGCATGGTTTTCAAAAAGGTAGATCAACCAAAACTGCAATAGTCCCACTTGTTGAGCAAGTAGTTGATGTATTGGATGCAGGGGAGAAAGCATTAGCTGTGTTCTTAGGTCTGATCATGAATATTAGAGTAATTAGGTGTTACGGATGTAAAAATGAATGGTTTCATTTTTACCTTATCGGTAGAATACAATGTGTGGAGTTATTTAGAGTTGTTAGGGGTAAACTTACAAAGATTGTATCTGGAAAGCTTGAAGTCAAAGCATGCATTTCACAAGGGTCAGTTTCTATTGTACATTGATAGGTTACCAGAAGTCATACCTAATGGCAGAGCTTTATTGTTTGCTAATGATACTTTGATATTCAATAAAGGTTTGCTGGTAGATGCTCTTGAAATAAATACGTAGTTTAGACTCTAGAGCATATAGAAACAGTGAAGTTCCTAAAAGTGTCACTAAATAGATATTTTTCTTGGCATTTCTATACCGATCAACTTTCTAGTAAAATATCATCTTGAGTATTTGCATTAAAACAAATCGCCAGATTAAATGATAAAAAAATTACTAATGGCAGCTTATAATGGACTAATTCTGTCTCATATCTGTTATGTTCTTTCAATATGGCTAATATGAATAGGGTTTTTAATATTTAAAAGAAAGCTATTAGGAATATGGTGAGAGCTAACCAGCTCACCTTGTGCAGATCACTATTTAAGAACCTTAAATTGCTAATGGTTCCCTCACTCTACATTTTTCAGGTGATAATGCATAATGCAAAATTTCAATGTCCACTATCATAACACAAGAAACAGAACCGATTATTATGTAGCTAGCACACCACAAAATTGTTTGAACAAAAACCTACTTAATGCAGGCAGAAAATACATCAATAAATTACCCAAATTTTTTTAATGTTGCGATAATTTGCATTGCTTTAAAAAAAAGTCTAAAAAATTAATTACTTGATTGGTGAAACTTTTTATAGTGCATAAGAATTTCTTTGTAAATAGAGTAGCCGCCGCTGCTTAGTGTGATCACGGTTAATGTTATCATTCGGTTATTATTATCAATTAATAACATTTAAATACAGACACGAATCATATAACTACACTGCAATTGAGCCACTTATTGTAATCATCTCTTCGCTTATCATGTAATTTGTCATGCAAAAAGACATGCATTTACTAGAATACCTACACGAAACAAAAATGTTTACATGTGTCATCAATTCTGAGAAATCAGTTGTTCATACAGTATGTACGTACTTTATTCACATACGCCTTGAACGTCTCATTAGTTGTTTGCTTACCTAGTTGTTCGTATGTCATTATTTTGTTCATGCGACTACGGCACAGTACTGCACCGTTTATTTATATTTTTTCAGTTTTACGTACGCTTATGATTTCAGTGTGCTCTTATGAAATTTAATTTCAGAAGATCTTTTTTAATTTGTTTTGTGAAGTTTGGTGTCACTTAAAGTTTCAAAGTGTAGCAAGATGTCCAAATCTTAAAAGAAATGACGTGATTTAAGTCTTCAGGAAAAACTTGATATTTTAGATCAATACTAAATTACCAAAAATGAGTCAAAGAAACGCTGCTTCTCAACTTGACGTTTCTCAACCTCTCTTATGTAAAATTTTGAAGAACGCAGACACCATCTTGTCATTATCAAAGTGTAATGATGGGCGTACTGTCATTCAGTGAACACTGGTGACCGTAATACAGTGAGTTCAATGCGGTACTTGTGTACATGGAGATTACGTGGTCAATTATTCAAATGTCGGCTTCTGACAAATGTGATTACAATAAGCGGCGGCTACTGTACCTTCTAACATAACTTCTTGACATGTCCTATACTCCCCTGTCGGAAGTCTCCTGGGCGCAATTAGAAAAAAAGTCCAAAGAGCTTTGAGTATTACTTTATACACGAGGGTTTTATTTTCAAGAGAAACTTAAGACTTGCCGCCTAAGAGCCACAGCAATCGATGTAACTCTAGTCCAAAATGTGTAATTCTCGTTCATATAATATAGCTTATTCACAGGAGCCTTCAATCTTAATGTATACCCACATATTTAACTTTTTTGTTTTGCAGGAAAACTGTGCGGTTTAATTTAACCGGCAGACATGTTGGTTTCCTTAAAATGTAGTCATTACAGGTGTTCACTTATTTTCATTAATCTTCTTGCCATCTGTATCAGCAGTAGGCCTAATGTGCATAACAGTCAAACATAAAACAGAAAATTCACTAATTTTTACTCCATTCATGGCCTTTGTTGTAGACAATAATATTACTTTAGCCTAGCAAGTTCACCAAAGTAGTTTATTAATAGGAAATAATATACCGGTACATAGCTATTTACACAGTAACAATTGATCAAATACTTGTATATTATAAAACAACACTTCACTAGTAATCTGTCAGAGGAGTATCTAATGCACTGCCAGCTAGATTATTATCTATTAAATATTTCTAATAAACTATTATACAGTTACATGATACTAATATACCGGGTGTCCCACGCAATTAGAACCATAGGGAAATAGCATTGAATTTCATTAGTTTGTTAATATTTTCTTCCCACGAATAAGTGAACACTTGTTATAGTCAAGAATCATTAGAAAATGTTTAGAGTTTTAAAAAATATCAATTTTGATACATTTTAAGCTGTGTGCAGCTTGTATTTTAGCTTAAATACATAAATTTGTAACCGTTTTCCATTTAATTATTGTAAATTTTATCAGCTTTTTGCATTGTTATGTTTGAAGTAATGGTAATATTCTAGTCCAGAGATGTAAAGATAGAAGATAGAAGAAGAAGGTGGGTCGAATCCTTCAGCAGTAACATTTTTATATTGTTCAAAAAATATTGGAAATATTTTTAAAAAAATAATTATTTATTTAGTTTTTAATTTTGACAATTTGTTTTATCATCTAAAATGATTTACTTAAAAATTTGTATTTTTGGAAGCAAATTCAGTATTAATTTAAATACCTAAATAATTCGTTCAGCAACATTTAATTTTCAGAGACAGCTGATTGTTGCAATAATTTTATATAATATTAACCACCTAATAAAAAATCTGGTGTGAAACACTCACACAACTTTCTCTTGCCAATGCAAATAATTAATAATAAACCTAACATTAGTAATAAAATATTAGAAATAAACAAAAACTAACCTCAAAAACATAACCTAATTTTAATCATGAGTGAAAGACGCAAAATGAAAATCAACCTCAGTTTGGCTTAGAAATACGGAAAATCACTCTTTCTCTCTAAACTAGACTCTGTAGAGAAAAATGCTCTGAATAAAAGTTGTAGATCTTTTAATTTTCTATAAATTTAATTATATACACTTTTGTCGTAAAATGCATTCTAAGGCCAAAATCTTAAAAAAATCGATTTTTCACACGTTTTCGTGAGAAATAAACAGAAAATCGCAAATTACCGCTAAACTAAGCGTTATACAAAAAAATGTTTGAAATAAAAGTTGTAGGTTTTTAAATTCTCTACAACTTTTATTATATAAGTTTTTGCGCTAAAATTTATATTAAAGCCGTAATCTTAAAAAAACAACGTTTTTACGTGAAAACAGCCTCACCGAGAATTTCAGCAAACATGGCGCCTACCCTATCTTGTAGAGAATAAAAAATTGAGTAAAATAGGCGATTTTAAAAAAAATCGTAGGACCAGTTTTTGAGAAAATCGCAAAAAACTGAAAAATTATACGAATAAACTACTACTTCCGGTTGACCGATTTTGATGAAAATGTTCGTGTCGCGTCCGGTAGTGGTATGTAACTTAAGTTTCAAGTTTCAAGTCCGTACGATGTTCCGTTCTTGAGATATTCTGTTCACACACAGACACACACACACACAGACACACACACAGACACACACACACACACACAGACACACACACAGACCAATCGCTAAAAACATGTTTTTTGGGTTCAGGGGGTCTGAAAACGTATAGATCCGGTGAAAACTCGATTTCGAAAAATCGACATGAAAACAATACTTTCCTTCCTATATATTCATATAGGCAAGAGAAAGTAAAAATCTGATAATGAATAGAAAATGATTGTATTGTTTAGGTGATCAGCCTGGTTGGCTGGTTTGAACCTGTAGAGGTTTTACTAAGTAAAACAAGGAGTGAGGTGGGTTGACATTGCCAATACTCACCGAGTTGAAAAGTATGCTTATCTGCATGCCAGGCCCTCCAAAAAGCACACATTTTCCACCCTACAAATGACACCTTCACTTCATTCACCACAGGGTCTGGCTGTATAATGAAATTCATTACTTTCAGAGGAGATAACTCTGATTAGTGTCACAGTACACCTCTACTTCTAGTAGTATATATACATTCCACCTGCTGCACCTGAACTCAGAGGAATTTGTTTCCGCCAAAACAAAAGTAATTTTATTACTATTGTTCTTAAATAGTTCACTCATATAATTGGCTGACTATGTAATAAGGAAAAGAACTTTTTGTAACCCTGCAACAAGCAGATCGAGTGCAATTACTGTAGTTTAACACTCCACCTGCCTGTTACGGGCAATGACAAAATGACAAAATTAGGCCTAGGCCTACTATTACAAAACAAATACAGTTGAATAATGGAAAAGTAATGTAGGCCTAATATTCTAGCATAAAAATAAATATGACCTCATACCATTCAATATAGGCTAGGTAGGTACCTACCTGTAGACCTGTGTCTATTCCTACTCCTTTCCTCTCAATAAATTACACTTGTAGGCTGCAATAACAAAAATTAAAAGAAATAATTACGATAGATGGATTTTTACCTTCTCACCACCATGTCACAGGCAGCCATCCAATGGTAAAATTGCTGTCGTTACAGATTCATCTACTTGAAGGTTAACTGTATAAGCATACATGAAAACGGACTGAAAATGTTGCCTTGAGGAATGTCACGATTTATTAGAAAGAAATTGGACAAGACATTATCATAAATATAATTTGGAAACGCTATTTCAAAATTAAGATTCAAAAACCAAATAGTATAAATATCCTTGATTCATTTTAATTTTTTATAACAGATTTAGATGCCATGAGTGGTCTTATCTAGCTTGGGTCAAATTTGAATATAATTTATATGCCCTCAGGAAAATTAATAGCCCCTGAATTCAAGTTGAATTAACCAAGCAAAAATTTTTTGATGAGTCATTCTTTGCTGTATAACATTTTTTTTTTTATCTCAAAGGGATTGTTTTCATGTTATTAGTAGTAGGTTAAGCGATTCTGAGGAAAAAAAATTAATTAATTCACCAAAATCCGTAACTCCACTGCAGCAAAAGAAAACATATGGCCGACGTAGGCTCTTTCTTTAGATTAATATCTAAAAAATGAAAATCCAGAATGTGGTGCAGTGGAACTGCCACTCGAAATATATATTGATATCAGGTCATCTATATCTGGAATCAATAAAACTTTTTTTGGGTGAGAAGTAACAATTAGGGGAGACCGGGGGAATCACGCCACCTTAAGCAAAAATATTTTATTATTCATGTTAAATTGTTTATAATTCAATACTTATAATTTAGTTATATTCTATAGATGTTTATTACTGCAATTACTGCATTAGCAGTAATTGCAGAACAGTCGGACGTTAAACAAAAAAAACAAAAAAACAAAAATATAGATGTTTGGTATTTTACTAAATTTTTTGATTGCTTTTCCTGTGACTCAAAGTGCATTAAATGTATTTTTTGTTATTCGTCTGCACGGTGGCGGGATTTCCCCAGGTACCGGGGTAATTCCGCCATTTACTTGTGGTAATGTCGCCACCTCCAATAAAACTAATGAATTAGTGAGAAATGAAAAGAAACAAAACGTTTTAGAAAAACTTACTGAATAAGGGTATTACATGTTATTAAACTTAATGTTTTCAAGAATTACTTAACTAGAAAAAGGTTAAAGTTTAATCTTAAGCCCTCATAGGCAGCAAACTCTTTCTTCACAATTTTTACCCTTGTTTTAGATTCACTTCAAGAATCGATTTCATATGAGTGGAAGTAAAAATAGCTGAGTGGCCTTTACGCTTTAAATTTTCCTTCACGTGCTTTAGATTAAGATTGTTTGATTAAAGATTGCAGATTGAAATCTGCAGGTACAGTGACAGTGTTGGAACGATTGACCTCTTCATCAACTTGGTTATCAATAATCAAAGGCAGTACAGCTTCAGATGGTGCAAAGTCGTCTTCTTTGAAAATGGAAAGTATTGTTGTTCTTCAATATATCTCAACGTCCTAGAAATTTTAAATAACATGGTGACACTTTTAATAGATTTTCCTTCAGCGACCTGTTGCATAGCAGTCTGAAGCTCTTTTTGAGTCCATGTTACCTCTGTGGTCTGCTTTCATACACGAGGCAATTAAAATTGTATGGAAATCGCATTAAGATAATGAAATTATGACTTGGGGTAAAGCCGCCACCTTTCCAGGATGGCGGCATAACCCTGTCTTAGTGTGGCGTCATTACCCTGACTTGACAACATGGCAAAGATAGGTAACCCACACCGAATAGGAATTGAAACGAACAGATCTAACAACGTTAAGATGTGGCTAAATAAATACACTATACATGTATAATAACCATACAGGTCTATTATAAACTCAATTTTTACATATCTCAATAGTTTGAAAGCGAAAAATTAGATGAAATTTTCAATAAAAACTAAAATTGTTCTACACAGTAATTTAGTTTTCGCTCAACTGTGAACACAACAGATAGTGCTTATGGCGTTGTCTGCTAGGTTCCAGCACAAATCCCGGGAATATCCAACTCACGGCTTGAGATATACATGGGGTGGCGGAATTACCCAGAGTGGCGCGATTCCCCCGGACTCCCCTATAATAGGCCTACTGTAGTAGTATATAAGCATTCCACCTGCTACATCTGAATTCAGAGGAATTTGTTTTCTGCCAAAACAAAATGTACTTTTATTGTGAAAACATATGTGATTTGGCTTTCATCAGTGTGGTATATCACATACAATTTGATAACCCTCTGCTAGAAATCCAGAATTAGGATGAGATGGTTAAGTTTATGTAAGGCAATCAGAATGACTCGGAAAATTAATTTTTTATAGGTAACAAATTAACCACACTACTAGCAGAACTAAACCTTGTTAACCAATTCAGTCATAATTTTCTAGTTATAAAGATGCCACACTATTTCAATTGGTATCGTCCAATAGAAACGGACGTACCAGAAATTAATACCATATTTTTTTCTGTATTGTAACACAATACTTATACTGAACGCTACATGCGACTATTCGAATTGGGCACGAAACAAAGAAACAGTAGGCCTCTAATACACGGCAGGATTATACATTTCCTCCGTTACTTGCTCAAGTACAAAGATTACATATATAACTCAAGTAATACAGTTAAGTAGTACTAGCATTGTAAGAACCGACAATACTGACACTTAACGGAGTCGTTATATCAATGAATTGAAATACGCTACAGCTATGAGTACATATACTGCAACTGTTAATGTTCGGACATTCACGAACGTCTATATAGTTACTCCTGGTTTACATAACATTACAAAAAACACATGTAGCGTCTAAAGTGTAATTATAAAATGTAGACTGCTGTCTTCTCTTTAAACTCCACGGTTTTTAGAATAGAATTGTTAAATTTAATTAAATGACATCCGTCTAGATACGTTATCGTATCGTTGTGCAATGTTAGTTTTTACCTCTTTGTAAGCATTGCCGTGTATGAGAAGTCTTGACAGACACATCAGCCGCAGTTATAACCTGATAACTTGGTTATTGCGAGAGGTTTTGTGTATTTTGTTATTGCGTTTTGACGTGGCAGGTTGTATGAAAATACGCTTAAAATTGAATATTTTGTACGTTTTGTAACTAATAGCAGATATTGGTTTATTTGCAGTATTTTTTTTTAATTACAAAAATGGGACTAACAATTTCTAGTGTATTGACACGTCTGTTTGGCAAAAAACAGATGAGGATTTTGATGGGTGAGTAATGGAACGATCGTGTGTAAAAATTATGTTATATTTTTACTTTTTGTTTACTATAAAATCCAGGCTAATGAACATGAATATAAGTTGTTCTTTTCCCTTTTTTAAATAAAAATAATATTGTAGGTTAGGTTGTAGTGAAGTTAGTGCCGACCGTGTAAGGAGAAAGGTTTTTATTATTTGTTACAAGTAATTTTGTAATTAGTTCAATTGAAATACATCGATCTGTTAATGAAAATGGAGTAGAAGTTATAAGGTCTGTGTGGTAAGGTATTACCAGAGTACAGTTTTTTACCCCAATGTTGTCTTATTTGGTTTCATTATGTTACTGGTTTTAATAGTAATTTCGAGTCGTAAGAATACTTTGGTGTTTCTTGGTAGGCCTATCTAATGAATTGTTAATTATGTCTCCAGTGTTTTGATCATGCTAGTTAGGTAAAAATGTCTACTCATCGTAAGCATAATGGTTTGGGCTATTTAAGCATAATGTTTGGGATAATTTCGCTCCAAGTTCATTATTCACCCTATTTCTGTTAAATCAACACTTCTTTTTTTTTAAAATAAACCACCTATTGTTCTTGTAATCTCGGTAGTGAAACAAATTCTTTGTTTAGTCATTTTTTAGCCCTATAAAGAAATAGTCACATGAACACGGTACACTGTCATAATAACTACATCAGTGTTATTATTTTATACCAAATAATTTTTTGGTGTAACAATGAAGCATTAGTTTAGGCATTTTTACTTTGGTTTGCTAATGGTAATGAAATTATTATGTGGTTTAAGCAATTTGCTAAAGGAAATTTACTGTCAAATCGCCACCAATCATACATCACAGATGCCAAAAATGAGGTCTTCCCTCACCGACTGACCGGCTAAATCGCTCTCTACCAAATACCTTGACTTTGCAAAACATAAAACATGTAGCAACTTAAGGGCTAGGAAGGGGAAGGGGTGACTACCGATCAGTGAAGACCAACACATGAAATGATAAATGTTTCTTTCGATATTAGTCCTAAAGAAAAGCATAATTATGTAACATAGTCATGTATGTATTATATGCATTTTTTCTTTATGATTGATAGGAACCAGTTTTCACTTGTGTATCATTAGTGAGAGAGAGTTTTCCCAAAGTGGCCAGGCACACTGCTTATTGTGGTGAGCAAGAGATAAGATAGCATTCATATCAATGCAATGGCTGTTTCTTTTTCAAAACTGATACTCCACCTGACAAATGGCAAACATCGATAGATGTGATACTTTTCTCTAAGTGATCACGACGACTGAGTTGTAGTTGATCCCACTTTTAATAAACTGGTTGCAAATGTGCTTATTTTATGCAGCTCCTCTCTCACTGTTCATTGTTTGGTATGGAATCGGAATGCGTAGGCTATTAACGAATCGATTATGAAAACTATTTCAGAAATTCTACTGAAGAGGGTTTTTAGCGTTGTTGCATACTGTGTGGTTGATTGTAATAAATTTGGCTGGTGTATTCTACCAAACTACGGAGTGATTTTAGTCCTGGTACCCAATTGTTAACGTCATAAATTCTTTCTAAGAAAGGAAAATTTTGTTTTGTGACACAAAGTTGGTAGCCCTACTCAACCGGTATAGATACAGTAGTGTGAGTTGATTCTCCTTGAGCTGTGTAAAATTTTGTGTCGTTTCCGATCCTGTTACGAACAGAATGTCTTTTACCCTAGAACAATGGTTTTTCATTCTTGAACAGTATTTTGCTGCGAAATTGTATGCAAATGTAAAAGAATCATTTCAAATTAAATTGTTGGTCTTCCTCCACCAGAGAAAATGTCAATTTCTGGGCTAACAAGCCAATTTCGAGAGATAGGAAGTGTTTGCGACAGAAAACGTAGTGGTCGACCAACGCTCTTGACAGATGACATTTTAGAGAATGTGAAAACACTACCTTTCTTTCGAAATCGGTTTGTTAGCCTAGAAATTGACTTTTTTTCTGGTGGAGGAACGCCAACAAATTTAATTTGAAATGATTCTTTTACACTCACGTACGATTTTGTAGCAAAAATATTGTTGAAGAATGTCAACCCGTTAGTTCACAAACAAAATTCCCTTTCTTAGAAAAAAATTACCATCTGAGATTAACAATAGGGTAACAGGACTAAAAAATCACTCTATAATATCTTTACTATATTATTTAATTGTAATCATTCACCTATATACTGACAAAAATGCAGTCAAGTTAAAAAAAAGTAATTTTCTATAGTATTCCACGTGAAATAAAAAAAACCATTAATTGCAGATTTCCTGCCAACATGGTTTCAAGCCAAAACCACTGTTTTGGCTTGAAAGAGGAAAATAATTTGAAATGTGGGATCATAGAACACTGTAACATGACAATAATAGCTTGATCTATGGTGATTGAAAATAGTGAATTTCTTATTATTTGTGTACGGCTACCAGAGACACAAATAGAGGGATTAGGATAAATTTGTACATTTTATGAACCGTGTCGGTGATCAGTTACAGATCCAACTATATCTAGTGAAGACAGACTGGCAAGTAGCAAGGTCATAACTGCATTCAAGTTTTTATTATTGGCTTGTAATAAATTGGTTTCTTTTATTTACAGTTGGGCTTGACTCGGCTGGAAAAACAACAATTTTGTACAAACTTAAGTTGGGTGAAATTGTGACCACAATTCCAACTATCGGTAAATGAGAATTAATATCTAATTATCTTATTTTGAATATTAAGCATAAGTTATTTTTTTCTTTAATTTCATGTAAACAAACATCCCACCTGTTGTGTATAGGCATACAACATTTTTTGTTTCACATTTAGTATTTTTACCTGGCTTTAAAAAATGAGATTTTACAATACCGTGATAAAATGTGCAATTTAAGCATGTTGAATGACCAGGACGGCTGGCTTCAAGAGAATCAGAGATGTTAAAAGATGCTCTACAAGATAACGGGCCCAAAGAGAGTGAACGGACAGTACACGTGCTGAGAAAGAGAACTGCGCTAGCAAAACAAATGATTAGTGTAGATGATGAGGCAACTAACTCATGAAGTTCTACAGACACCTGAATAGAATGGATGAGGAAACAAATTTTTATGACTAACTGAAACATGTAATGTGTCGGATAAGCGGTGGGAAAGTATAATGTAAGTAATGTCTACTCATTACTCAATTTAAGGGCTTCCTTGAAAGAGTGCTCACTTTGTAGAATGGAAAAAGAGCTTCCAGAAAATTTCTAAAGTTAGACCTACTGGTTACAGAGGTATAAGAAAGTAGTGTCTGTTGCCTCATATTGGAAAGTTAATGGGGTAGACATGTAAGTAAGTGTAAGTGACATCGATCACAGTTCTCTCCAACAAAAGCTATGGATTTCATTATACAGCCAGACACCCACCCATTGATGAATGAAGTAAACGTGTTGATTGCAACTGTTGTCACTAGATTAAGTAGATACTTTTCAACTCGGTGAGTAAATTACTTTATTTCTCGTTTCAACCGAACACGTGAACAATTAATTAATTTCACTTTTTATTGATACCTAGTCTAAACATCTAAAAGTTCAGTATTTGTTACAACTTATTGATTTTCAAGGAATTCAACATAAAGCACTTGGTTTCCTGGCCTTCCGTTGACACCATATGTTTGGCGGGTGCTTTATGTACAAGTACTTTGATGGGATGTAATTTACAGCACTATCAACTATCACTTGTTTCCTAATTCTTGAGCCACTAAATGCAAACCATTAAATGTTAAAAAATCAAGTCGCACATGATTGGCTTAAAGTGCCGAAGTAAAGTTTAAAGTAAGTTGAGAAAGTTGTATTGTTAAATAGGTTGTTAATGAAACTGTCCGATTCTGTTTCTGTTTTGCAATTGACTGTTTTTTGACTGGTGAACATCTTGTTGACTTGTTTTCGCTTTTATTGCTTCAACGGATTCAAATCACGTTCCCATCGGAGCTTTTTTTACTTGAGGAATAAAAAAGTCACAGAGGGCTAAGGCAGGCAAGTGGCCCGAGACAGGGATGTTGTGCCTTACAAGAAATTGTCTTAAAATTGGATAAAGCATTGTGTGCTGAGGCATTAACTCGGTGAAGGGTCCATGACTTGTCTTTGCAAATCGGCCCATTTTCTCCATACTTGCTCTTGTTTGTCTCACGGGTTCCCAGTTAATGTGTACAATACTTTTGATGCCAAAAACAATCATCTTGGCTTTAAATTTTTATTTTGTCATCCATGCTTGATTGGCGTTATATTTATGGATTGTTAGTTGAAAACCGTGATTCATAACAAGTAATTATGTAAGAAGTAATTATGTGAGAAGCTAGAATCACTTTCTATGATGCTGAAACAAACATTTTGTCATGATTCTCTTAGTTCAGGAGTGAGACACTTGATGGTGAAATGGTTATTTTGTTCAACAAGGTTACCGAATTTTTAATGTCCGTTGGTTTTTGGTAAAGATGGTCATGTGGAGCAACCATTTGTGTACAACAATCATGATAAACAATCTCCCCCATACACTTGTTGCAACATTAAAAGGGTTTCTCTTATATATTTTATATTCACATGCTGTTTGTGAGTACTCAGCATTTTTCTGACCCGTTTTCAAAACATGAACCACTTTTAGCTGGTGCTATGAGTGGATTGAGTGAGGGTGAAGAGGGTTTATGTGAATGTGACTGGCCATGCGATGCGACCTTCCATCTTATTCTGCTCATTTGTTCACTGTACAAGTAACAGTCTGGCATTTTCTAGCCGAGCATTGTACTTATTCAGGTGATTACAAAAATTGATAAGATGTTTACAGAGAATGCTGACCCAATTTTTTTAGTTTGTTCAAAAGAACCGATATTTAAACTGAGATTTTCTGATTTAAGATGTACGTACAGTTGACCTTCGATATAACAAAATCAAGAATTCTGTGAAAGATTTTGTTGTATCAAAGTAACAAGAATTTCTAGCAAATTTTTTCACGCTACATGATAATTTAAGAACAGTTAATTTTCGTAATAGAAATGTCTTAAATTGTAAATGATTTTTTTTATAGATCATATTTTACGTGATTACATCTAATATCGTATAAAAAGTATGTCTCGATTTCAAGTAGGTGGCCTCATACATAAAATGAATCTTGGCTATAATTAAAAGCATCTGAAACTCCTCAGTAGCTTAATACTGTATTTTTATTTCTAGCACATAATTTCTTCAAAACACTATCATAAAAGATAAATACACTGTTACTTACTCGTTTATAAAAATTCTAAATGCATTCTTTAGTTTTTTATATTAATAGGTAATGGTTAGAGTTTCTAATTGATGTTAATTTACGACTTAAAAGACGGGAGTCATTTTCTGTGGTTTATTTTGTTTGAATACAAAAAACATTGCACATTTATGATGTGAGTTTTCTTCATTTTTTTGAGTTGATTTTTCAAAAATACTGCCAGGTACTTCATCCTTGAGCTGAAGTCCAAAACTGATTGTTTTAAATGACTGTAAAAATTTTTCATCGGTAGGTTTTCTCTCCTGCTGCTGGTCTTTGCAATTTTTATCATATCATCTTCTTCTTCATCCCGGTGAGGGGACTTAATAACACCGTGAAGTATGTCATCATCGTCCAGAAAATCATTAACAGTAACCTGTTCATCAACAGTGATGAAATCTTCTAGCGTAACTTGGTTACTGATGTTTCCAGTGGTTTGGAGGAAATTCCAGTGACCTTTTTAACTGCACCAGTGTCTTATATAATATTATTCTTCATTCCATTTTGTTGAGGCAGTACTGAAACCAAACCAGCTTTACAAAAACAATGAAATGTAGTTTCATTGGTCCATACTTTTCATAACTCAGAGATTTACTAACTCCCGGAGATTAACAGTATTAATGGGGACAGTCTGGTTGTTCTCTACAATGGCTTTAATTTTCTTCTTGATATTTTTTTGGTAGTACAATTAGTTAAGTTATCCCTTAATCCATCAGTTGTATAATTGATGTTACATTTGGTGGGAAAATACGACTTTTACATAATTTAATACAAAATTAATGTCTTGAGGATGTGCCATACAATTATCAATAAAAAGTACAATTTTCCTTTTCTGTCTGGTAATCTGTCCAGTTTTGTACCCGATCAGTAAAATTGTCGGTAGTCTTCCATCCCTTTTTATTAAATATGTAGTTTAGCTCTGGAGATTTCACTCCTCAAAAACTACACAGAGTATTACTTTTACCAATTACCATTATATGTTGAAATTTATATTTAAAAAAAACATTTTGTCTAATGTATAAAATAACATTTTAAATTTGCTAATTCAATCATTATTAAAAATAAAAACTAAATATAAAATCTCGATATCAAAGTAAATAGAAGTCTTCCAGTCCCTAGCATTTTAGCAGCCACTAATACTGTAATTCTTAATTTGCTTCATTTACCACCAAAGCACGGATAATTTTTAAAATTCAGTGTTTTTTTTGAGTACACTTGAACAGCAGAACCGTCTCGTCTGCGATAAAAATGTCTTTTTGTGGATATTCTTCTAAAACCAGTTTCAACACAGTCACTTGTGCTGGCACTTGTATTTTCTCCAGGAATTACTTCACCTGAAACACAGTATCTTTTTTTAAAATTATCTAACCATCCATTGCTGGCCAGGAAACCTGTGTGTCGTAATACGGCTCCAATTCTAGTGCTTTTTCTTTAACTAATGTTACGGATAATGGAAGCTTTTTTCACCCATCACTGTCATCCATTTAAAAGTGGCTTTGTCAGCGTCGTCGTACATGCTGCCTTTCAATTTTTTTCTGTTTAAATTTTTCTCTTTCCAACAGTCTAATACAGGTACCCGAAGAATCTCAACCTGATATTTTAAAATTGTCGACAATGAACTATACTCTATTCAGACTAAAAGCTATCCTATGAATGCGTTTGTAGTTGTAAGTAATACTGCAGGGTGTGTCTATGTGTCGTGCGTGACAACAACCGGGTGACTCTCAACTCACTGTTCATGTTTTGACTACATTCAATAGTTATATCAAATTGTATACGAGTATTTATAACCATTATAAATCATTATAAGCCGTGTACATACTGTCATTTTGAAACACACAATCCCATACTTGTAATTGTAATACTCCATTCTTTGGATGGAGCTGAAGATGGTTTAAAGTGACAGTGACTCCGACCCGGACTGATGTCTATCGTAGTAGAGTAAACGCTTGTCAACCGCCAGGGGTTCCGTTTCCGGAAATGTTCGAGGCAAGCTATTATGTTTATGGTAAATGTTAGATTAGGGGATAAACATAAAAAGAAATACATGTTTAACTAATTAAACACTAAAAAAATCATTATGTGTGTACAGTACAATCGTTTTATTACTAAATTTGTAACTTTTTTGAATAACATTAAACCTTTATGTTGTAATTTTTGATACTTATTCTAATGTCAAGTATCATTATACGGCACGTACCTTTTACAATTGAGTGAAATACGACACTGGTTCAGCGACATCCTTTTACAAATCTGCTACTGCTTACTGCTTGATGGTTGTTGTTCAGGTGCTGGTGTTACTGGAATTTTATTGAAGAGTGGATTGTTTTGTTTTACTTCTGAGATCTTTCTGAAGTTGCTTATACGATGTCAAAATGTCGCTGAGCATGCGCTTAAATCTCAAACTGCATTGCCTGGAACAGTCGATTTCAACAGCTTCCTCTGCTAAATTAGCAGCATGCTGTAAAAACTTATTTGTGACTTGTAACGTACAAATTTCTGAGCATGGGTGTTGTTGTTGTTCTTCTTTTTCTTCATTATCAACGGATGTTATGATTTCTTCGAGTTCAATTACACTTAACTCCTGAGATTGTGAATGGAAGAGCTCATTGACATCACACTCTTCCATATCTTCAACCCCCTGGTCCAACTAACTTCCGAACAGATGCAACAATGCGGGTTACTTTGTCTTCAACTGAAGGAAGATCAATGGCTTATTTTACATCCTCAGGCCAAAGTTTTTTCCAAGCAGCATTCAGTGTAGTTTTTTAATTTCATGTAAAGAATTCTTAATCATGGTTAAAGCATGAGCAATTGTGAACCCTTTCCAAGCATTCTTTAGTGTTAATTCCGTATTGGTTTAAATCATGTCTCAAATGAATTCAAATGTCCAGCGCGTATAATAGCTCTTGAAAGTTTTTATGACGTGCTGATTCAAAGACTGCAAGATAGATCACGTCTGTCGAGAGAGAAATAAAATTTCAATACAAGGATGAGCGGCAGTTAGTAACTCTTCAGGATGACCAGGTGCATTGTTTATATCAAGTAAAACTTTAAAAGGCAAATTCTTACTCTTTAGAGAGCGTTCTACTTCAGGAGTGAAACAATTCTCAAACCAGTCCATAAACAATGACTATGTTACCCAAGCTTTCTTATTTGACTTCCAGTAAACAGGAAAAACTCTTTATTTCATTTTTAAGAGCCCGTGGGTTAAGTGATTTGTAAACAAGCATTCATTAAGTATATTACCATTTTAAAAAGCACTGACTAGAAAATATGTTTCTACCGCACAGACTAACAATGGTTACCCCCCCCCTTACTCCTACACCACCCCATTCCTTTCCGGTCGTTGACATCTCGCGTATACTCAAGTCACGTATAGCAAATCTTATACACTATAATGTCTGCATATACACAAATTTGCGGTTGGAGCGGGTCTACTGTATTGTGTAACCAAGACTTAACTATTTCAGTTAAGCCTGTGTGGAATATGGGTGTAGCATAAAAAGTAATAGATACCGCTGTGTAATGTTGTAATATCTTTTTAAATCATTGATTTAGCAATACTAATACACGTTAATTGTATTTTTTTAAATATCATTCCGTATGAAGATAAAATTCCCATTCATAAAATAAAAATAAAATTACAATTTAACATCAAAGAATGAAATTTTTCTTAAAAACAGGGGTGCGTCTTGTACACTGGCAAATACGGTGGTTTCTTCAGTCATCTATGAATTTTAACTGGTTTCAAAATTATATTTTATATACTCTGATCGACCAAAACACATGCAAGTATAATCATAAAGAAGTATAAATGAAGGCAGCTGCTGCTGCTGCAAGATGCATTGTTTGTTGTTTGATCATGTTGTTGATGTAGTTCAACTGCCATCATAAGTTAAATAATATATCATCAGAATCGACATTCTAAGACTTATGTAAATGTAAAGCTTTTACATTGTGGTAAAATTTTTTGGTTCAAATTTTAAAAGTGAATTTTTATTTTGTGAAGATATTTTTCCAGATATTCTTTGCGTGGAAGATTTTTAAACTATTCGTTGGTCGAGCAGTTCCACTTTTGAGTCACTTTTTGTAGATGCAAGTCATAAAATGAGTTGAGAAGAGAAGAGAGTTGCTCGTGAGAGTGATGAGATGGGTGGTAGGAGTGATCGGTTTTTTATGGCTTGTGGAACGTTGACGTCGATGCGAATCAATGCCAGTCTTAATTTCATTCAACCACTTTGTCAATAATATTGTATTATTTTGTTCAATGGTTTTAACCGTATGGAAGTGAACACTTGTTTAAACAAGCAATGACAAAATAGAGAAATAGGCCTAACAAGAATTCTTTAAATAAAATAATCGTACTGTGTTCTCGACATTTATAAAATGCAACGTAGCAAATCTTTCTCTAACCATCTGATCAGTTTTTTTTCACTGTCATTAAATTTAACTTTCTGTACGATCTGATTTTAAAATGGTTGAAATACCGGGGTTCAAAGATACTGTGACACTTATCTCTAAGGTCTGTTTAAGGATCTTGGTAAATTAAATAATTAACACACTATAGTTTAAATTTACAAACAAATATTTATTAAGCACTATTACTTTTACAATTAAAACAATTAAATTACTTGTAATAAATAGATAACATAAACTAGGGATTAAAAGATTTTTTTTTATACTTACTTAAACAAAGTCCTACTTACAAAATGATGTCTACAATATACGCTGGATCTGTTGGCAGGTGTACACCGTATGACTCACTAACTGTGAGATCAACACTCGTCGATGGTAGATCAATTATTAAACTCAGACTAAATAAATCGACTGCACTTACATAGGTGAATCTATGGAAGTCACGAGAAGGACAGAGATTGTTTTTACAAAATGTAAACAACTCATAATTGACCTATACTATACATAACCATTTGTGCATTGTATTTTTATTTCTTAGAAACCCTATTTATTATTTACTACTAACTATTATTATTATTATTTACATTAACACCTTTTAAATCTCGGTCCTTCTCGAGAATTCTCCAACACTCTTTCCTTTTGGATATTGTCACAATTGATCATCGCTCATTGAATGAGGAGTAAAGTTAATTTTATATCGATATATTGCAAATCTGTTACTTTACCGATAGAAACTTATTGCAACAGGTGTCTGGATCGGCAGGTATCAGCAAAGTTAAAACAATCTGTTCTTTCATCATGCATTTATTCATGATCGTTTGAAATGAACATGCTCCCCGTATTCCGTTTTACGTAGCTTCATTTCCTACCACCTACATTTTAGTATTTTTTGTGCACAGTAAGAAAAGACCATGTTGTAGGATAGATTCTTGTCACCTCTCTTGACACCTAGAAAAGTTGTGATATCACCTCGCCATTAAAAGTCTGTCATAATTTAACTTGTTCATATATTAGGAACACACTGTGATTATTTGGCATAGACCGATAAAAATTTGAAAACAGAACTGCTTCAGACAAGCCCACCAGATTATAGTAATATTTGTGAATTTCATGAAGTGTGTAAGTTTACATCTTTCTGACAGATTTTTCTTGACCAGCAGAACCTATGAAAGTATGAGATCGTAATCATCCGACATGTTGATGCTTTCTTGTTTATTATTGATATTATTTTTATTATTATTGATATGTATTGATTAATTTTTGTTATTTTTATTGGACAGGTTTCAATGTAGAGACGGTCGAATACAAAAATATTTGTTTTACGGTGTGGGATGTCGGTGGCCAACACAAAATTAGGCCTTTATGGCGACACTATTTCCAAAATACACAAGGTCTAATTTTTGTTGTCGATTCGAATGATAGAGAGCGTGTTGCAGAAGCAGCCAAAGAGCTTCAGTATATGGTAAATTGTCTCTATAATAATGATATCGCAATATTATTTTATTGAAAAACATGAAATATGTGTCTCCGGTTATAAATACAGTAAATCACCACAAATTGCAACAGTTGCCCCGGTCTGAACTTGTGCATTATCTTATAAAACCATTTGACAGTGACCATCTTGCTGCTATCCTCAGTCTTTTCTCTTCTCTTATTCTGATCCCTTTCTCTTCTGAGTGTTGTAATTAATGTTTTGTGCTCTGCGCATATTTTTTTACCTGTTTCTTTTTCAAAATGTAAATGGTCGTTCACCGTTCACATTCTGCAAAAATACTGTGAAAGATACGTATCTCTTTCATTTGCAGTGCAGATGAAAGAGCCACATGATAGCACTCTACAGATGATATCATCCCACAGGCAAGTGTATCAACCGCATCATTTCAGGTATTTATTTATGTTTTCTGTTGGGTACGTATTATGTACGTGTAATATTTGAAATGATGAAAACTTGTGTAGCAATCTGACATTTGTTTTGTTGAGCCAGATGCTAGATAAATTTTGATCGCTCTACTCTCTATTCAAGTGAGATGTCAAGAGTAGGGTTGTATCATACATTATAAGAGTCGATCAGCTGCTGGTTGAATGGGTTTACGTGATTGTACATAAAGTATTAAAGTATACGGGTATGACGATGACTGGAATGAATGTCTGTGGATTGATGGAGTACGTACACCACTAGCCGCCACTGCCACTGCCACTGGATGAGGATCAACAGGAGGAAGAGTGGTATGTTGTGGAATAGACTGCATCAAGCATAAAGAATGACCTCTTATTCTTTGCTATCTGCGGTCGGATGGAACTGAGCATGAGGGTGTACAGTTCTTATTTGTTTAACAACTTGACAACTTAAAGAAATGTTTTCTGTGTCATTTGAGCATCTGTTTGCTGGTCCTGAGTTTGAATTGAAAAAGTTATAGATTAAATATATCGGTGCTTAATAGAGCTGTGAATTTAGATAGATAAAGTGAAATAATAAATATATCGCACCCGTACCTGTTTTGTTCTCAAGTTGTTCAAATATAATAGAACCGTCTGTTGTGAAGTAAAATGTATTGTTTGTCATTTTAGATGCAAGAAGATGAGTTAAGAGAAGCTGTAGTGTTGGTATTTGCCAACAAACAAGATCTTCCTCATGCGATGACAACCTCGGAACTGACTGATAAGTTGGGATTGAATCAGATCAGGAATGTTCATGTAAGTGGCTATTTCATTTAGTCTTGTATCAGCAGCAACCGAGATAAAAATGACCGATCACTAATAGCCTTCATTTCGGGGCTACCGACCTGTTACATTATTTCTGCAAAGAATTAATCAAACAATTATTTATCAACAAAAGTTAGAAAGAGAAATCCCCGTTTTCATTACATGTGTGAAATGTTTTGTGATGTTTATATTAAGCGTGGAGCAGTCGGCAACCTTGCAGCATTCAGAGCAATTACTTAAGTTGCTTGACATGAACATATCGAATGACGTCATAGCTCTTTTGGCATCATTTCATTCTTGATAATTAAACAAGAGATGATGTTGTGAGAACTTAAAGAAATGTTTTCTGTGTCATTTGAGCATCTGTTTGTTGGTCCTGATAGATTAAATACATCCGGGCATAATTGAGTTGTGAGTCTAAAAAGATGAAATCTGACTCTTGTTTAGCCTCTTGTCTCTGTATCATTAATAGCCTTCATTTCGGGGCTACATGCGTCATATTTTATTTCTGCAAAGAATTAATCGAATAAATATTTATCAACAAAAGTTAAAAAGAAAAATACCTTTTCATTACATGCATAACATTTTTTGTGATGTTTGTAATGATCTACCAGCTGGTACAGAAAAAAATATTCTTTGGTGTGTCAGTGCAAGATGAGCCTTTGTCTTACGGTTATTTTCTATGATATAGAATAACTTTGAATTTTGTTACAATGTTACAGTGGTATATCCAGGCGACTTGTGCAACACAGGGACATGGATTGTACGAGGGTTTGGATTGGCTCTCAAACGAACTCGCCAAGAAGTGATCATGTGCCTCTTCCTTTTCTTTTATGTGCAAAGTTTATTCTTGTTCTATTAGTTATTTAAATGTGTTTAATTTGTTACAAAACGTTGTGGTTTGTAAAAATGCAGCTGGTGAAAACAGATATTGTAATTTATGTACAAAAACGTTTTTATAATGTTATTGATTCACACACATCCGGTATAGCTGCAATAATTGTATCATGTCAGTTGATTAACGTTTCTGCTTTCAACCGGTCATGTTTTCAGTGTATCCAGTGTCTTATTATTTCTCTTATAAACATTTTGTAATCTTTCAGTCAGTCGCTCATATTTATTGTACAGTTTAGTTCTTTTATTTATTTTTTATTATTTAAATTTAATGATTGAGTTGATGTTATTAGCCTAAATTACTTGTAAATTGTTGTAAAAAGTTATATATTTATATATTTGTTCGTTAAGTGAAGCAATTGTGGCACAATTAACTGAAATCATTATATCATACCCTATATTAAATTTAAACAAATAAATACTTATTCTAAACGATTGTTTACATGTAGTTGCAGTGCATGTTCAATTATTTTCAGTTGTTCCTGTTAATAGCCAGCGAGCACACAGGTGATTCACTCTTCCATTTCCTTTTAGTTAATTTTCATCTTTATCTGTTTTGACACCATCATCATCCAATTACATCCACTCACTTGTAACTTATAACCGTAAAATAACTTGATCTTCAATAACTCACCTGATATGTTCACCATTTGCTTGAACTTTTATTCATCATTATTTGACAAACAAATTGTTTAGAAAGAAGTTCCTGTAGGCTCACACACACACTGTACGACCTCTCGTCAATCAATCGACTAAATTATTAGCTTTTTCAAACAAATACTCCAGATCAGTACAACGCTCTAAACATTATGCTAATTCATTCATTTTATTTTCTCCAACGTCACGCTTTTTGCATCAGTGTTTGTTCTTTCTATTTTGTGTCATGGTAGTGATTTGTTAACAGTTTTTGTGATTGTGGACATTTTTTTTTTTGCATAGAGGCCAAGCATTTGGAAAACTTTCCATATTACTGTGTGAATAATTACTCTACACTTGAGATAGAATTAAATCATGGTAAGCTGCCATCTGTCAATTTGTTTAATGTAATACCCCAGATGCTTATGCCGAGTGAAAGAGCCATCTAGTGACACTCGTAGCACTTGTAGAGACTTATAGTTTTAAGATATTTTTGTGAATGAAGACTGTTTGTGTGTTTTCCTTTGCATCATTCTTATTTTTCAACTGGCTATATAATTACATTCAGGAATTGTAGAATACAGACTCCGTGCTAATATGTATATTCACGTTGAGAGCATCAACCAGTTAACCCTTGTAGTTCACTCAAGTACCATCTGTAAACAATGTAGCTTTGCTATTATGTCAGACTTCTGGTAACCTATTAGTGTATTACTGAAACAAAATGGAACTTAAAATTGAACCTTGTGGAACCCAGCTATGATTTGAACCTTTTCAGATCAAATGTTTGAAAGTTTACCCCTGGCAATTCTAGTTAACTGTACTACAAACAGTGTTCTACCAATAAGATAAACAGACAAATAAAATCCAATACGTCTTATCTTATTGGTAGAACACAGTTTGTAATACAGCTAACTAGAATTTCCAGGGGTAAACTTTCAAACATTTCTTCTGAAAAGGTTCAAATCATAGCTGGGTTCCACAAGGTTCAATTTTAAGGGTTTAAGAAATAGTTGCCTTTTGTCCTAAGTAAAGAAGTAGAAGTGCCTAGTGCCTATCTGTTGTGAAAGTAGTGGATTTGCTCATCCAGCCAAAACCTTGTGAATAAAAAAAGCTACCATTTTATGGGCAGGAAACTAAAAATAAAACTGGCATGCTGATTACCTTATTTGGAAGGCAATTGTAAATTAATTCACCCTCAACCGTGGTTAAAAATAGCACAACTTTACATGTGCGACCGAGTTGTAATTAGAATCTAAAAAATCTGGTGTGAATTACGCATGTTTCTCATACCAGTGTAAATAATTAAACATATAACCTTTGTTTAATCATGAGTAAATGACGCTAAATGAAAATCGACTTCCTTGGGCTTTGATATTTTGATGAGAAAATATGGAAAATCACCGATTGACACTAAACTAAATGCTTGAAATAAAAGTTGTAGGTTTTTCATCCCTCATGTTAAGGTTCGAATGAGCGTTTCGGCTGATCACCTGAACAACAATCTCAGGTATAGGCCTATACACTTTACATGCATACTATAGCTGCAACCTTAGAGAATCCTATTTTTATCAATTTCAGTGAGTAAAATTCAGAATAGCACTGATGCTAAACTAACCTCTTTAGAAGAAAGTGCGTATAGTAAAAGTTTTAGGTTTTTACAATTTTAATTTTATACGCTTTTGCCCTTTTAAAATGCTTATTAAGGCTGCAATCTTATAAAAAACACTTTTTTCCCTTAGTGCGTAGCCCCTCCTCCTGAATTTCAGCAAATGCGATACTTACCCTATCTTGTAGAGAATAAAGGATTTTATAAATGAGGCAATTGTTTAAAAAAAACCTAGAACCCATTCTTGAGGAAATCGAAAAAAAGTGAAAAATTCCATTAGTAATCTACTACTTTCAGTTGACCGATTTTAATGCAAATCTTCATCTCAGGTCCTGTTGTGATACCTAACTTATGTTCTAAGTTTCAACTTCATATGCTGTTCTATTCTTGAGATATTTGTTCACACACGCAGACCAATCTCTAAAAACATTTTTTTGTGTTCAGGAGGCGTGAAAACCAAGTATTTCTAGTGAAAAATCAGCATGAAAATAATTATTTCTTTCCCAATATTTCATAAAGAGCAAGAAAAAGTAAAGACACTCTTGTGTAAGATGATTGAATGAGAAACCGACACAATGTGATTTGACTGATTGTGATGCAGTTTTAACAAACTAAAGCTACTGGGATAAAATTTCTACCCAACAGACAATTTTAAATACAAAAATTGTTGCATTTCTAATTTTCTTTACTTATGCTGTTTGATCTTTTTCTATTAAATGTGTGGCTGTACTGGAGTAAAAACAATTGTTTCCATGTAGATATTTGCAGAAAATCATAAAGTGTCACTTCTCTAAACTTAGAGTTTAACACAAATTTTCAATTCATAAGTTATAACTTTGTCACTTTTGTTATGTGCATTTATGTCTGAAAATACACGGCATGTCGGCAGCTTTTTTGAGTAATAAGGAAGCATTTAAACTGATCCTTTAAGCACCACAGTGAAGGTCATGATCGGTTAGCTATTTTGTATTCAGCTGCTTAAACAGATTTGTAAGTTCTCTTTTGGATGCAGCAGTGTAATTGTGAACTGAATTGTCATATGTAAAATCTGTTGATGAATAGATAACGAATGAAAATATTATTTAGCTGATGAATCGCTAAATAAATGAGAAAGTTGGTTAAATTATTTGGATTGCGTGGATCAGTGTCACTGCATGGTGATGGTGATGGTAATCCAAATGTCTTTTCTCCTCTCTGAGAGCGCAGTTTAAGCTTAATTATTGGCTAACATAGTTGGCATAGTGAAATTCATGAAATGCTAAGAAACGTGGCAAAGATCAAATTCTGAGGGGAGGTCAACTACGTCAAAAAACAAACAATGTATAGTGTTTCAACAAAAAATTGTATTTATATATATTATTTTATCAATCATCCTATGTAGGATTATCAACAGCCGTATTATTTAAAATTGAAATTAAATTTCTAACCACCAGAATACAGTAACGGAAAACACTTTCCAATGTTTGTATAGCGGTTTCAAGTGCACAAGATACACGAAAGTGCTATAAACATTGGTAAGTGTTTTCTGTTACCTTATTCTGGTGGTTACAAATATATATATATTGAAATAAATATTTCTAGTAGATAAGTTAGATAAGGAATCCTTATCTACCATGGTAGAAGTTGGAAGTTTTAAATTTTGACGTAAAAAAAATTTAATTTACTGAAGATGTGTACAAGATGCATGAAAGCGCTATAAACATTAGTAAGTGTTTTATGTTACCGTATTCTGGTGGTTAGAAATATATATTTCAATTTTAAATAATACTGCTGTTTAAAATCCTACATAGGATGTTTGATAAAATAATATATATATATACCCAATGACATGTTTAGTTGAGACTACCGTTCAAGTGGACGATGTAAGTAGAACTACTAAGTGCTAAGTGTTCTGAACACATTACAGTGAAATTTTTCAGGGCAATTGTCTCCTTCCTTCCTCCCTCTCTTTCCTTACCTTTACTTTTATACTATTTCTATTGATGTTATAACTTTTATTGCTCGGTATAAAAACTGTATGACAAAATGTTCTAAATTTAGACATACAGTATTATTATAATTATATACTAACTTGTCTGTTTAATGATATTCGTAATAACATTGGTGGTTAGTTTCCGCTGATGTATTCTATAGATTATCGTATAACAATAATAATCACTAAATAAATATACCGTATTTTCGCGTGTATAACGCGCACCTTTTTTTCTAAGAATTTCTTCCCAAAAATGGGGGTGCGCGTTATATATGGGAAAAAGTTTTTAGTAGTACTACAGCAGCAAGAGAAGGATTCGGGGACATTTCGGCAAATCTACTCCCTTTTCACAGAATGAATTCATCTGTATTCTATCCCCCCCCCCAACCACTATAACATAACAATATTCAACAAATAACCGTATTCACGTGTACACATCAAAGTTAAAACTCGTATATGACTATTGCTGTCACTCATCCAGCCACTCGTGTCATTACTGCTGCTACCATAGTACTAGAGTGTGTTTAGTGTTGTGATTAATTTTTTTAATCAACTTTTTGTTCTGATCAGAATGAGTGCGACATCTCACTCGCCATACTCAGCAAAATTTAAGTTAAATGTTATTAAATATGCCGAAGAAAACAGTAATCGCGCAGCATCTTGGAAATTTTATGTAACTGAAACGATGTTCGTGGTTGGAGAAAGAACAAACAGAAATTCATTTTAACCAATTGGGATCGGCAATAATTTCGAGGTAAAAAGTCTCAACACCCAGAAATGGAAGAAGACTTGTTAAAATTTTTAAATGATAAGCGTAGTGCTGCGTTTGCAGTGACGATGGAAATGATTCGCACAAAGGCACGGGAAATTGCAAGATTTCGTGGTATTCAGGAAAATTAGTTTCACGCTAGTGTTCTGATTGGTAGGTACGATTTTTACAAAGACGTGGACTTTCAGTTCGTAGACGAACAACATAGGCTCAGTGCTTACCATCCGAATATGAAGACACAATTATTGATTTTCACAGATATATTATTAAAATTGAGACGTGAGTCTAATTACGAACTGAGCTAAATAGGAAATGCGGATCAGACACCAATTTACTGGGACATGCCAATGGCTACCACGGTTGAAGTGAAAGGAGCGAAATCTGTACCTATAAGATCAACGGGTTGTGGCAAACAAAGATGCACAGTTATGCTTGCAAAAGCTGCCTCCATAAGTTGTTTTAAGGCGTAAAACTTTGCCAAAAGACAATTTTCACTGTGGAGTTATCGTACGTGTTTAGGCAAAAGGTTGGATGGAAGAAATCCTTATTCTGGACTGGGTTGAAACCGTTTGGAACCGCAGACCTAAAGGTTTATTAAAAAAGAAAAATCTTTTAGTATGGGACAGTTTTAGAGCTCATTTAACTGACAGGGTAAAAGATAGGTTACAAGAATTTATAACAGATGTTGCTGTAATACCAGAAGGGTTAACATCAATTTTGCAGCCCTTACATGTGTCGATAAATAAGTGTTTTAAAAGCAACTTTAGAAAATTATACTGCGACGATGAGCAATGGGAATCATTTTTATACGCCTTCGGGTTAGACAAAAAGACCTTCTGTTTCAGATAATTGAATGGATGGTAGAGGTATGAAAACAGTTAAACCAGAGATTGTTGAGAAGAGTTTCAAGAAATGTGGGATATCTAACAGTATGGATGGTTCGGAAGACGATGCTCTATGGGATAACAGAAATACTAGATCATCTGAAGGATCAGACAACGATGCTAATTTACGAGACATTTCTTCAGAGTGTGATGAAAACTATATAGATTAGAATAACTAAGTGCACACGTAAGCAAATTTTTTACATCTTAATTGAATATTAATGTAATTTTCTATTAAAACTTCTTTAATAATACATTTTGGTCAATATTGTTGTTATTAGGCTTACAGTTATATTGTCCTTTGTGCAAATTTTAAAAATAAAAACGAAAAATATGTTTTGAAAAGTAAAAGCATAAAAACAGAAAAATAAAAAAATACTAAAATCGTCATCTGAAAGTAAGGGTGCGCACTATACATGCGAAAATACGGTAGTATACACAATTTACTTGTGTTTGGAAAGGCAGTAGTACGATAGCTAAATCTTTTAATCATGAATAGTAGTTCCAAACTCCCATGAGAAATGCATAGCCAATACTACTTAATAGACTCAACTGTCTCATCAACAAAATATTTAAAAAATTAAAAATTTAAACATAATTAGATGATAAATTGATTTTTATTTCATCAATTTTTTGTAACTTATCATTTTTATCTAAAGATTTATGTTGTATAAAATAACGATAGGTTAGAGGACAAGAGTAAATGGCCGTTAACTAGCAAACAGTTATGAAAGGAGGAAAGCAAGGTAGGATAGCCAGCGAAAGAGCGAAAGTATATTCCTGCCAGAGGCATAGAAGCTATTCAAATAGTAAGTATACCATGTGTACATTTGCTGGCCGCATTGGCGTAGTTGGTAACATGCTCGCCTCTCATCATGCGGTCTTGGGTTCGAATCCCATTCAGGCCCAGCATATTTTCATACATTACAATAGTCATTTCATCTTTCACCGTCTGGATTAGCAGTAATTGCAGAACAGTCGGACGTTAAACAAAAAAAATGTGTACAGAGACCTAAAGTATTTGTAATTGGTCTACTTTGTTTGAATTATTTTATAATTGCAGCCCTTAGGTGAGTTTTGGCCAAAGTTGAACATAACAAAATTTAAAAAAACTACAACTTTTATACACATCATTATTTTTACTCTTTCTTTGTTTACGTTCAGGAAAAATAGTAATTCTATTTGAAAAACACCATTAAAATTGTTCGGTTCCATGACAGGCCTAAAATGCAATATGTGGCAAATTAGTTTGATTTCATTTTTAAGAGTAGCAGCTGATAAATATTGTATGGAACAGGTATTTAATTGATGGTAACAGTGTCATTTAATGATAAAAATAACATCCTTTTTATATGCTTAAATTATAATTTACATGAAAACTATTACTTTATCAATCAAAATAAAATCTCAATAATATCCTCTTTCTCAGAAAGAATAATTTATTATATATCACATTAGAGCAATGTTGCATGAAATAATAATGAGATCCTGAAAATTTTAAGAGGGAACTCTTATTGCTGCAATTGCTAGAAATTGTCCTCTGCGCACACAATTTGATACCGGTACAGACCGGTGAGCAGTATCTATTGGTTGACATTTTAATACCGTGTGCATTGTTACCACACAAGAACAACGGGTGGGCTGATGAAAGCCAACGGCTTGTTGCTATCAACAACCCCTCTAATGGGGTGCTATGTTTCTCACAGTTTGACAAGACGTTAAAAAGAAAGGGTTATCTCATAGGAAAATGTGTTGCTTGTTACTGGGGCCCCTGTTCCACAGCAATTGCTCTATATTAATGAGAGATGCATTTTCAAAAAGTTATACAATATTGTCAAATAGAGAGGTGACCGAAGGATTATTATTTATTGTGATGACAAAGTGGTGGTGGTGGTCTCATCGAGTGTTTATCAAGTTTTATGATAGGTGAATGTAAATGACCGTACATTCAACGTTTATAGTCAAACAAATAAAATGGTTTTTTTTGTATTAGTATGGCAAATGAACTTGAACAACTTTCTTTGTGATTATGTTACTGCAAAAATAATTATGTCCTGTATGTGTGATAAGTGATGAGGAGTAGTCAACTGTAGATAACTTTAGCGTACCTGATTACTTAAGGATTGTTAAGAAGTTGCATTCCTTCAGCCTTCAGCATTTTTATGGTAGTGGTTCTTCAAAAAATGTCATATTTGGTGTGAAACACTCACAAGGGTTTCTCTTGGCAATGTAACTTATGTTATTATTGTTTGAAGAGTTTCTATAGCTTACAATTCCTTCTTTGTACATCTTTGAAATTAAAATGTAACGCAAAACACCTTTTTACGGAATTTAAATGTCCATGACCACTACACAAGAAACAGAGTTGATGACTACTTTGGTAATCACAACACTAAATTGTTTGAACAAAAACGTACTTTTGCAGGTAGAAAATATATCAATGAACTGCCACAAGCTTTAAAAAGCTGTGATGATTTAAGTTGTTTAAAAAAATACTTGATTGATGAAACATTTTGCAGTGTACGCAAATTCTTTTCTAAATAGTTTTGGTTGAAAAATATACAAACTTCTAATAAACATTGAGGTAAAATGTGAATTATTTGATATACATGCTTATTGAAGTAACCAAGTTAGTAGTGGTAATAAGTTATTGGTAAGTAATGAATTTAACATATTGTTAACATTTAGACACGCTTATCAGCCTTGACATATCCTATAATCCCTTTTGGAGTCTTCTGCATGCAGCTATAAAAAAGAAAAAAGGTTCAATCAAGAGTGAACAATATAAAATGGAAAACATAACCTAATTTTAATCATGAGTGAATGACGCAAAATGAAAATCAACCTCTGTTCGACTTAAAAATACAGAAAATCGGTAATTGCCTCTAAACTCTGTAGAGGTTAGAGTTTTTCTCTAATTTCTGTAGAGAAAAATGCTTAAAATAAAGGTTGTAGATTTTTTAATTTCCTATCTTTGATTATATACACTTCTGTTATAAAATGCATACTAAGGCTGCAATCTCAAAAAATCCATTTTTTTACTGATTTTAATGAAAAGAAAATCACTAATTGCGCTAAACTAAGCTTTGTTCAAAAAATGTATGAAATAAAATTTGTAGATTTTTTTATTTCCTATAATTTTAATTCATAAATTTTTTTGGTAAAATGCATACTACGGCTGCAATCTTAAAATATCTTAATATTTTTTTACAGATTTTCATAAAAAAAAAAGATTTTAATAGCTGCTAAACTAAGCGTTTTATAAATAAAACTTGTAGGTTTTTAAGTGTTCTACAACTTTGGTTTTATACCCTTTTGTCCTAGATTGTATATTAAGGTCGCAATCTTTAAAAAAGAACTTTTCTAGATGATCACAGCATCCCCATGAATTTCAGCAGACATGGCAATTACCCTTACAGAGTATAAAAAATGTAGTAACTGGTGATTTTTAAAAAAATTGTAGGAACCATTTTGGAGAAAAGAGTGAAAAATAATATGAATAAACTACTACTTCTGGTTGACCGATTTTGATGAAAAGGTTTGTGTTCCCTACATATTCATATGGGACAAGAGAAAGTAAAAATAATGAACACATAAAATTCTGAAAATGGGAACTGTACCTATTACTGGGGCAAATAGAAGCTGTATCAATTCATCGCACAATACTGTACAAGAAATATCTATTTTATTGGAAACTGTTAAAGTACTAACACATCTACAAAACTGTTCATTTTCTGGATCACTCTGAGCACTTTTCAATAAAGCAAGAGTAACATCTTAATTTTCTCAATCTGGTGGTATAGCTATGTGTATATATATATATATACATGTTAATTAAAACATGAAAAATAAGAAAGATCGCAGCTTATTGTAAGTCCAGATGCTAAGAATATAAAATATAAACGTTAATAAATGTATGGAAAGTAAGGATTTCCCATTAGCCAAAGTAACAACTTCGTATAATAGTTTCGTTGGCGCGCTTTTCTAATGAGAGAGAGCCGAAATGAAACGGCGACAAGGAAGAAGATGCGTACTCTAGAAGGCAGTAACCTAAACAAGCTATAGGGGTTGACACCTCTCTAGCGGATTAGATTTTCCGTTTCGGAAGATGGATCAAAAGAAGAGTCCAAATAGGTAATTTCACTTCGGGTGATTTTCTTTATTATTAGTCTTGTTTATTTATGGTGAATACGTTATTATGTTGACTGCCAGTTACCAAGTTTGAACACCCGAATTAACCTAGTAGCTTTTGCATGGGATGGCAGCCGTTGCGAGGTAAGCCAAAAGGCTCCAAGGATTAGTCTTTATGCTCAAGTTTACGTTAAAGAAATTATCTATTTAAGTAAATAAAATTATTTATAGTAGTGTTAATCAGGTTAAATATCGTTGCCTTGTGTATTAACGGATAACTGCGCCTTAGACTTTTACGTTGACAGAAGCTGTTTTAGCGGTTAAAATGAATTTTTTAATTTGAAGAATTTTTAACGTTTATTCATTATTAATTACAGTTTAATCTCTTAAATACTCCGGTTAAACTTCAAGCTGAAAGACTGTTGGACTGTTTTGCTGCGTCAAGTCGTACTCGGCTCTGAACCGAATAATAAATTAACGATGTAGACCTACACAACTGAAGTAAACAAACTGTTGTGATCTTTGATACTCATTCGCGATATTTGAAACTCATTTGGATTTTAATAGCTTAGTGTGTTTGTTGCTTCCATAAACTATTTAATGCATATGAATCAGTCTAGATGAAAAGATTTACGTAAGCAATAGTTACATTGCCTGGTTGTAGTATTAGTTTACAACCCACTTTTAATATATCTGTGTGTAGAAGTTTATAATATTATTGTAGTGTATAAATACGTATTTAATAACTTTTTTATTACTCTGAATACTGCAACTGTTTGATGCAATTCTATTTTTAAGGCAAATCTGGATATGCAGTTCTACTGCGCTTTTTCATACAAATATTTTAAATTTAATTTTTGGTTAGGCATTCATAAAATATTTATTGATGTGTATAGATTCTGCAGTTTGTTAAATAAATTCGTTAAAACAATAGAACAAGCATGTGTAGACCGACCTCACAAAATGTTGCGGTGACAACGCTAATAAACAGCAGACATCAATTTATAATAGAGTAGGTGGAATGTACCTGCAGAAAAGTGTTCTAACATACCTAGACATAGAGCACCCGTTTCGAGTAATAAAGGGTAGTAATGTTATGACAAACATTTGAAATTATGAAAATAAGTTATAATGTTGCTACGGTTGCAGAAATCTTATCTCCATCGGTCGTAATATTATGCCAGCCGTAGCCAAAGTGTTGTTATAAATCCATCTAGTTTGATAATAATTTAACCAGCCATCAAAAAATGTAAACATTCGTAAGAAAGATGTGCGGTGTGAGTTTTTCAAGTCAGTTAAGATGTAATTACTTGAAATACTTTCAAATGTTGTGTTTTGGTATTATTAATGGAGAAAGTAATTGAAATTGAAAGTGCGGCGTACAATCTGCTGTCTTCTCGGTTTGTTGGAAGATAAAGTTAAAATTAGGAGAGCGATTGCGAATGTTGTATGGTTGATGTGGGTGGTGGCTATTTGTCAGCTCCAACCACCGCACCAGGTACGCCTATTCTATACCATAACATAACATACGGACGCATGAAAACTATAATCATTATCCAGCATGACTTGACTCGTACTTGAAGGAGTGGAGTACGTGCGTTGAAGGTCGGTCCTATCGATGAGCAGTGAATAGAGTTTAAAATAATTTGTGTACTGTTGTAGCTGATTACAATAAACCGGAATACAGTTCAGCCATTCTTAGTTTGCTCCTACTGTCAACAAACAAAAGCCACCTACTACAGGGTGCACGCTAGAGTATGCGACTTTGTCGTATTCCTATTAATTTAAATATTTTTTAAATTATAAGTACTTAAAGTACTAAAAACATCGGTCATGATACGATGTAGGCCTAACAATTTCATTTAGAAAAAAAAATTAAAAAGTATTTTGTATTTAAATACTTTTGAAAGTATTTTGTTGTTACTTTTTAACCAGCGTGTACACATTTTAATATAATGCGAATGCTCAGTGACGTCATTATTTGTTTACATCAGGAGCAGACTAAGAGAGGCTGGACTTTATATGTGTAACTATTAATGAAATCGGCATTCAACCATATTCAATCTGGGTAGTTATGGACGTATGCACTGGATGACTATAACAAGAGCCATGTCTATGGACAACTTTTCGTGTATAAATGTACTTCCTCACTCTCCAAAATCAGAATAGTTCTCCTCTTGTAGCACATGCACATTCCGATATAGCATTCTTGAAATGAATATTAAATTAATATTCTTTAATGAATAATTGAAAAATTAGTTTTGTAAAGAACATTCTGCTTAATATGTACCAACTGATGGTAACATATCATGGTTGTGGTGTGTGTGTGTGTGTGTGTGTGAGCATATATTACTTTTTTGTGTTTGCGTTAAGCAAGGCACCTACTAGTGAATGAAATGTGAATATTTAAATTAAAGTGCACACCCATGCGATTCCTTGGTCACATGTGTGCACGCTTTAATAACTACACGTTTCATTTTTGCAATTTTTATGTCACATGACAAAATCACAAGTTGGCTCGTAGCCTCAAGGAGAGGTGCAAAGTGAACAACTGTAAGTGGTACAGGCAGAGGCAGGTAGTAGTAAAATGAGTAGAAGCTTAAAAAGTCTCTAAATTTGTGGTTGAGACTTAAGCATACTAGGCACTGCGGCTTGCCGGGGCAACTTCAACAAAAGCAGCAGATGTTCAATTGGACTTTGGTTGAGTGTTTGAGCAAGACTGTTTGGCAGATTCGATTCTAACATTTACTAGAAAAGTCATCTTGTAACTGACCAATTGTGCGGAAATCCGTCACGTAATTCTAGTTGACTTAAAAAATCTTTACTAGTAGATTAGGGCGTATATATTATTTGGTTGAATAATGTTGTAGTCAGTGAGTGAAGCCAGTCCAGATTATGGACAGCGTGTCCAGTGTCTCGATAGATCTTGTGAAAGGTAGTTGGCTCAGCCTTGAATTTAGCAGAGTTTAAGTAATTGCCATTATTTTTACTTTTTTTTTGCAGTGACAATTTTTAAAGTCATCATCAGGTTGGTGATCAGCAACTGCTACGGGTGTTGACGCATTGCTGCAGACCCTAGCTGAGAATCTAATCTAGTGCCTTAAGCTGTGGAGGCGGCATCTAAATATTTTTGTCACATTTATTGGAATCTGATTAAAACTGCTGATGTTTTGGTTTTTGACCTAGTTTTTAAAAATTTGTTACTTTACCGGGGCAGGTTTTCATGAATTCATTCTTGTTGATCATATTTGTGTGTCTGTTGCAATGCTATTATTTTTAGGTGTTGAACAGATATTAGTTGAGTTGTCCATTTTCATTATAATCTTGTCTCGTACCAGTGCCAATCAGTCTTGGCAAACATGAGGCAGATTTCTTGTAATGTTGAGGTAAATTGTGGAAAAGTCACTTTTATATGCTAAGAATTATTTATTTTATTTAGTTAAATATACATAACAATTTAATACTGAACTAAAGTAAGTTGTACAAGTATACAATGTTTTAAACTAAATATACTTATACGCAAAAACTCTTCTTCACTAAGAGTTCTGTCCGCGCATACGAGTATACAGAACAAAAAAATTTAATTACTTTAATACTTATAACTACTATAAAAATTACCAAGTTAAATTACTACAGTTATATAGCAGCAAACAAATATAATACAAATACCTAAGATAAACACTTACAGTGAAGGAACTCGTAAGTTAAAATAACACTGATTTTTACTATTCACTGAAATAAAATTGATAACTAAAATATTTAAAAATTACTAAACTTTAAGCACAAACATAAGACACGGTACACAATTAACTGAATGCTGTTTATAACTGTGAACTATTTGTCACGGTAACCACTTTTCCGTTTCTTGTAAAGTTAATTCGGCTGTCTCTTGTACAAACGTTCTGGGAGCCGTGGATACCGATCGCCGTGTTCAGAACGTCACGTCAGTGTAGTGTAAGGTTCTCTATTATTGTTACGTTTGACCCTTTTAGCATCTTCATCGAGAATACTGCCTCCTTTGTACGGTACGAAATAAACTTTACAATTATCGGTCTTGGTATTTTTGAGTTAATTTTCGGCTTTCCCACTCTATGTGATCGGTCAATGTCCTTGGGTGAAATAGGTACCCGTAACTTTTTGGTGAGATCAATTATTTTGTCATCAGTACTCTCCCCTGATGACTCTTCAACACCGAAAACTCGAATGTTTGCGCGTCGGGAGTACTGTTCTAGCTCATCTTGTTTTAAAAATGAGTCTGTTTTTGTTACTTCTAGCTCTCTCTGACAAGAAGCCAGCTCTTCAAGTCTAAGAACTGACCTGAGTCTTGAACTTGTCAAGTTTAAATAGTACAGTAGAACTGACCTTTTCTGCTGTACTATTCACTAATAACTTTGTGAATGATTCATCCAGAAGGCAATTTTTTACTGCGTCTTTTATTAAATTAGACTGCGGTTGGTGATCGGCTGCTGTCGTTGACTGTTACGGGATCTGCTGGTCATGTTTCTTCCACTCATTTGTATATAAAAATTGAATTAAGCGGATAAATAGATAATTAGAGCAAAAATAATTAAGACACTGATCAACATTGTATTACAGTAACGATAACATACCACCGTAAGAACTTAATTTAAAAACTGATTGATGTTCAATCGCTGAACTGTACGGATAACGTAGAGCAGATATAAATGCAGGGAGCTGTCAAACACGTCTTATCCGTTTGACTCGTGCAAACACAACTGTAATTTGTGGTCTGCTACGTGGTCAATTTATGAGCTGATCGCTACAGACTGTCAATCTCATGTCTAGGAAAATTGTTAAGGAAAGGTTGCTAGAGTCGAAGCTTTAATCTGTATTCATAAAACCTGTAATGGTCTGTCCTGTTCAAATGATCCAGCAAAAAAAAAAAAAAAATTGGTTGCTTGACCATTTTATAGTCCAGTGACTTTGTGGATAATAATTTTAATTTTCTACAATTTCCCCTACTCGAATGGCAGCCATTTTTGTTTCACAACTTGCGCTGATTCTTGCATTTCCATTTTTAAGGATTTGAATAACTTCTATTACTCAGAGCTGTTAAACAATAAGTTGATGAAACAAAAACTATTTTATTCAGAAAAAGACAGCCTAAATATTGTATTTAGTACATATTCAAGGAAATTGGTCCCCAAAATAATCAAATTCCACCTAAATATTTTACATCTATACTGAAATTTTTTAAAATTTTTGAAGGCATATTATCCGAAGAAGGAATGGAAATCTTATGCGTAATGTTTTGGGGGTCATGTAGCTCCAAACGTACCATATTTACAAAAACAATTTAACACAGATTTACTATTTATAATTTCAAAAATGGAAAATTTTTAAATTAAATCAAAATTTTGACACCCTATTTCTTTTTTTGGTGAAAATTAACAAATCTGAATGTTGTACTGATAAACTGTCTGTTTTGTCTTTTACTACTGTTCTAATTTCATGTTTGAGTGTTATCTTCAAGTCAAGTTACAATTTTTCAAAAACAGAAAAATTTGAGTAAGGAAAATTATAAAAAAATTTAAATTGTCATTTTTTGTTGTGTATTCATGTAGGAATCGACTAACAAAAAAATTGTTTTTTTTTCTTTTTTTTCTTGTACGGCCACAGGGGACCACTGTAAGTTCATTTATTGTTCCTTTTCACCCTTAACCTCGCGTGGTAGTTCTTCATTCGGTCAGATCTACTCTTCCTCTCCGCTTCGGATATCACCATTTTTTCCTGTTGGTTTTCGTTCTCTTGAATTTTATCTTTCCGTCTCTCAGCAAAACACATTGGATCACTTGAAGTGGTCAGGCCCATAAAATATTTTGACTGCCGGTGGTAAGATATTGGCAAAAGAGCAATATTTACTCATTTCAGTTAAAAAGAAGGTCGGTTTAGAATAAAAACAGAATAGGAAATCGTGAATATAATCAACGAAACAAAGAAAAGTTGCAGAGAGCATCTTGTTATACAAGTGACCGGGGTCACTCATTTTTGAACATTTGCTGAAATGCAAGGCTAGATTGTACAGTGAGTTGTGGCAGTGGCAGAAACTAATAGTACATGATGTAAAAGAGTGGCCATAATTTTGAATTCTTTGCGCGCATCTCATAGACGTCTAGTAGGACACTCTGAAACATGTTTTGTACATGTTAGCTGACATAACTTTAAAAGTATTGAATCAAATGTGACAACGTTTGTAATTAGTTGCTTCGTTGGTTCATTAATAAAATGTTATGAATATTGTGTGTAACGTGCTGGTTGTTGAACACCAACCACCTAACTTATTGTTGGTGACCAAGCTGAGACCGGTCTTATCTGGGTGGGCGCTGAATAGTTGATGATGTATGGGCTATGGGCTGCCATTGTGCTACAATGGCAGCCCATTTTTACTATTGAATTGTGTTGCTGCCATGATGTTTTGATTTCATTTCAGAAGGACTAAACGTCAAGCTAAGGTTCTTGAAGATAACTACTGGGATTGCAGTGTCTGCACTTACAGAAATACAGCAGAAGCATTCAAATGCCTGATGTGTGACGTACGCAAGGGAACATCAACAAGGTCAGCTTTTAAAACAAACAGTTATATTTTTTACAGAACCGTCTGCTAATGCAGTTCACCCTATATATTCTAATGTATTGTCTAAAAGTAAATTCTTAATTTTATATTGATTGCTATACGATCTCTCATCATTTTTTTTTTATTTTTATTGTATGTATTTTAGATGACAGGTAAAGCCTTAAGGCTGTAATTTTGAAAAAGTCAGTTTTTCGTAATCTTAACAGTGCCCCACAATTATTTACACAGATGCCAGTAATGAGACCGATGTTGTAAATGATGGAAATTGAGTGAAACTTATTAAAGCAATTTTTGGAGAAATAGGATTTCGGTATTTTTCCACTGGAGCAAAGTACCAAAGTACCCTTCTTTCTGCTTGTATGGGTTTTTCTGAAAACCACTCCGCCATTGGCACTGTAGTTTTAGTTGTGATCAGTTGAATTATGTTATGAAGTGTAGGCCTATAATGTATTATGTTAATACTGTGTCGCTCTGTTGTTCTGTAGTGATAAGAACAAAGTGACAGTTGGTGTTAAGGCAGCAGAAGGCTGAATGATAATTTTCTGGTTTTACCGGATGAAATTGATGTTCTTTGCAGTGTGGAATTAGCTTAGTGGTTAAATGGCTCTAGCTCTTTTATTTATTTTTTCAGAAAACCAAGAATTAACCCGCAGTTAGTAGCTCAACAAGTAGCACAGCAATATAATCCGGCTCCTGCGAAAGCGCATAAAAAAGAAGGCCACAAGGAAAAATCAGAAAAGAAACGTTTGGCACTCAACAACAAATCTGGGAAGAAATCCTGGCATCCGTAAGTTAAACTTTTTTTTTTAAACTTGCTCGTGTGCTGTTTGTAGTAATAGCTGAAGCCAAAAGAATCGATGAATTAGCGTTGGATTTTAATGCCAAATGAAGAATCATAAGTCATGCTATCTAAGAATATAATATAATTGCCATTATTAGAACAATGTCATGCTATTTCATGGCGGAAGGCTGACCAAAAAAAAAAAATAGTGAAATTTCTGAGGGAATCGATAGAAATAGTTAAAAAATCGATACTTACTTTCTACGTTGTCAAATTTTGGGCACTTTTTAAAAATTAAATAACAAATGCAAAATAGCATCATTAACATTCAGCAAAGTTTTGTGTGTAATGACGAGGTACAAGGTTAATTGATAGGTGCAAAGTTGACTAAATTACAAATTTTGATTGCAGCAAGCCGCGATTTTTTCACCAATTGTTGAGGAAGGCGATCGTCTGCTGTCACTCAATTGTAAACCAGATAGAAATCGGGCAAATTGTTTATGTTGCGGGAAAAGAGAGTAATCAACATTTCTTTGGCTGGTGTAGGCCTACTCTAGCGCATTTCCAAAGATGTGTGTGTAAAGGTTGGGTTTTTAGAAAACATTACAGCAGCAGTGCGTTAAAGGTGTGCTCACACTTATCGAAGTAGCTGAAAAGTTGGCTATTTTGATCAAAGTGGTTACTATGAAGGCCCTTCAAAAATATTGTTCACAGTTATAGTACCAGCCCAGCCACAAGTACACTGAAATGGACAGTAGCCTAGAGGCCATTTGCAACCACGCACACAGATGGAGCTAATGTTTTCCTTTCAGTTTGTTAGATTGTAGGAAAAAAATACCTTCAAAAATTGAAAAAATTAAAACAAAAGAGGTCATGCATTTAAGAGTGGGTGAGCAGAAAAATGTACTTGAGTCATCTGATAGACTTGTACAGAAATGAAGAAATGAGGATTTTTCCAGAGCAATTTCATCATCTTGTAGTGTAAGTGGCGAGTCATTAATACAATTGAAATACTTTGGCAGATGAATCTATACTTAAAAATAAGAAAAAAGTTAATTTAAACTTAATTAACATCAAAATATATAAAACTTGGCTGGAAAAGTGTGTTAATTTTTATACAGGAAGAATAATACTTTTTATATACAAGAATATCTTTAAATAAAATAACTTAAATTAATAATTTACAATTATACTTTTTTAACTGTTGAAAATGTCACTGTTAACACAATACTCTGCTCGTTATGAAATTCTTTGTGCAGCTTTTATCATTGTGAGTTTATTTTTTAGAATGTCAAATGCATTGAAAATTCTTCTTTTGTATTTACTTTTTTAGCTTAGTCTAACGACTTTACGTGGCCCCACACATAATAGTCTGTTGACGTTACAGATCAGGTGATCTAGGAGGCCATTTAATTGGTCCTTCTTGCTCGATCCAGTTGTTCCAATGTTGCATTCAATTAATTTCTAATCTCACGACAAAAATATGCAGGAGCCCCTTCTAGCCGAAAAATTATTTTCCTGCGAGGTGGCTTTCAAAAATAAATGATACGCTTATCAATAATACCACACAAAACGTTTACAGAAAACCGATGTTGAAAACTGCATTCTACAGTCGCATGTGGGTTTTCAGAACTCCAGTGATAACTATTTTGCAAATTATTAGTTCCATCTCTTGTAAATATTACCTTATTACTAAATAAAATAGAACTTACTGTATGACGCGGTTGTCTTGAAGTTGGTGACAAAAATCTATACATAGTGCAAACCCACCAGGCAGCAAATTTTGAACCTTTTGAGAGTGGTATCAGTAGAGATGTTCTTTGTTAAGTACTCGCCATACTGTACTGTGCGGCAAACCATTACGATTTAAAATTTATCTAGTACTTATCCCTGGGCTACGTTTAGCTTGTTGTGTTACATCCTTCTAGTCAGTGATATGACATTCTTCTTGTCTTTCAACTGAATAACACTATGAAAGAAAAGAACCTGTTGAATGTAAACATTGAAAAACTGCAGCAAAGGTGTTTGGATTTAGAATTCTTTTAATAGGAAACCTTTCTTGATGTTCCTTGTTTGCAGCCAGTGAGTGTCCACTGCAGTATTCATAAATAAAAATTATGTCAGCATATCCTCATTTGAAAACTGAAATGGTATTTTGAAATCGTGCAACACAAATAGGCCTACTTCAATTTCACGTATGATCCACAACTGCTACAACTCTATTCTATCCAGAACTATTCAAATTTTGAGCCAAAAGAATGTGATTGTTGATCAGCTGTTATACCAACTTATAAAATAAAGAAACCCTTTTACTGTATTTGTCCAATAATATTTGTAATTTTTTTTATTTTTTAAATTGTTTTATTTGAAGATATTCTTGGACATAAGAAGCATTATTCTTCCTATATGAAAATTGCATTAATTTTTCCAGCTTCAATCCAAAATTTCAAGTAACGGATATGTTGATGTTAATAAAATGTTTTTTTGCGATTTATTTTTGTTTTGTAGTTGACTTTATTTGTATCAGTTTTCTACAAGTTTTATTTAAAACCATTATGTGTTTATTTCCAATTTAATGAAGTTATTGTGTAACAAACATAAAAACAGGGGTTTTTACCCCTATTTATTTATTTTTTTACCCTAGATTTCATACAAATGACTGAAGATAATGTTTCTGGGACCTGTTTTATCACTTTCTCAGATCTAAAACCATTAGAAATCACCATTTTTATTCATAAGTAATGCCCTAAAAATTTCATTATAAACTTATTTCATGGGTTGAGCCGAAATCTGGGCAAAATCTTTTGCTAGCCGTAGCACGCTAACGACGCATTTCCGAACATATGTTTATGTGAACTTGTTTTTGTATGTAAATTAATATCCCAAAGTATTTCTGTTTCTTTGAGAATCACCCTGTCCTGTTATATACAGTGATGTTGGCACGATGATGAAAAGAAAGATGTTTGATATGGACGGCTGTCACAGTAGCAGCGTGTGTCAAAGTGAGTTTGATGAGTGTTGACACACCTTAATAGAGGGATTTGATTAACTAGTTGATTAGGTGCAGTCGGCTTTGAAATATTTTCAATAAATAGTAGTACTGAAATTCACCTTTAAAATAAAAAAAATCCAATTGTGTTTGTGAGAATCTTTAGGTAAGTGTTGTAAGAGGTGTGGATGTTGATGGCAGCAAGGAACTGTTTTATAAGGTCAATTACAGGGATTTACTATTACGTAGATGATGCTGGTTGATAAGACCTGACTTCATTAGAAATGAATACAGTTTACTATCGGTCTACATTGCCAGCCACATTGGCGTAGTTGGTAACGTGCTCGCCTCGCATCATGCGGTCTTGGGTTTGAATCCCATTCAGGCATGGCATATTTTCATACGTTATAAAAAAATCATTTCATCCTTCACTGTCTGCATTAGCAGTAATTGCAGAAGAGTCGGACGTTAAACTAAAAAAAAAATATCGGTCTACAATTTTTGTTGTTTAGACTGAAAATTTTGCATACTTGTTTGCGTAGTTCTGTATGATAATCATATAATAATAATGACAATAGTTCATTTTCGTTGAGAAATATCAGTCGGTTGTTAAATATTTTTACAATTCAAGGAAACAAAATGGTGAGATGAAACATTAAAAGAGACAATCAGGAAGAAATGGAGACAGACAATAGGTGGAGGATAGAGAACCATATAAGAAGCAATAAAGTGGTCATCAACACGGAAAGAAAATAGTGACTGGAATTCATGGATGAACTAAGTAGGGGTGCACTGGGAATTTTTTTTTTTTTTTTTGTTTAACAGGGAAATAAGGAAATGTTATATGGACTGGTGAAATACAAGATAATAGGGAAAGAAACTAGGTATATAAAAGAAGGATGGAATACTGATTGTGAATGAGAAGGACATACAAAACAAGTGGGGGGCAATATTTTGGGGAGTTGCTGAAGAACTGAAAGCAGGAAAATGCTCAACGATTTGTAAGAGGTAACTGAAGAGGGGGGGGGTTACATAACTATGAAAGATAGAGAAGATGTACTGAATAAAATGAAACAGGAAAGCACCAATAGATGGGATTGCAGTGGAGCTGATGAAAGCAGCTTGGGTTTGTGGAATGCAGTAGCTATACAGAAGTTTTAGAGCTATTAGGAAAGAGAAAAGAGTTCCTAAAGACTGAAAGAAGTAAATCATCATTACTGTGTTTAAAAAGGGGAGGACAGAATGAATGTAAGAGAACTACAGATGTGTTACTCCCGCCACCCTCAACACAATATGAAGCTGTTTTAAAGAACTCAAGAAAGGTGGATTAGAGAGAGAATAGAAACAAGATTAGAAGAGAGGCAAATGGCAAATGGGATTTACACTTGGGAGAGAAACAATAAATGTGATTTTGCATTGAGGAAGTTGTATAAAAGTTCAACAAATGGTTGGTTTTGTTTTTTTTTGGATGTAGTGAAGGCGTATGACGGCATAGATAGATCAGCTGTATGGAATGAGCTTGAGGAGAGGGGTGTAGACCAGGAGATAGTGCAGATTTTAAAGGGTGTGTGTGAGGAGAATAGGAGCTGTGTGAAGATAAGAGTGGTTTGTGGCATGGAGGAGTATTGTCCCTCATCCTGTTCATAATAACCACGTTTTGGAGGAGGAGGAGGTGGAGAGGGCACTGGAGTCGTGGAACGATGAGACTGTCAAGTGTGGTTTGGAATTCAATGAGGAAGAAAGGCAGGAAATGGAGTAAGGTGTTAGGGAAGTTAAAGAATTCACACACTTAGCAACTGTGTTCTCATAAGATGGAAAAATTGGAAAAGGAGTTCAGTATGGGGTCAAGAAGTTCATGCGTCGTAAAAAAGTTATATGTAATGCGTACTTTGTGCCATCAGTGCTGACTGATGCAGCCGAAACTTGGACACGTGGAAAGAGAGGCAGAGAGTAGAATGCAGACTGCAGAAGTGAGTTCAACAGCAGTTAGCTACAAAAGACAACAGATAGAATTATGAACAATGTGACTAGGGAACAATTGAGGATGGACAGAGGATAGACAGTCAATGAAGAAGGGATAGATGCCATACTTGGAGATGGAAGGATAAAGGACAAAGGGTTAGACCTAGAGTGCAGCAAATGGGTTAGTAATGCAGTGCAAAATTGTTTTAATATTTAGAGTATTTTAAATCGGTCAGGTAGTTTCTGAGATGACCTTATGTAAACAAACAAATATTGCTTCTTTATAATATTAGCATATGTCTGTACAGAATGCAACAATGTTGATTATATTTTTACAGTGGAGTTACTATGTTTATGATTTTAGGTGTACTAACATTCTCTTTGTAAGTAGTATTCATTCTGTTGTGATCAACTTTTGCTGTCGGCTGCTGCCAAGCCTGGCATAAATGTCATAGAATCTGGCTGACGTATATTTAGTTTATACTTTTTTTTTATCTGCATCTGTAAATTTTCCTGAGTGATGTAATTACTTATTCAAGTAAATTGAATTTTATTATCTCTCCATGTCAATACGCGGAATGTGAAAAATGAAAACAAAGTAAAATTGATATGTTGTTCTTTGATCCTGTCTAAAAATTTATATTTTTATGAATCAAAATTTATATAGAATAATTATAAATTTGTACAAAAGATCATCAGCAATTTTTTGAATTTTAGAATAGTATGCATTTATTTTTTGAATCTGTGCCAGCAAAAAGTACACCCAGACCTTTGTAAGTTTGGAACAATTCGCTTGATCTTGATTTTTAAAAAAGTTTTTGTGAGTATTGTCACTGACTATCAGCTGTTCTGTTGTTGCACTTGGTCGGGTAGGTTTTTGTTCGTTTTCCAAAAGTGTTAAAACTGCTGGGTCAGTTTTTCTGAAACTTACAGCTGAAGTTTTCTGGAACTGTTTTCTTGAGTTTGGCCTTAAGAAACTAACCTGTCTGTTACCAGAAACTATGAAAGGAAACTGATGTATGGCAGGTGCTTTTGGTTTCTGAGCTGAGTTATTGAGCCTCTTGGCTGTGTGTGGGGTTGACCCGATATAAAGTACAATCGGTAAGGTCTGCAGACATCCTTACATGATTTGTTCGTCTTGCTAACACATCCAATCATGTCATCATACATAAATCAGTTTTTAACTGTCTTTCATCCAAAATTGGTAGGTTTTAGATAAAAATCTTTGAACGTGGTTGCCTTGAGGATGTTTTGAATGACATAACATGAATATGCATTTTATGTAATGTTTTTATTTTTTTTTAAATGAGTTATATTCATGTAGATCGTTAAGAACCGAGATTCATTTTTAATTATCACCTGTTTCAAAAAGTGATCAGGGTAATCAACTGTATGTGATTTTGTTTTAGATGTATCATACACGAAACAACTAAAATGTAAGTAGTCACATAAATTGATATACTTTGCATATGACATTATTGAGCAATATGGAATGGAATGGAAAGCTGAAAGAATGCAAAAAGATCCGTTGTGTCGATCTTATGATTTACTTTCATTTCAGACAGTGCCTTTTTATTGGTGAAATGCAACACTGTTGTATTATCTGCGATAGTGTTACACCATACCAAAGGTTGGAGAAAGGTCTTTTCATTTATAAAAATCGTTGATTTTGAGACGATGTTACCGCTTCTTGAACCGGTCGTGTCACAAAATCGGATTGGCTTCATAGCATTGTAATGTTGTTTTATTTTTAAATTCATCTACTGACAGCGTTGCTGTTTGGTACAATAGTTTAGTAATGTATAAAGTAAATGTTTACGTATAATACAATAGTTTTAGTTGCGTCTTCTGCCTGTTTCTCTGTTGAAACCAGCTATCCTAGGGCTGAATTTGGTTATTTCTTGGTTCACATGATGTGTTTTTGTATATATTTTCGTAACAATTTACAATTTTTCATGATTGACCCTCATTTTCATTAAATCACTGTGTTTCTCTGCTTATCTGATAAACAATTTCGTGATATGTTTTTAATCGGTTGATTCAACCAGTGGAACCAGTTGAGTCAGTAAAATGCCGTTCATTTGCAATTTTTTTTTTTTTTTAAGTATTTCCTTTTCGGCAAGTGTATGATATGAGCTTGATAAAATCATTTTAACAATTTGTTTTTCAATTTTTTTTATTTGTTTGCCTTTATCTTACATTTTGTTTCCCCCTGTAGTACATTCTCTTCTATCTCCTTTAACTTTTCAAAAATTGTTATTAATATAGACCCAGGAATTTTTAGATCTGTTGATCTGATATTTTGGTTCTTTAATTATTAAGAATGCCAGTTGTAGGATACCGCATATTGCAAAAAATGAAATCTCTGCTGGAGAACTCACATTATAAGGCCACTGAAATAGTCAAACCACAAACCACATGGCTGTGTCGGCTGGTTTCACCGACCTTGGTCTAACATACCATGATTGTTGTCAAATGTAACCGTAGTGAAAAGTTGAACGTTTGTTTAAACTTGAAACTGTTCACTCTAATCTTGATCAAAACTACATCGATCAAATTTAACCACGGTTAATTTCCTCAGTCTTGCATTTTCAAAGTCGGTTGACAAGGTAACTGAATTACTATTGACTACATCCCTGTTTTTGCCATGTTGTTTTTATTCTATAATTTAGTTACATCGTAACCTACTCTGATATTTAATCCTGTAGTACTGTATTTTGTGTGTTTTAGTATTCTTTTTGAATTAAAAAAAAACATTTTGTTAAATTTTCAATATCTGATCATCTGTTTTAACAAAAATGAAATCAATAACCCAGTTAATAAAAATTTTGAGTCTGCTCAAAAATTAGTCTTATTGCTCACTTTCAGTTACAAATTAAAAGCTATTAATATTTCACATTGTTTAGAAAGTACTCTTGATTTAGGCTACTCGCGTTATGATCCTAAATTTATTGTACATTCGCATTTTCAATACATAGTCGACCTCGGGGTGAACTGGAGTAAGGTTCATTCAATGCGGTCATCTAAGGGCTATGCAAGCCAAAAATAAAAAACCAAATCCATTTTTGTTATTTTAAACAAAGATCAAAGAAAGATGGAAAAGTCTGAAATAACAATAGTAACATAAATTGTGCTCAATACTACAATTTCAAAGCCATCAACTTTTTACATTGCTTTGTGAGTTTTTATTATTCATACGATACAATGCAACATGATATTCGCTACACATAATTAACTGATTCAATGTCAACAGTATCGACGTAAAAGTACACACTTTCTTCTTAAGTCTGTAAAAATTTACGTCTACGTATACAGGTATTTATAAATGACTTATTGTTTGTGTAGATGCATAATATTTACCAATTCACTCATCTTATTTTTGCTTACTGATCTGAACACTGTTCAGTTTTGACTCCGATCAAATAATTTGTGTGCGCATTTATAAACGGGTTCAAATTTAACTGTTGATTTAACCACGGTAAAAATTAATTAGCATTGGTGAAACAAATTATTGCTGGTTTATATTTGATTCAAGTTTAACCCTTGAACGCGCTAAGACACAAAAAATTTTGATTTTTTTGACAATTTATGATAAATAGCGTTTCATTTAAAGCATTATTCAAGAAAAAAGTAGTTTTATTTTATTGTCGTAAATGGCAACTTCATGCTGACCCATTGCGTATGTGCAACGCGCGGCGCTCCCACGTTACCACATGTTGGTAACGTGCTCGCCTCTCATCACGCAGTCTTGGGTTCGAATCCCACTTGGGCATGGCATTTTTTCATACGTTACAAAAAATTCATTTCATCCTTCACCGTCTGCATTAGCAGCAATTTGCAAAACAGTCGGACGTTAAACCAAAAAAAGAAATCCCACTACTGCTATAACAGCAATATGTTCATTTGCCACTACTTTGAAAGGCATAATTTTTGTTTATTTTATCTGTATTTGGTTCTTAATTTTTCATAATGGCTATATTATTTTTAAAAAAACGTAGTAGAAGGAGTAGAAAATATGAGAGATTTACACTAATACAATAATACTAAGTTTGTTCTGTTTATTAAAATTATTATATACAAACGTTTTAGAAACTGAAAAAATTTTATTTTTGAATACAAAAAATACAAAAACATTTTTTTTAGCCAATCAAAAACATAAATTTTAGCAAGGCTGGTGCCGAACCGAATTGGTTTTTCTTGATTAATTGTTTGTAACTGTGTTTTCCAAAATACTTTCATGGACTCGCCATAATCGATGTATTGTTGTAGAACAAAATGTTCCAGAAAGTGCTTTTTCAGACGCTGCGAAAGGTTGAACTTTACAAAATTGATCGCTTTTATCAAACTTTTTGTTGTTGTTAAGTGTACAAATCGGTTTACTTCCCAAAATCTGGCTACGCATTCCATTTGCCACCTGATTGTTGTGGATGTCATCTTCTTTCTCCCAGTACGTACGCTTTCCTAGCAGACGGTTTTAATCCGACAAGTACAAAATACCCAAAAAAAAACTTTTATTTTCTAAGGGGTTATGTTGGGATTGGACAGTCAGGAACATTGGGTAGCTACCAGTTTCATCAAGCATAGTATGTTGAAATACCTTGTTATCTACAAAAAGTTCAAAAATAACTACACAGGTCTTGTCTTTAAACCTAAGTAACTTGTCAGTTTTGAAGCGGCAGTTATTGCCGTCAAGTGCCATAATTCATCTGTTTGGTAACTTGATTTCTGCGCTTGCCCGCAATATTGACCCCGGTAAATTATTCACCAGTCCTCTTTCATATTCATCTCCTGAATCTTTGTCGTTCTTTGGTACGTTCCCCTACGTCAGGTAGTGTAATAAATATTTCTGCTGGATTGCCTTCCGTATCTTCACATTTTTCTAAAATACATAACGTTTCTTCTAATGTCAGTCCATCCTCAAACTGAATAGTAGGATTACTAAAAACAAATAAACAAACAAAATAATAATAATAAAACCAGAAATGGTGCCTAGGGTTACATATGTACAAATGCAGAAAAAATTTAAGGATGTCGGCATAACCCTAAACATTGCATATATGTAGCAGCAAAATAGAAATGACGCTGTGAATTTATTTGTATACATTTAACAAGTTATTACTGAGATATAATAAATCTGAACCTTACTAAGTAAGTTGGTATACACCAAGTTTAGATAAAATAACAGATAGTTAAAAAAGTTACTTACCAGCTATAATTGTCCATGTTGACAGATGATGGTTCAAAAGTGTAGTCAAAACAAACGATCTACATGGTATAGCTGGTGTCAGCTGAATGAAGGACAAAAAATAACACTATTGGAATGTACAGTAGTTACACAAATACAATAAACAAAACCTATAGGTTTAGCTCACAGTACCATCTTTTTCCTTATGATTACCTCGTTGCATATACAGGTATGCAATGCTCGGCATTCGAGGGTTAAACTGTGGTTATGTGCATTGATCGCCAGCCCGTGGTGTAGTGGTCAGCACTTCTGGCTTCTATGCGGGGGGTCCCGGGTTTGATTCCCGGTCGGTTCTGTCATTGTTTCATTACTCGTTTTCATCGATTACCCTTGTAATCGTTTGCAGTGGCCATAAGTGTTAATGGACGTCGACTGTGGTGTCCGTCCGGTCTTCCTGTTTGGTGAGCCACATTTTAGTGACCGTCGCTTTTTCTTCTGAAAATAACAATTAACTAGTGTAACAAATTCATCAAACTGAAACTGAGTGTAATAAGTGGGATTTGGTGTATATTAAAAGGCTATATCTACATGGTTTTTTCGTACTTACTTGGGACTTCATATAAACACATGTTAAACAGTTATTGTATTGGATGGATTTTATTGTACGTATTTTCAAATATTTTAGAAAATATAAAATTGATGAAAAATGCGTCTTCTTTTATGTAATGTTAATTTGTTGCTAGAGATTATTTTTGAGTATCGATGAAAAACCATTCTGATCTGAAGAGATATATTTATTAATGAATAGGTTTTAAATTTGGGGATTATCGCTTTTGCAATAATTGATCCAGCTATTTGATCGGTTCCAGATGAATATTTGCTTTTAGCATCAATCGGTACTTTATTTACCGCTAGACTTGATTGGTTTTAAATATGGGATCAGGGATATAGTTACAATTGAATTCCAATTGTCTTGACTATTGCTGTTCTAAATTTTAATTTGCAAAAATTAGGATATTTGGAAAATTTGTGAAAAGTTTGTATTAAGATGAAGGTGTAACAGAGCAAGCTTGCTTCAATATCATGTTTGTTTAATTTTTATCTGAGAATACAGTATATTTGAATAGTGTCTTGAACAAAAAGGTATTATTCGTTTGGTTAATCAGTTTCTTGACTGAAAGCCTTATCCTAGAGGGGTGACCTAATGGCAAAAATTTATTGTTTGCTGATGATACTACTTTTTACTTTCTCTTGCTTGTATTAATAAATAGGAAGGAAAGTATTGTTTTCATTTCAATTTTTCAAAATTAAGTTTTCGCCGAATATACACGTTTCAGACCCACTGAACTTTTCATTCCTTGTATTTGAGTTTGTATTATCTTCATATCACATTTTTGCATTTCTAATTATTTAAGCGTTCCCCAAGATGTTCTTTGTTCCACTGAACTTAACAAAACCTGTTGTAATCCAAACATGATCTTTGAATCGGGCAGTTAAAGAAATATGTTTTTTGAAATTAAGTTAAGAAATGTGCAAACATGTGGTATCTGGACAATTTCACATATTCGGTCGGATAAATACAATTTTAATCGACCAAGTGTACCTGGATTACTTATCGTTGATTACATTTAGACAAATTCATTTTCTTAAATACGATAAAAGAGGGCTTGAAGCCAAACATTTATTTCTTTTGTGTTCGATCGGAAAGTCCATTTCTGCGCCATATTTAGTTCAATTTTCTAGGGTATGTGTATTTAAATGTTACTTATACACATACTACAGACTCAGTTAAAAAGTCAGTCATTTGTTCGGTTTATCCTGGAAATGGCATTAAAATTTACAATCTGATAGAATATGTGTGTGTATGTAAATCCAGGTGCTGGAAAATTTGTGAAGATAACCAGTTGAGGAGCAATATAGTATAATGTGATCACAACTGATCTGCGATGATTTTTGAAGTTCTGTGGGTTCAATATTTTGGCCTTTACCGTATTCATTCCCAAATGAAACCATTTTGTGACTCTGCTGGTATATAGAGTTTTTCAGTGAGGGAACAGAAAGACTTCAGCGTATATTCTACCAGTGAAAATAAAATAAATTTCATGTAGACACAGATCGACAGACTTTGTGCTGTCTAATTACGGGCAGTTAAATTTTTCCCCTGATTTCTTTTCTTCCGGTACTAAAATTCTTGGACCGATGATCGTAAGGGAAATTTGGTGGTTTTATATGCGCAGGGGGACCTAGACATCAAGAAAAAAAAATTGCCAGTTAATGATGCAATGAGACCAACACATAACACATACAGGATGAATCGGTACTATTTAATGTCTTTTTTAGGAGTGCATACTCATTAAAGTTGAGTATGACCTGACAAATATGTTGAACGTGGAGGACTGCCTGACAAGATACTGAAGTTTAAAGAAAGAGAGACAGAGGATACAAGCCAGGGAGTATGGCACAAGAGAAATGTTAGTTTTTTGAAAGGATGAACTGCAGGTGAGTGTTACATCCGCGACATTTTAAGGACAATGGTGTTGAAGTAATAAGGGAGGAACTGTTACAGGTTTCATTCATGTACTAGTTGTATGTTTCTGTTTCAATATGTTATAATATGTTCCGACGTACAGTGTTGATGTTGTAAAATTAAAATGAACAATGGTTTTTAGATTGTACTATTTCAGTTTACAGAACAGAGTAACACAGATGATCACATTGTGAGGCGTGGCATGTGCCTTTTGTTCAGATGTCGAAGGTAAACTCTACGGGTAGAAATAATGGTGATTCATGTATCAATGCCAAAGTGTATCTGTTTTTACAGGCCGAGACTGAAAAATGTGGATAGAAGTTCAGCACAGACTCGAGAAGTGACTGTGAACAATGTGACCGTAGTGATTACAGAGTACAAAGCTAAAGCGAAGAAACCTTTATCCGATCAGTCGAGTAGTACTTCATCTGAAAACGGAAGCCAGTCCGAGTCGAGTACAGATGCAAGAAGTGGTGATATAGGTACAGATTCTAGAAGTTCATAATTTTGTATAGTTGTTATTAATCTAATTTATTTATTTTAGCGATAGTGGACTGCTACTTTAATTATATCAATTGTGAACACGTTTCAAGTTGATGTTGTATCTGTTTTTGGTTTTTGACAGACTGTCACTAACAATCTGTCTGTCTATTTACCTTATCTTATCTTAGGTGTACATTTAAAAACAATCGGTATAGTATTTTTAATTTATATTGTAGTTCTTTGTACAAATACATAATGTCAATTGGTCTTTCATTTAGTAGAAGATGTTTTATATTTTTGCAGCAATTGTGATATTTAAAGAATAAAGGAATAGATGATGTATTGAATGTCTTGTGATTAAAACTTTACAGTGATATTTTTTTATACTTGGATAGCTGATTTGTACATAACATTCAGGTTGTTGTTTTACTCAAAAATAGTCAAAAAGAGTTTAATTTTATAATTTGTATTGCTGCGTGCAACTTATGTTTCCATGATGTTCAACGATCGACTTACTAGTTGAAAATGTTATGTATGTTAAATATATTGAAAGATACGTGTTGCGTAGTGCAGGGAATATGAGTCGGTCACTGCAACGGTAGCTGTTATACCTCGAATTGGCATCGTGTTAAATTATGTAGCTCTTAAGAACCGCTCAGACAACAGCAGTCCATGTTACTTTTGGTTAGTTGATACATAATGGACGGAACAGCCAGCCGTCCATGTGGGTGCAAAGCTTATTGTTCATTCTTGATATGGAGCTTCTGTAACATAATATAATTGTCTATTTTAACAGTAAATAATACCAAAATTGTACATATAACATACCGGGTCAACCAGAAAGATTGCAACCTTTTAAAAAGTTACAGTTTAAGAAACTTCTGGAGATAGTCATAAATTCTTTTTTTGTAAGCAGAAATATCAAAGTTCTTTTACATATTTTAATAGCCAACCTCTGTCGAGGTGCGCGCTGTGTCATATCGACCTAACCAAAACAACATCAGTAGCAATTGTTGTCGTAAATGATTCTCATTTTAAATCTTCTCACTATAGACATGGTTTTTAACATAACCCCCGAAGGAAAAATCGATTGGGGTTAAAATGGGTACTCCTCAGAGGCCAAAGCGCAGGACTGGTCCTACCGATCCATCGGTCAGGAAACCTGTCATTGAGGATGCGGTGCACTGGAACACTGAAATGAGGAGATGGGATCTTGTTGCTAAATTATGTTAATGTTTTTTTTCCAATTCAATTTGTTCAACTTGCAGTACAGTCGTACCAACAAAAAACTTTAATATTTTCTGTTTACAACAAAAAAATATATGACTTGATCTCCAGTAATTTTTAAAAATGGATGCAACTTTTCTTGATGACCTGGTATTTAGATTTCTGATTCTAAAATTGTTACGGTCTTGTCATCGAAGTAAGATTGATAGGTTTTTATTTTCCAAGTGAATCGGTTGTATCTGCTGTGTCTTGACATCATCTATTAGATTTTTGTTTTAGTCATGTTAAGATTATTGATGATTGATGAACAGGGTAGAATGGTGAAAGCAGTTGTTACAAGTATTGATTAATCTGTACGAATGGAATTCGGTCATCCAGGTGGTCTTCATTCCAAGTGAGTGCGTGTTTAATGTCCTTCTCGCTGCCCAAAATTTAAAATCTTATGTACAGGCTGATTCAAAATTCAATGATAATCTCTCGTGAGCTGATTCTATAGCTAAAACATGTGGAAGATTTTTCAAATGAACATAGGCGGCCCGTCTGCTAATTACAGCCGGTATAAGACTTTGTCCGGGATTCAGTTACCCTACCCTCAGTGAAATGAGCTGATACTGACAAGTTGTACGCTTTAAATAAGACTCAATGGCAACTTGTTGACCTGAAAAGTGTCTTGCCATAAAATATAAAAATTAGGAATCAAAAGTAACGCCTTTTAAGTTTTAGTACACTTTTTTAGGTTAACGTAAAATAACTTAGTTAATTGATGCTGTATTAATTCATTAGTATTTTTAATTCAATAAGTAAAAAATTAATTTAAGCGAGTAAAAAATAAATACAAGAAATTGAAATTGACTTTTAGCCCGCTTTTAGTCTACACGATTGAAATATTAAAAATGGTATGAAAACTTATCTCTGTACCAAGCAAGGCCTGTTTAATGATATGATATCCATTGCATTATCTTCAGCTGGCAATAACTCAAAATCTGTTTGTAGTAGTATTTACATTTTGTTTTTTTAGATAACATTTCAAATTTAATTGTTCGGTAACTAATAATCCATGGACCGATCATAATTTTACTTTCTTTGTTCTATGGAGAAAATTTCTTTTAAAGAAAACTTATTAACACACACAAATAGCCAATTCAATAAAATATTTTTAAGACTACATACCGAGCAAGTGCTGCTGCAAGGTGTTGTTTACTAGAAACCAACACTTGATTCATTTATTCACATAAATAACTGTTTTATGATTTTTAAATTTTTTAGACGACACCGTAATATTTAGCATTGTCACGTAAGAAAAACCCATATATAGGTCATTTGTTCTAGCTAGAAGCTCTCCCTCCAACGCTGTGTGCCGCTGAGCTGTTCTGTTTAGTGGTGGGGGAAGCACCTCGTAGTTGTAACAGTAGTATACAGTTAGAAAGAGAGGGAATGATGATTAAGTGAGAAGGAGACAACACTTCCCCCTTGAAACTATCCCTAATCTACCTACTCGCCCTCCCCTTACAAGCTTCTTCCTAAAACAAATGACCTATACCACAACTATCATAGAGTGAAATTGTAAAGGCAGTGGATTATAATAAGTTTCAAGTTAATATGTTTAATAAAATCGGCAAATATTAAGGGTAAGAATTTCACAACACAATGTAAACAAGATTCGTGTAAAGGTAAAGCCAACGAAAATCTAACTTTATAAAAAGTTTTTTTTCTTATTTACAGAGTATTATACAGATACTTAGTAAAAATGTACACAATACAACCTAAACAGACATCCCATTTTCATAAAACTACATCTTTTAAGAATCGATATGGCTAAAAATGGTACAATAAAATACAGTATTTTGAAATGACTAATTTGTTGCATATTGTTTTGACATCCAATATATCGGACACCAGAATAAACTGTTACACAAAAATTACTCTTTCCCAGCAGAGTGAAATAATTTTACTAAATTCTTAAAACAGTGGAATGCTATCTGAATAAAATTAAAAGCATAAAGGTGGTGCTTATTAACAACTTATACTCCGATTCACGAAAGAAAACAGCCGTCTTTAAAGAGCAATATCTTTTCATCTTTTCAACCGTTGTATCTAAAAACAATTACCATACATCAAATTAAAGCTTGTTTTATTATCGGTTAAAGGATATGCAGTAATATTTTCGGAAATCAATTGTGTATTAAATACAACGAATTTACCACTTTTCCAATATACCCACCCGACTTCAACGTACTATTACTTTGTTTACGGGTAGGCCTACTTTAAAATGTGTATGGCTACACATAAGTAGTATTATAAAATGAAGGTTTCTACGTGTAATGCATATTTTTGTTTTGTTTTTGGGTGACTGATTTTTAAAAAAATTGTTATTTCGGCTACCTGTAATGATACGGAAATAATTTTTGTACCGACAGTTACATATTAACAACAGTATTCGAAAACGTGACATGATTTTTCATTATTAATGTGTTTTACGCTGGGATGAAGTTGTTAATATTAAGAAGTTTTTAGTTTCATGAGGACATACAATGCTGCTTGGAGAAGAAATACGAAGGGAGAAGTACAGTCCGATAGAGAATTGCATGTGTTGGCGTTCACGGGACTAATACTTCAATATTATTATTTTGATACACATTATTATTTTATCATTTAAATATTTATGTCCGTCGCATCAATGGCAAGAATTGTTTTACAGGGGAACAGTTAAATAATAATGCACATATATGATTTTCGGTATGATGAAATTATTGCTTTGCATTTAGATAGTTTTCCAAATAAAATTAATTTCTTACCTTAATCAAAGACCGGTAAGTAGCTGATTTCTGGTATGGGAAATTTTCACAAGGTAAAAATCCACTGTTCATATCCCACCGTAGTCGCTAATGAACAAGCTGTTGTAGCAACCTTGGTTAGTAAAATGAAAAAGTAAAAACCACGTATGTGAAGACATTGTTATGGAATTGACTGTACTGCAACACTAGGCGAGACATCGCAGTCAAACTTGACTTCATTTTTTCACTACATCGCGCAAATATTAATAACTTCATCATCCACGCATGAAAAACATTAATAATGAAAAATTATGTCTCGTTTTTGAATGATGTTGTTAATATATAACCGTCGGTACAAAAATTATTTCCGTATCATTACTGGTAGCCGAAATAACAATTTTTTTTAAAACCAGTCACCCAAAAATAAAACAAAAATGTGCATTATACGTAGAAACGTTTATTTTATAATAGTTAGTAGCCGTATACGTTTTAAAGTACCCGTAAACAAAGTAATAGTACGTTGAAGTTGGGTGGGTATACTGGAAAAGTGGTTAAAAAAAGGGTACTTTTTATGCGTAATTTGTTGTATTCAATAAATTATTGATTTCCGAAAATATTAATGTATATCCTGTAATCAAAAATAAAACAAGCTTTAATTTGATGTATCGTAGTTGTGTTTACATACAACCGTTGAAAAGATATTGCTCTTTAAAGACAGGTGTTTTCTTTCGTGAATCGGACTATGTTTCTTGACGAATCCATTCGCAGAGTTCCATTAACAGTAGTATATGCAGCTTTTAAAAGGTGTGATGGTGGCTGTGACTGTTAAGGTGGAGTCAAGATATGATTGTGTTTGGACCGATTCTAAATGTATAGGATTAGTAAGACACTTTTCAAATGTAACCGTCCGTGGAAGTAGTCCATTTTAAGGAAATCATCTGATAGAAGATCTCTTGTTCTATTTGTGTTCCTTGTTTGCTCATCACCCGTTTTAATGTGAAACAAATTTTATTACTTTTATTGTTAATTTGCCTGTTCTCTTTATTAGCCTTAAATTGTGGTCGCCTCATCGCGGTAGAGATTCCACCATGAGTTCAGTGAAAGCAGTAAATGTAAATAGGTCTTTGTTGGATGTAGTATGTGAAATGGACTGCAGTAATTAGTTGTGCCCGTATTTCAGTAGTTGAAAGTATCGGTTGGTAGTAATGTTTTAATATTAATATCTCATATTTGACGGTACGTTACAAAATGAGGCATTTATCGATATTCATTCAATGTAGAATAGATTTTGTGATGGTATCTACCCGAATCCAAAGGACGGCTGAATATTAAACAACCGTGTTATTAATTTCTTAACTTTAGAAAAGAGTTTTTGAAGAGAAATTTCACCCGCAAGCGTTTTAATTTTAAATAGATGATTAACAATCCAACAAATCTACAGGTGAGTCCTTAGGGCCGCCAAAAATGTCACCTCAGATTTCATGTCGCTATATAAACTATGTAAAGTCAAATTTGTTATTTTTGTTTTCTTTTTGTTCCGGTTGTTTTTATAGCTTATTGTATTTTTTGTAAATATGTTTATTAGATGGTTGGTTTTTGGCGATTAGAATTCACTGTTATCCTTGAGAAAGTAGTGTTGAATGCTTGACAAGGTATGGCAGTCATAGTCATATAGTTAGAGACACAGACGCACGTATTCTTACCGTATGAGTGACATGTACTACATACAAATGATTTCTGAATTGTTAAATGTGAATTTTTGTTAATGTTTACATTCAATTAAATAATAAATAATTTTTGGTGAGTGTGAAAAATGTGAGGTGTAGACGTACGTACATGTAGTATAAGTAAAAGCATAACTCAATTTAGTAAACCTACCTCTACCAGTCTACCAATCTACCTATATGAAAATATTGTACGTAAGTGTAAATGTCTTTCCTATTGTATTAATATAAATTTAGTGAATTGTATTTTTATATTTTGTTATGTGTGTATATTTTATTTGTAATTAGTATTTAGTTAGATATTACTCCCTGATCATTTACTGTATATTGAGAGAGAGTCTCTGCAATTTGTCACTTTCTTATTTTCTTCATTGTTCTTTTTTAATTCAAATAAAAAATAACAGTGTCTTACGTAAAATGTCCTGGCTTTGGAAAGGAATCATTTAAAATTTGCTTTCTCTGTATTTTTTTTTTGAGTTTTGTATCGGCTACCGTGTACATATAGCTGTTCCAATTTTTTTTGTTTAACATCCGACTGTTCTGCAATTACTGCTAATGCAGGTGGTGGGTGAAGGATGAAATGATTTTTTGTAATGTATGAAAATATGCCGTGGTTGAATGGGATTCGAACCCAAGACCGCATGATGAGAGGTGAGCACGTTACCAACTTACCTGTTTCAAGTTGAATCTAGATCGGGAGATGTGCTCTTAAGTTATCTGGTGCTTGGCCTGTGTTTCCTGAATGTTGGCCATGACCTAGCTCTGGGTGATATATTTTTTCAAACTGAATATATTAACCGAGACCAGCTGCAGCTGCCTCTCTGGCAAAGTGAATAGTGGCGAGTTTGATTGTTAGTCACTTATAATGGAGCTGTCAATGCCCCTTTAAATGAACTGCAAAAGAGTCATTTTGGTTTTTTCTATACCTCTAATAGATTTGAGGGCGAGGTGGCCCTAACTTGACGTATCCTGAACCGTGCACTAAGTTGTATGTATGGTGTACCGATAAAAAATACAGATTATTATCATAGGTATCATTTCGTGTGGTTCAGATGTGTACTTTATTTTTGGTTGGTCACTCATTTGTGCGCATACTTATAAGAGTCAATTGCAGGCAATTACTGACTGGTGGTCATCGAGTGGTGTCAATTACCCTTAAATGTTGTCTCGGTTGTTGATCGGACAAATTGTGGAGATTCTTATGAGGCAGTACTTAATTGTAACTGGATATCTGAAGAATAATTATTGATCAGTTTATTATAATGTTTGTATGCAATGTAAACACTTTGACTTATTTATTTGGTGATGTTGTTTTATTATCGTTCTGTGCATTTAATTTCTTTATAGACATAATTTATAAAAATTACCTTTTGCTATTCAGTAAGTCATGTGACTAAACAAATCATGTTGTTTTTATAATTTTCAAGTCTGTTGGTATTTTATTGTTTAGATAAAATATTTAAAAGTGTACGATTGTTTTCATCTGTTTCCATAAATACAGTAATACGCTCCCGGTAATCGGGGTAAGTGGAAAGTGCGATAGCGAGCGGACATGAAAAACTAGTTGTGTTGAGTGTCAGTTAGTGAGTTAGATTGAGTTTCAATTTATAATTATCATCGCGTAGCATCCAGCTGTTATTACTGTGACAATTGAATCCTGTCTGTTATCTCAAACTGTCTTTGCAACAAATGGACGACAGAGTTCTCTATATGTTTCATGTACATCTATTTCTCGAGCCATACAAAATTTGGTTGCCTGGTTTAAAACAGGGCAGAGTGAGAGATAGGCTCAAGTGAAATCAGACTTTGTTCACTTCATTCTTTTTAACTTAGGCAGAGCGGGGGTAACTTGGCTAAACATTAGAGAGCTCAGTCCCTTTAATAAGTCCTTTTTGTGTTTCATTTTAGAAACATCAGCCAAAAATTACACTTTTGGGAAGCTGAAACTGTTGTGCTTGTCTATTGCCCTGCTTAAAGATAGGAATTTTTTTTTTAAATATAATCCTATTATGAATTGGTAGATCGATAACCATTCTTAGAAATTTACCGACTCATTTTAGCTAAATTTTAATGAAAATAAAGAGTGTCATCAGTGAAACTAAGAGAAGTAAAAGTACTTTGTCAAATAAAAAACAGCCCAAAAACATAGTTTTCTGAGGATTCTAGAAATTACTTATCACTGTTAATTTGCACTAAAGTACCCTATTGATTTGATAACATTCATATGCCAGAGTGTACATAAATAGCTGTTTATATTTTCAGGCGATGCATTTTTAAAAGCAAGTGTTACAACTGTTCTTAAGAAATTATATGTATATTTCATTTTTTTCTGTACTAAAGACTTTTGTATTACTGCATCAGAGAATTACACGATTCGCTAAATGTTTCATTTTTACCTGGTTTTTGGAGAGAAAGTGATACAAACATTGTGTATATGGAGATAATATTTGGATGGCCGAGAGTTGTATAGGTATGTAATGTACTCTCTGTAATGCCTCTCTGTGTTTAAATGATGAAACAATAAATGATGTGCATGCTGATCACCTTGATGATGTTGGCAGTCGTGGTGCCATAAAAATTGTTTCATTTTTACACCTCATCTTCTTTGCAATATTTTGACTTATGTCTTGTGAATAATTAATTGTGTTATGATTTCTGTTGCCTTTTTCACTGTCGGTGTTCAACCTGTAAGATAAGTAAACGTAACACATTGCTGACTCGGTATGGAAATGAAAAATATCATTAATGTTTAAGTATTGAAAGATGAGATGAGATTGCTTACGGTGATCAGTCCGTCTGAGGTCTACTAGTGGTTAAGGTGTGCCTGGCATATTCAGGGTCATTTGATTATAGAACCTCAGGTTGCCTTACCATCTCCCTTGTTACGGGCACTCGGAGATATTTATTTTTAATCGATCCGGCTTGATAATGTATTATATTTTATCTAGCTTTATGTTGTATGTAAACAGAGTATTACCCGCTGAATCGTGCTACAAAATTATTAATCGATGCTTATTGTTAATTTAGTTGGCTGTGATATTTACAGTTAAATAATTTTTTTGTTGGAAAATGTTATCCTTGTAATAAAACAAGTGATGTGAATTGTATCTTGATTTGATGACGGTTCTTTTATATCGATCGGTTTTATCGGAGTGGCTTCAGGTCGGTTTTTAGTTTTGTAATATAATTGTACATGTTACAGTGAAATCCATTGTAGAGACTTTGAGGAGTTTTAGGGAGGATGCTCCCTTAAACAGCTGCTGACCGCCGGAAGAGTCATAAAGCCCATACACTTGTAAATGCACGTGGCTGCTTGTAAATACATCCTGCAACTTGGGCTTAGTAGGCCACCACTTAAACCGGGCATTTCTGCACACATGCATCTTATAAACAGAAGTCTGGCAAAAGATTTCGCTCAGGATTCAATTAAGTTAACCCAGTAAAATGGGGTGAGGCTTTAACTAAGAGTAAGAGGCAAACGATGGAATGTAGTGTTTGACGTGAAAAATCGAATTAAAATGGTCCCAGGAACTTTATCTCGCTTAGTTTTAGAGATGTCTGGCATAAAAATTAGGTTAAAACTGATACTTTTCTGAAGTTTTGTGTAAAATAATTATGCTAAATGCTTAATAAAGTCATTAATCGTTTTAATTCAAAACATAGAAAATCACATTTTCAGAAAATGTTTGTACCTAACTTAAGTAAGTAAAAAATAAATACAAGACATTGAAATTTGACTTTGAATGATTGGGTGAATCCATTGTTAGTGGTTGAGAGGTTGAGAGGTGGTTGCTGGGATCACCCCAATGGTAGGACAATTCAACACTATAGATACTTTTTGCTTTCTCTTGCCAAATTGGAAGGAAAGTATTGTTTTATGTTGATTTTTCAAAATCGAGTTTTCACCGTACATACATCTTTTCAGACCCCCTGAACCCAAAAAAACATGTTTTTTAGCGATTGTCTGTGTGTGTGTGTGAGCAAAATATCTCAACAATGAAATATTGTAGGAAGTTGTAACATAAAACTTAAGTTAGATATTACTAGAGGATGTGACACAAACATTTTAATCAAAATCGGTCAACTGGAAGTAGTATTTTATTCGTGTCATTTTTCACTTTTTAGCGATTTTCTCAAAAATGGCTCTTACAATTTTTTGTAAAATTGCCTCATTTACTACATTTTTTATGTTTTACATCTACAACTTTTATTTGAATATTTCTTTGTATAACGCATAGTTAAGCAGTAGTTAGTGATTTTTTGCTTTTTTCATAAAAATCTGTAGAGTGATTTTCCATATTATTACGCTATTAAGGTTTGGTTTTCATTTTGCATCATTCATTCGTGATTAAAATTAGGTTATGTTTTTTGAGGGTAGTTTTTTTTGTTTATTTCTAATGTTAGGTTATATTGCTCATTATTTGGATTGGCAAGAGAAAGTCGTGTGAGTGTTTCACACCAGATTGTTTCCTATCTTATCTCTTTAAAAAGTCTTGGCCATTTTTGTATTGGGACCATAACCATTTTTTTGTATTTTGTAAGCTATTATGTTAAATGTAATAACTTTTTCAGAGACTTGAAACAAGAATCACTTTATTCAGCACATTGTGGGCTACGTCATAAGTACATCGATGCAATATTTAATCGACAACAAATGTGGAATTTTGGGTTGAAAATCTTCAAATTTGTCATTTGTAAGTTTTTTTACTGTTAAGGGAAGTTCTTTCTTATAGTAACCTTGCAATGTGTTGAGTTATTAAGAAAAAAAATGTCGGCCCTTGAACTGGTTCCTTCTTTAGCTTATAAAATTTCAGAATACTGACTTTCAGATTTTTTGTGTCTTTTGAGATGTAATTGTATGGGTTAGCAGATAAAACAAAAACATATCACAAACCATTATTCTTACTAGCTTTACATTCAAATAAAAACATTCTTGTGTATTGCAAGGAGATCCGTTAAAGCGTGGAACGCTCCAGTAACAAAGCATTTTATTACCTATCTGCTTTGGCTGTGTCTGTTCTAATGTTATTGTCATTAGCAAGTAATCGAACTGCACTCACAATGTTACTCACTTGCCAATACAGATATTGGTTATTTATTTTGTACGTTGAAGAACAACAGTAAAAAATACATTATGAAATAGAATTACTACACCAATTTTTATTACTTTTCATAGGTACAAATACTTGTTTGAAAATTAGACGTAGTGTTTAATTGATGTAGATTGGTCCAGTATGAAGTTAATGACAAGTTAAGAGTGGTCTGCATTTCTATCTTGCGATAACTTTGTTCATATTACATGATAGTGTTGTTTATTGTAATCATCTCATTTTTCTTCACACTGATTGTAAGGTTCAGAGTTGTTGTAGAGAAACTTACTTGAAATTAAAAAATATATCTAATTTTCATACCTGTGTCACGTAATAAAATTCATGTTGTAATTATATTGTGTTATGTTATTTTTGCTGTTGTTCATAACAGCAAAATGGTAAAAGTAATTGTTTGTGACATAAGTTTCCATTTTATCTGCTATCCCCATTAAATATTTACATCTCAAGTATCACAAAAAAATCTGAAAGTCTATTCAAAAACTTTATAGCTGATGAAAGAAACCGGTTTAAGGGTCGATACTTTGTTTTACTAACTAACGCATCGCAAGGTACCTGCAGAAAAAAAGATTGTAAAAAATCTTAAAAATGGCCAATTTGAAAATTTTCAGCCCAAATTTCAAGTTAAAATTTCATATTTGTTATCGATTAAATATTGTGTTAATATATTTATGATGTAGTGCAGAATTTGGTGAATAAAAGTGAAGTGATAATTGTTTCAAGTCTCCGTGACAACCCTGGACTATGTTCTTGCATTTAACGCAAAAGCTTACAAACGTAAAAAATGATTGCGGTCACAATAGAAAAATGGCAGTGGTTTTTAAAGAAAAAAGATAGGAACAAATAATATAAAAAATAAAAATGGTGGGGCAACTACTCTTTTTGGACCATTTAATGTGAATTGACCCAATAAAAAAGCCAGATTAAATTTTCACCAAAGACTTCCTGTTTTTCAACGGAATGAACTTATTTTTATTCATATGTCAGCAATAGTAGCTTATCAACTATTTAATTAATTTAGAAAAGAAAGATATTGAAAAACTAAGGTGCTTTTGCTCGAAATGGCATCTGTTTTGTCCGATGCATAATTTTGCGCCACTACTATTCCATTTCCTTTGAAGCATGGATTAGTGAAATGGTTACCATGATCTCCTGGCATCATACCATCAGATGTTTTTCTGTGGGGTCAGGTAGATGAAGTCGATTGTCTATTCAAAAAGGATTAACACACAAAATGATCTATTTATTGATTAGAATTTATTATTTTTATCCCTATGTTGGCAAATGCCGACATATCGATAGAAAACAGTAACTCTTTAGTGACAATTAGGTCTGGCTTCTTTATTAATAATAGTCGAATTTTAATTTCTTATATTATTGTTTACTTATTAACATCAAATTTCTACAATGTTAAATTAGAAAGATTAATAACTATATTAAGCATTTAACATAGTTATTTTGAACCTGAAAAAGTGTTATTTTCGACTCCTAATTTTCGTTTCAAGTCAGACTGTGGAAGATGCAGCTTTGGGACCAGTTTCATTTAATTTTTTAGGTTAGAAACCACAAGATGCCATCAAATTTGCCTCTCAGTTGAAGCCTTAAAATCTGAGTATGGCCCCATTTCACCAGCTCTAACTCGGTATCAAAACATTTCTGGATGTATGTTTATATAAACTTAGTTATTTTTATTTTTTCTAGCTATACAATCACTCACTAGAGTTTGGTGTTACCTTTTAAATTCACCTGTACAAGCATCTAATTGGATGAGAATGCTTCCAGTTAAAAAGTGAAAATGTTGAATGATAAAAGTAGTAAAGTAGTAGAGCCTACTGGAGTCTTTGTTGCTAGCAGTTTGTTCAAGCAGTTATTTCACTTTTTCCATCAACAATTTCAATATTGTTTCAACTGCTACAATTGTCTCTGCCAATAAGCAATTAACCTATTATATTGTGCGTTTTAACTTAAAATAAACAGTGTCATGTTTAGTAGGCCAATTTTATGTGTTTTCCACAAGATTACAAATGAATGCTGAATTGATCTCGCTATAAAAAATGTGTTACAAAAGTTTTAGCATGTTTAATTTTCCTCAGCTTTATGTGCATTTTTATTGTGATGCATTATTTTTGTACATCACACATTTATGTTGAAGTATTTTGATACGAATGAAAGTAGAGCCTATTGACAAATTCTCTAGCTGATACCACTTACGCAGTCTTAATGTGTGATGGGGACAACAAAGAAAGCAAATTAGGGGATGTAACAAAAATTATTAAAAAATAAACACTTGACATGTGCAATTTATTGAATGAGTATAAAGGAGTGTATGATGAATAGAACTTTATAACTGGGATCTACCGACTTAAGCAACACTAAATTTGCCAGTCTGTTTTTAACGGTATTTTTTCAAAGTTTCATTTCAGCAAGTCAATACTTCTTTACAATTATATGATTATCTTCTTGGTGTGATCTGGACAGGAACTTGTTGAACTCTAGTTTTGGGATGTTGAGGAACAGCTGCTTCAATTCAGTGTCGCACTGCAACTCGTTCAGTTGAGACCAGAATTTCAGTTTTATCGTTATAAAAATCCAAGTTAAATGGCTTACTGAAAATATCCTTCTCTTGAGAGCCACGCTGAAATTCATCATTGGAGTCTTCTCATGCTTTCCTCATCGGTCACAAGTTTGTCTTCCATCACCTAGACTATTGCTTTTAGCCTGAGCAAGTGTGAAGGTGTTTCTTAACTAGCCATTTCCATATGGAAGTGGACACTGTAACATCATCAGAGTCTTCTCATGCTTTCCTCATAGCTCACAAGTGTGTCTTTCATTGCTTAGATATTGTTTTAGCCTCAGCAAGTGGCTAATTGTTTCTTAACTAGCAATTTCCAGATAAAATTGGTGGATTTTAAACATCGGTCTTTTAGTGTATCACATCACGCAGATGATCTGCGTACAATGAAAAGTCTGAAAGTTGTGCAGTATTTTCCAGCAGTTCACACGTGAGTAACATTATTTCCTCTTTCAGCTTCCCGACTCACTTGAAGATGTATCCTGCACCGAGTCACCTTACTTCAATGTAGTAGAGTAGATGACAGTATTCATGCTTCATGTGTGATGCAATCAACAAAACCAGATTCTCTCGTATTTGATGCTCCTTCATTCATTGTAACTGAATTACAAAAACATTTATTTTGCATAAATCTATAACAATAGAGATTGTACGACGTGGACTACATAAAATTTATCCATAAATACATACATACCAGAAATGTATGTCTAAACAAAAATGTGACACCATTTGAGAAAGGCCATCTCAAATCGCTTAGAATTTCTTAGATTGCACTTAAAGTGTTATTTGTGTACATTTGCTGCACTCTCCGTATCTGGTTGGATAGCCATGAAATTGCCCTTATTTCTCACTTATTTCTTAATTAAATAAATATATAAATTAACATGCAACATTTATGAGCATAAATGTTGAGATCCCTAGCTTGCTGAGAAACTGGCTAAACAGACTTGAATTTTATTTAATTTTCATTAGAATTATGATGGACATTTTCTGAATTCTAATTACTGTTGCCATATTGTTGAGTGGAACATGATCTCATATAATATCACAGTACCTGAGATTAGTGTTTTCTTGCTTAATCTTTCACCAAGAACTGCACCAAGGTATTTTGCACGGCTGACTATAGATAAATTGTTTATAAAGTTATCTACCTGAAATTCTGGCTCGCTGTATTTTTTTATGAACAAATAAAAAGTCAGTTTTATTAGTGTTTGTTTTTAGATAATTGGTGTGTGACCATTATTATCTGATATTCTTAACAATAAGCAGTATTACTCCAAACTAATTGGGCATACATCTGTGACTATATGACTGAGGGTAAAAACTGTAACATTGATGTAACTGCACAAATGTATGTTCATATTGTTCACATCAAGGCTAAGTAACAATTTTTTTTTTTTTGTTAAGTAACAAGGGGCTCATACATACTTGTTTCACAGAAGAATTAATTTTTGTTTTCTGTGGAGCTGTCATCTGCTGCTGTTACACATAAAAGATTCCTTTATTTTTTTCTTATATTCATTTTTAATACTCATGGGTGCATTGTCTTTCGGTTGATTTCCAAGTTTTCTTCTTCAGCCTTATTAGTTTGAATATTTTTCTTGTTCACCAAAATTCGTGTCTGTAGGCGGCATCATATCAATGATGCCGACTGTTTGTCGGGTCTCTTACTTTTGCCTCCATATCATTTGGTTGTTTTTAAAGAACACATTTAATTCTGTTCGGTTGGGTCACTTCGGAGTCCAATTTTTTTCTGTTTAGAAAGTAAATTATTGTTGGTTTTTGAATCTGAGCAAGCAACAGACTTTTCATTTAGTTTATCTAATGCTTCCAAAACATGAGATACAAGCTCTGCTACTATCTCCGTTGCGTGGCTCCTGCATATTTCCTCTGGTTCTGTACATGTTATATGACACCTCGCTGACAAATTCTTTTGACCCGTCCAGCTCTGCAACAGTCTGTAAATCTCCTAAACAAGTATATCAAGTTGAATTTTTAGTGAAGATCTTCTTTATCGGAGTAGAAAATAAAGTAAAAACCAATCGGTGAAGACCGCACACAACACAAGACAAAAACTGATTTCCACCTGATTTGGTGCACCTGTGCTTCGATCGGCTATAAAATGATCAAGATAAAAATGGTCACAAGCATCGGAGCACCGGTTTGGAAAATGGAAGCTTGTAAAAGGTATCTTTAGGTGGAACAAAATGTACAGGAGATTCAATTCTGTCAGCACTTCATTTACCAAATCATACCTTCTTGTAGAACTCTCCGGTACAAACACTTTGACTGATTTTTTGGACTCTATTTTTACAATTGCATACTTAAGAATACTGTTATCGCTACAATTAATATGTACGATACAGGTTTCTTTATGTAAACTAATACTAGAAGATATATATAATGTATTATATTACATGAAAAACTACCTAATACACAATAGATGACTCTCGCCTGATTAAAAAGCAGCACACTTTCATCCGATTGTCTTATCATGACTATACCAAAAATACACAAAAAAATATTTTTAACGGGATTATAATTTATTATCTAATTATGCAGCCTACAACCTTATAAATTGTCCCGTGACTCTTTACCGTTTTATTCAATCAGATAATAAGTGAACAGAGGGTAGGTTAAATAAACTTTGATTTTCCTTTTTAAAAAAAGTGTAAAATTTGATTAGTGTTTCTATTTCACCTTGATTTGTATTAATTTTAGAAAAATAGGATGTCCAAACTGATGTTCTCTGGAAATGATCCTCTCCTTTCACTCTTAAAAAACAATTAATCATACCAGCAGAGACAACAAGCGTCTCGCCTTTATCACGCACAGTTCGCTCTAGCTCCAGTTGACTTTTCTCATTCATAGACTGAAACTATATGCGTGTACAGTAAAACTTCTGAATAGCAGATATCAGTGGGACCATGCAATATATCTGTTGTTAGAGGGCATAACAACTTTATGATTTATGCGTTTTTAACATATGGAAACTAAAGAAAAGAGAGGTATGCGATTTTAAGTTTAAATAAAAAATTAAACATAAAGTGCCAAATCAACTGTGTGCACATGATAATACTGTATGTAGATTGTAACTATGAATGTGAAATATGAATCTATTTACCAAAGATTCTAGATGAAAAATGTGTGAAATAGATACTACACATATCTTCCAAAAAGAAACAAAAATCACTTTTTTAAATGAAAATGAATGTTGTTTTTATTGACAAGATGAGTAAATTACATTTTTGAAAATTATGATATAAAGTAGCCTGTGATTTGATTTTGTTTAGTTTTTGCATTGTACGCTTGTTTTTCTAAATGCAAGAGCAAATTCTCCACCATAAGGCATGCTTCTTCATCTTTAATTTGTTGCACTACCTCTTATAAGTGAGTTTGGTTGTAGGTTCTTCAGTTGTCTGTTCGTTATCACGATTTTCCTCCGTACTTAAATTTAAATTTATAAATATTTCTGCATCAGCTTGGCTAACGGCTTCATTCAAAAATATTGCTTTACGAAAACAGTTGTGCCCTTAATCTGTTGAATACCACTCACAATCCAAGAAACAGCATCCAGCACATTTATCGATTTTATAAGTTTACTTGAATTTTGGGCAAATTATCGCCAACTTGCATGGTATGTATCGCTAACGCGTTTAAAAATGTATTACTATAAAATACATACTGTATTACACATTTAACATGTACTCTGTATACCATCTGCATTAGCAGTAATTGTAGAACAGTCGGACGTTAAACAAAAAAAAAACTACTCTATAAATAAAAATTCACGATATCGTGTCAGCAATGAAGAGTGCCTGAATTTGGGAGACTTTCATTAAAATTTCCTATCTCATGGGATCGGCACTGTGAAAAATATTCACTAAATGGAGGTGTCCATTAGGAGAGATTTTGCTGTAATATGTAGATGATATTTATGATTGTTCTTTTTAAATTGTTACAATCAACTTTTTCTCACCCTCTTCTTCACTTGCAGTAATAAAGTGTTTTCAATTGAAGTACACCAGGTACATGGAGCAGAAGATCTCTACAAATGTCTGTACTGTTCACCAACTAGTTATTTGAGACACAAATTTTAATGACTTTAATTAGTAACTGCATCGCCCAACAGTTTGTTTTGTTGAAAGATAAAAAAACCTGGATTATTCTAATACAAATACTAAAAACTTGTCATTATATATTTAATTTTTTATCTGTGTAATTCACATTTTTGTGTTCTGAGTGGTTGTTGCCTTGAATCTTGCAAAACCATGCATGTGATGTCATGATTGCATCTGCCTCCCTAATCACTGGTTGCCCCTTCCGCTTTAAGTTTATCTACTTTTGCTGCCATGTCTATCTCACTGGATATGTTTCTGAAGTCGTGCTGTAATATACTGTATACTATCTCTTCCTATTCTGTCTCTTCTTGTTGCATGCGAGAACCTCAATAGACAATGAATTTTGATCCTGTCATTTTTTTGTGTTGCTCTTTTTAAATTCTGGCATTTTCTGAATGCTCGGCACTCTTCAGCATCGCACGATTTTGTTTCTTGACCCCCACAGTCTCCTCCTTCTGCTGTGGTTATCGATTGTAGCTTACCTCTCCACAATGGGATGTGCCAATTTGTTACATTAAATAAGAACTGGATTGTTTTCCCTGTAAGGGATCGCCTTAATATTTAAAATTAAAATAACGAGTAAAACTGAAAGATTTTAAATTATCAGTCCAAAGCTCATGGATTCGAACGAATACGTGAAAAGGGATGGAATCATTTCGGAGTGTAAAATAATAGACGGACGCAAAATGATAGATGATAAATTACAATGATATCAAAAATTTAAACGTATAAAATAAATACGTGATTGAAAAAAGAAATAAATGTTCAACTAAATAATTATAAAAACTTGTTCAAGCATTTGCTGTCCGGAAATTACATATGCAAAAATGCTGCACTAAAAATCAAAACTCCAACTAAAACTGTTCCATTACGTAATTCCTTTTATGGGATTGTGAGTGCACCTTCAATAGGCTTGGACCAATTACAATAACTAGTACTCCTTACATTTTACATGTTTAAAGGAGTCCATCAGATAAGTTACCGTTTATCTTTGTATTATTGGTCGACTGACAAACAAACACATAAAACTTGACATTCTTACAACGGTTTTTCTCTAAAAACAATTATTGAACAGTGATGGAGAATGACTAGAATTCTCCTGTAAAGGTTATTTTAAAATATACTATTTCCTTTGTATATTTATAAAACATTACTTTCAGCTATGTAATTAAGAACACTAATTACGCATGCTAGGCAATTGAACATCTCTTTTGGAGATGTCAGCTTCGAATGATTGCTTATCCAGGGTAGCCGGTTGCTCCTCCATGAAACGCAATATTATCGTTAATTATTCAACGTCCCTTCTATTACTGAATTTATTAATAAGCTCCCAAAATATAGTTTTGCTTTTTCTTCACCTAAAAGACAAATACGAAATGAAACCATGACAGAGCAGTCATGCTTTCAATGTTTCTACCATCAGTTGTAATCAAACAGCAAAATAATAGTATTAATAAATGAATGTTTTCAAATTACATGTATTATATTTTAGACGTTTCATTAAGCTGTGTTTATATTTCAGCTTTGGAATAAATATTCTTAGTCTGTGTTTTCTGAATGTGAATCAGGATCTGTTTTTGTGTTTCATCCACTTTGAAAAGGCGTTTGATAAGGTCAGACATGAAATACTATAAGTGATCTTACTAGCAAAAAAAACTTAAATAAAAGAGATAGAAGTCCAAATTATAAAAAACCTACATTGGGACAGAGCTAGCATAAAAGTAGACAATGTGCTGAGAGACAAATTTGAAATCGGTAGACGAGTACGACAAGGGTGCATTTCGTAGCGATTGGTTTTTAATGTGCACAGTGAAACTATGTTTAATGAATTACTGGGAGATGAGAACGTGGGAATTGTTGTGAATGGGCAACAAATTAATAATATTAGATATGCAGATGACACAGTGTCGGTGACGGGTAATTTAGGTGATCTACAACACCTGCTGGAAAAAGTAAATAACGGTTGTATAATACATGGACTAAAAATAAATTTTAGGAAAATGGGGTGGATGTTGAACACAAAATCTGCACAACTGCAGTAGTTGAATGTGTTTGAAACACCATGCACAGATACAAAGAGTTACTACCTATAAATATCCGGATAGAACAGATGAACAGATGGGAGAGCAAGCAAATCAAATAAGATCAACGATAGAAACTGCGAGACAGAGCTCAGATTGAGAACGCTACAATGTTATGTCTTCTCAGTTATGTTACACAGGATAGAGGCGTGGACACTCAAGAAGATCCAGACATTTGAAATGTGGTGCTACAGCAGGATGTGGCCTACTCCTTGGACAGACAGAAAAACAAATAGAGATGTGCTTGATAAAATGAACAAAGAATGTTGGTTGGCTAAGGCAGTGAAGAGAAGAAAACGTCAATATCTTGGACATGTGATAGATAAAGGGCAAGCGGAATGTTGCCAGATGTCAGGCATCTGGTTCTGGTTGCAGTAGTACTGAACTGTTCCGTGCAGCAGCGATGATGATTTCTGACATCCGATAGAAGATTTCATTGAGATGCTTATCTATTTTACCAAACTTATGTGTTTCTTCTTTTATACGATTGCTATTATTAGATATGAAATGTCCACATTTCAGCACCTTTTCATGCGCATTATATCTCGATTAAAATTATGACTGGTTGCACCAATTCAACAGTTGTTACAATCCTCATTATCACAATCTGTTTTATATACACCCTTTTTATTGTTCAGTGTTCCATTAATTTTATTGTTAAAGGTTTGTGGATAGAAGTTTATAATTACTGCATCTGAATGCTACATTATAAAATTTATTCAGCATTTTATACAACCTATTGGTAACAGTTTCATTACATTTGAATGAGATTAATGGTTTTTGCTTTGTGTGGTTACCTCTTGTAAGTGTAGTTCTTAAATCAGGTTTAAATTGCAGTTTGCTCTTAATTTTATTTATTTATTTTAAAAAATCAAATTTTAGAATGATTAAGCGATGTTGACTGCTGCTGTTATCTGTAATTAATATGAGAAGTGATAGATAAGAATTACCAAACAGTTTTATGTAGACGACTGAAAATACTATATTTTCTGTAGGTTTTAAAACAAGTTTCAAGTGATACTGTTTAGGCCTACTCTGATGATGGTGGATCCACCAAAACACGTCCAACAGTAAGGATAAACGTAGCTGAAAAGGTTAGTGAAGTTTCTATTATGAAATATGATTGTTGAAATTTATTTCCAAGATGTAACTTTTAAAAGAACATACATCATTATAATATTTTCAAGTACTTTGCATTATCTTTCTAATGCATTCGGTGAACATAATATAATTTTGCAGATCAGCTTTAGCTTCCTTCTTGTGATGTTTAATTTCTGACTTCTTAAGGAAGGCTGGAAATTGTCCCGGTATGTAGGACTTTTTTTTCACGGGTTGCCTTTAAAAATTTACTGACTTCAATTTCATAAAACATCATAACCTTGTGCAGGATATGTCTGTCATAAGGATATGCAGGATGTGTCTGTGACTAGTTTAATTTGTGAGAAAGCTAATTTCACTGAGCAGACATCAACTGAAACTTGTCTTGATCATCGATTGTAGTTTTACCTGAACCTCTGTTAGCTAAAACCTCAATTTTTGCTGGAGCTATTATCAGTTCTAAGAAATCTTTTTGATTGGTACCAAACAAAAATAACCCGAATGTACTTTCGGAGAACTTGGTTTTCTTTTGTAGCTTGCAGAAGTATTTACCGTAATTGTTATAGGAAGTGAGCATTAACTATATTTGATATTTCATGTCGCAGATATCATTTGTATTTGTTCTGTCGATTGTCTGTTCTGAGCTTACTGTTTATATTTTTACATAGCAATGTATTAATGTACAACCTGCAATGCAAGAGCAGAGACCCCTTCCAAAAACTTTTCATAGTGATATTATGTTGTGCTATTTACAGACCACGAAAAAGAAGACTGATTTTCACAAAGATCTTGAGGTTCTCATCAAATAAATAAACAGACTACAGAATGTAAGGAATTGTTGTGATTGGTGAGGGAGACACAAGTGTCAATGTGTGGGTTGGATCAGTTGATTTTGTATTTATGCTGACGCCCACTAGAATTACAATCTTTCACATAATGTAAACACTAAACAAAAAATGCTACATTTATTTACCATTATACTGTCAGGAAAATCAACAATAAAACATTCCAAGTAATGTCATCCATTCATTTAGTACAGCTGCAGCAAGAAATCGCCGCAAGTAGGCGTACATCTCTGATGTAGGATCAGTGTTGATGTCACGTTCCACTACTATGAACACATTGTAGAAAATGTACAAAAATTACCAGTTTTCTTTTATGCTATATGAATGTATTGGGAATAAAAGTATTGTTTTCATGTCAAGTTTGCAGGCCCCTGAACCCAAAAAACATGTTTTTAGCGATTGGTCTGTGTGTGTGAGAACAAAATATCTCAAGAATGGATGAAGTTAAAACTTTGAACTCAAGTTAGGCATTACAACAGAACCTGATATATTTTCACCAAAATCTGTTCAACCGGAACTAAGTTTATTCATGCAATTTTTCACGTTTTTGTGATTTTCTCAAAAACGGCTTTAACGATTTTTTTAAAAATCACCTTTACTAAAGTTTTTATTCTCTACTAAATAGGTAAGGTGTCTGCCAAAATTCTTGTGAGGCTGTGCTTATTGAATGCATCCTAAAATGTATAAATAATAAAATTTGTAGTAAATTAAAAACCTACACCTTGGAATTTCAAACATTTCTTTGTGCAAAGCTATTTGGCTCATCGAAATTGGTAAAAAATGCGATTTTTTAATACTATTGTGATCTGTGATATGCATTTTATGACAAAAGTTTACATAATCAACAGACATAAAAAGACGTACGACTTTAATATCAAGAATTTCTTTCTATAGAGCTTTTATGTCGAACGGTTGATTTTCATTTTGCGCCATTCATGATTTAAATTAGGTTATGTTTTTCAGTTTACATTGTGTACTCGTGAATAAACATACGGTGTAGGTATAAACCTGTACCGTGTCCATATTTACATTGTCAGGAGAAAGTTGTGTGAGTGTTTTACACCAGATTTTTATATATCATTCCCACGTAATGCCTTGATTAACATATATGTACCTGAATGAGATAGTTGAACTTAATTTTCATTTTTTTTTATTATTTAAATATTCATTAACATAATAATATAGTTTTTCTAGCTCCAGTAGTGTGCAAGCGTATTGACGAGACAATTGTGTTTTCGCTGCCATCTGCGGTTGGAAATAATAAGTGTAACAGAGTGAGGAATGCAATTAATTGTAAACCACTTCTCTTCTCGTTTTACTTGGTAAAGCCTCTAGAGGTTCAAACCAGCCTTTCGGCTGATAGGACCTAACATCGACAACATGGGTTAAATAATTCTGTTAACGAGACAACGATAACGGAATCAGTAATTGGAACTATTAGCACTAAAAACTGCCGTCCGTTTCGACCTCTGCATCTATTTTACTTTTTCGACCCTAGTGAGTTCCTATAAAGAGAGTCGCATAATCTATTATTTTAGTAATCCGTGATAGATAAGTTTGAGAACGGTTTACGAAATGATAAATTATTAATCTATATAAATAATATAATATTAAATTATTTTATGGATCATATATAGGCATGTCAAATCATCCTATTAAAATATTATTAAAAATATGGTTTTTAAAATCACCAGTGATACGGTGTTTGCATTGGTGAGTGTTTAGTTTTTACTGTATTACTGTTAGTTATAAAAACTGAATATAAGATACAGACACAAATTTTTTTTTAATTTAAAATTATTTATACCCGGCCCACAGGTAAATAAAATTATAAATTTTCTAGTATTGGCACGCCGGACGATTACAGCGCCCCAGAAAGGACCGTAACCGAGTCGGAACAAAGCAGAAGACCTAAATAAAAGTTGAACGTTTTCAGCATATATGAAGTTACATACAGCTGATCTTGACGGAGACGTTCCTACCAAGGCGAGGCATGAATTAAACATTGTACTTCATCGCTTACTTCGACTTGACAAGTGCACATTACTAAGTGTACAAATTTCGTCAAGATGCATGCATTCGAAATTCCAGCCAAACCTCTTTGGTTAGACGTCACGATTGCAATACAGGTTTGATTTTCGGTTGTTGATCACAGAGTAGATTACGTATCAAATTGATTGTGTGTGTGTGTTATGTTGGCTTATCATCTGAAAATTTAATATGCGTCTACTTTTTGCTTATTACCAAGTGTTATTTTATTTATAATTTTTTTCTGCCGTTCCAATAGCTCTTCGAACTTGGTTATAAATTAATGGTACATTTTTGGAGAGATTTATAAATTACAGTTTATTCTGGTAAGGGTACGAATTTGACTTTATTCTATTAAGTTATGTAGTTGTATTTCAGAGTTTACATTGACACGTAATTTAATTATATTGGTTTAATTTAAATAGCGAAATGGATTTAGAAAATCTGGGAGTTTTTTTTGTTTCGTTTTTGAAATGTTAATTGAAATCGTGTAATTAAACTATATAAAAACATAACCTTAGTTACATGTAGGGCTGAAAGACGTATACTCTTGTTTTGTTGGTGATGGGGAGCGTATTTTTGTCGATATTATTAAACCATTAGGATACCTTTATAAGTAGTTCTTATGCTTAATGTGATAGGCCAATGGGTCTATTTTGTTCAAAAGTTTCAGGTATATTCAGATTTAATATTGTTATCAAACACCAATAATGGATTTTTAAATGCAGACATGTTGGATTGTAATTTAAATTTGTAGTAGCATTTGAATTTTGGCTGTGCACTTTAGGCTACATTCATTATTAAGCCTAATCTAGAATTAAGGCATTCTCCAGAAGAAGGGAACGTAAGCCCAAAAGTATGTTTTGAGAAAAATGCCGTAAAATTGTTCAAAATAGTTATCCAAATATTGTTTCTTGTGCATGAATATTGATAATTTAATTAATTCCAAGAGTTTGTAACTAGTAGTAGTAGTAGTAGTAAGAGTTTGTTGTAATTTTTCTAGTTAGGAACCTTTTTTTGAATATTAAAACCAATGTAAAAATGATTATGTGTGCTCGTTTTCCACAGAACGCACTGTGCTCATTGTTTGTATCTTGTACTGTTTTAAAGTAGACAGTTTTCATGATTAAAATGTGTATAAATGGTATTAAAGTTTACAAAATGAAAAATGTGTTTTTATTATACTTAACAGATAAAAATATTACTTGAAAAACTTAGTATGTGACACTACAAAGTAATAGAATATTAACGTCTCTTTTATTACGCAGTGTTCTGAAGAAATCTTAATGGCATAAGAAATTAAAATTTAATTTTTTACAATTTCTTCAACAGAAATATTCATTTTAAATGGATTAGATACTAAAGCAGCCATGCAAACATAACCTCAGCACAAGCTCAATATTTAAGAAGGAACATGTAGGCCTAGTCAGTTAACTAATCTGCTGCCACTAGAGTAGAGATATTGAAAGAAATTTTGGTAGGTTTTAAACTCTTCTGCGGAAAAAGGGAACATACTGCTATATTTCTTTATTGTGGAGAATGTCTCAATTTAGGTACTTGTTTCTGACTGGTCCCCTGGTTGGCAATAAAAGTTGGAAAATCATATAGGCTATCAAGTGTTATTTTTCAGACTAAAGTTGCTAATCAGCATGATTTACTTTAAGGGTTGCATAAGAAAAGTGATATTATTGGTAGAATTATGGTATAGGCCTACTACTTTTTTTAGTTTACTTAGAGTATCGACTGGTCGGTTATAAGCATGTTTAAAAGGGAATGGAACTTATTTGGTAGTTTCCTGAAAATTATCCAGTCGTTGGCCAGGAATCTATCCCTTCCACTTTACATTAGCTTTGTACTATTGCACTACGCAGATAACCTGAACAACTACAAACTAATAAATCTGTAAGTTTTAAGCCTGCACAATAAGGATATTGATTTTCATTCACATTTCTCTTTGAATGGGTCGTCAGCAGACATTTGGGATCGGGAGATACTACTTTGCTGCAGTTGAGATAAAACAGCAATGTGGTGAATTTAGAATTGAACTCAATAAACATTGTTTTCTGTTAAAGTTTCACAATTTTTTGTGTTGACTGACCGGTAGTGTTTGGCAATCATAGACCTACCTCCAAAACTAATGGGCTTGTGCTAAAAATCTGTGTCTTCTCAACCGGGTGGCTTGTCAAGAAAACTTATTTACAGAGGTTGGTCTTCCAGAGGTTGAGCAGCGTCATCGTCGGCATTAATTGCACCACCCCTAACAGCCTAACAACTACGATGGCTGATGGCTGAGAGGCAACGTGCTCTTTAAGTGAGTCCAGTTACACACTTACACTACTAAAACACATACAGTATTCACAAACGGTCTCGAGTATCTGCTTTTTACTGGTGCAAAAGCCCCTGATGCGTAAACTATTTTTTTTATTTTGATTGTGTTTATGTAAATTATTTTCGCTTCAGAAAAGTAGTTTAACAAAAAGTCAGCAGCCACTTACCCTGTTGATTATTCTATTATTCAATTTATACCTTGGTGAAAATCTCGGCAGGCTAACCTAACTGAATTGATGTGCAATATCAAAGAGAACCGAAATGTTTTGCACGAGTCAACCGCTTGTGTGTCACAGTTGAAAATGGGGTTGACTGCCCTAAAGCAATAAATAAATGCTTAACTACCTTGTATAGCTTTGTAAATTGCTTCTTTATGTACAGGGGGTAGCTAATCACAGTGATGTTTGCGAGCATTTTTAATCTAAGTACTCGTGTAGATTTTATTTTGTTAATTTTAGCGTGAAAGAGGAAGTAAGACATCTGACTGCCCATTCTTATAAGATAAATTGTATGGTTTTCTATTAACTTTTATATTATATGACTTTTATTCAGTTTTATCGCTAGTTTATCTAAATTATATTTTACAGAGATTATAGTTTATCTAAACAAGATTGTTATGACAATTGTTTTTTTAAATTGTAATTCAATTTAGCTTTATTTTATAAGTCTCGCTTTCTATACACGTATGCAGTATTTTAAGTAAGTTATTGCGTACAATATTTAAAAACGAATAAAAGTGATCATGTAATTTTAACTTTGTCGTTGGATTGAATAGGCTGAATAGGCTGATTGTGAGGGAGGGTTAATAGGCGTATACGGTAAAGGAAAAGGAAAAGGTGCACCCACAACACAAGTGATGCACAAGTGACACTGTTAATGTTACAACTAAGTGAAGTTAGCGGAATAACCTTCTTTCTAATAACACTACTTTTAACTACATTATATTACTGTTAATAACACAACGGTGGCAAATCTCAACGGCACAAAGTTAAGACAAACAGTACAATATTCCCTGTAACCAAATACAATCACTATAAACCAAATTGAATTTTTCGTGAGCACAAGGGTGGCCAGTCGCACAGAATCTTTCAAGGACACACAGCAAGGTAACTAATTTAGCCCATTTTCAGCGTAGGATTTTATACTCGGGTTATATTCACTATCTTGAAATGAAACTGAACTTGATTTTGAAACTGAATTAATACGCAGTAGGTAGATAGCTACCTACTGCGTATTAATTCAGTTTCATTAAAAACACCCGATGGTATAGCTGGTATAAAACGGGTTGTAAACTGGAGATGGCATTAAAAAGGCAGCTGTTGTAAGTAGACCGAGCTGAGAAGTGAGCACCCATCCATCCATATAGGAGGCGGTGGCACCATCTGAAACCAACTCAATACTCAAAACAAACTGTCTGCTGACTCATCATCTCACCACCGGACGGTTTCTTTTGGCTACCATTTTCTCAACTAATAACCAAACCAATACTTTCCACAGATCACTAATAACTCGGCAACATTACCGAGTAAATATGTTAGTTCACTTCTTTTCCACTCGTGTGTTGTGCTATTACATATTACTGGATTGTATTGTACTGTAGGCTGGATGATAATAGCAGTGTTATTCTAATAACACGTTATAGAATCCTGTTATCGAGCAGGCTGTTCATTTTGATAACATGTTATTTAAAAATAGCTTTATTTCCCATCACTAAGGTACCATATTTTTATGGTGTTATTAAATAATTATTTTTAAGAGCTCATTCTTATCTTCATCTCTACATTTTGTCTCGGCTATTTCTGAAAAGATCAACAGCTCTTTTTACTTTATCTTGCCCTTTATGAATATAAAGAGAAGGAAAGTATTGTTTTCATATTGAGTTTTCATCGAATATGCACTTTTCAGGCCTCCTAAATCTAAAAACATGTTTTTAACAATTGTGTGTGTGTGTGAACAAAATACATGGTAAGCACCATGTCTGCTGAAATTCTTAGTGAGGGCGTGCTCTCTTGGAAATTGCTTTTTTAAGATTGTGGCTTGAGTATAGATTTTAGGGCAAATGTATCTAACCAAAGTAGTAGAACATTGAAAAACTTACAACTTAGATTTCAAACATTTTTTTGTACAACATTCTTTCATCAAATCTGTAAAAATGGGATTTTTTAAGATTTCGGCCTTGGTATGTTTTTACAAAAAAAGTGTGTTTTATCAAAGTTGTAGAATACTTAAAAGCCTACAATTGTTATTTGTACAGTTTTTTCTACAATGCTTAGTTTAGTGGCAATTACTGATTTTCTGTTTTTTTTCTTATCAAAACAGATAAAAAAATGGTATTTTTTAAGATTGTGGCCGTAGTGTGCATTTAAAGATGTTAGTGTTTGGTTTACTTGTACACCAGTACAAAATCTTTACATAGGTCTTCAAACGTTTTTGTTTGATCTTTTTACTACTTTTAAAAAATATAATGATTTGATATGATAATAACTCTTTGTTGGAAAACAAAAATTAAAAAAACCCATTGAATGATGAAATGAGGGAGTATTTAAAAAAACAGAAAGTAAATTGCAAAAAACTGGGCGTTGGAGGGTTAAACATGTAAATTTTGATCTGTGTTTATTCATTTTCAATAGTGTTATTATTGTTTTATTTTGTTAAGGTTGGAAGGAGAAGAAAAAGAAGCTATTTATCTTGCATCAGCCTTTTTGGAGGATGGTAAAATTATTACTGTTCCAGCAGACACTGTGTATGGATTGGGTTGTGACATTTATCGGATAAAATCAGGAGACGGACAAATAATAGAGATCGGGTACTGGGCAGGTTGGGAGAATGTGAATGTGAATAGCTATTTATTAGAATATCTTTTACCTGGTCCGGTACTAGTTGTGTTAAAGAGAACAAAATTGTTTAATCCAATTCTTAATTCATACACAGATAGAGTCGGTATACGAATCGCAGACAGTGCGTTAATGTGAGATGTTGATTGATCGGGGTGACCTGGTGACCTTTGGCTTTAACCCGTGCCAATATAAGTAATCATCCTAGTGGTTTGTCGATACAAGAGTTTGTACCCATTCAGTAACAGTGTTTGATAGAGGAGTACTTAGAAATTTGTCATCTCAGCGAGTCGGTTCAACTGTTGTCGATTTAAGTGTACAAGTAATGTTCTGTGTGATTCAAGAAAGCTGTTTATTTTCAGAACCTGTGAAACTAGGTATTACAAAAACATTGATTTGGTCTGCTGCGAGCTGTTTGTACGTCTGACAGTTAATCGCATGTAATACTTGTTATTCTTTGCAAATTTTTAGTGAATTATTTTATATGTATATATTTAGGGATTTATTCGTATGACTGTATTTATTGTAAAAAAAGATGGATTCATTTTTCAAACAGAGTGATGCATCAGTCGTTAAGGATGCTCTGTTGGCACAGTTAGTTATAGCTGTTAAAGAAGTGCAAGTGGATACAAAACCTGTTGAAAGCAATAGTGATAACAGCGCTAGTTTTTTGTCAACAGTACTTGAAGCTATATTTATTCACAGCCTCAAAGAAACCCTTATGAATAAGATGTCACAGGCAATCGTTACTGATCTTGGACAGCGACCCGACCCAAATTTTTGGGCACCTCTATTGATTTTCTCGCACAGAGATGTAATCAGACAGGTATACATTTTTCAAGATATGCCTTTTATATTTTCTAAGTACAACTGTTTGTTCATACTTTGTGTGTATTGTCATGTCTTCAGGAATAATTATTGTTCCACTGAAGTAAAATGTTTTCTAGGATCTTTCAAAGCTTACAGACAGGGTTACTTGCAATTTCTATTCATATTCATTTGCATATGTAAAGTTGATGTAATATCTTGTGGACTGTACTGTTGAGTATCTTATTTCCTAAGAATAATTGGATACTGTTTATTCTATTTTCATGGTATGGTTAAATTAAAGTGTAAAAAGGTTTCTAGACGACAATTGGTATTTATACCACTATGAACTTATCTGTTATTCTACATGAGGGCCCTCTTCTGGCTGGCAACACGTTTTATGATAACTGTCCTCCTAAAATATACTCATGTTACTGAGATGAGAAAAACTTGTGGTCCCATTTTCCCATTTGAGAGAGAATGAGACACTGTATCCTTGGTGTAGAGCTGAGCACTTGATGAGTACAATCGTCTCTTCCTATAATGATATCCAAGGAACTAGGCATTTTAATTGGTTATATAGAGGAACCAAGAAGAATTAGGTGTAAAAATAATGTAATACAAACATTATTAAAGGAAGTTCATTGTGCTAGTTTGTTTCTTTTTCCAAAGCTCTGACCTTACATTGCCCTGAAGCTGCAAAGCATCTTCGGTTGCCATCATGTCATCTTCCTGGTGTATGAAAGATCTATGCAGGATTTTAGTTGCTTTCAAGGCCTGCTTGAGGGTTTAGGCTGGTTCTGGCTCTGGTTCAAGTTTTGTGTCACTGTCTCCATCTCCTTTCACACGATCAGAATTTAAAATGTCCTCATCTGAAACACCTACTGTTTTAGCCCAGTGTCATCGACATCATCACAAGTTTGCACTTGTTTGCTTTGTAATTGGCAGGAGATGTTTGACGCTTTTAAAACAACGTGAATTTTTGGGTTGCCGTGTTTTTGGGTTTCACTAGCAATTTCCTCTTCACTGAGCCTGTCATGTTATCTGCTACCAAAACCGTAATTCATTTTTTTGATAACTCCAGCAATACACTTATCTGATTTGCATTTTATTGTTCTGTTTGGCATCATCTTGTAAAACAGTCCAGTTTCATCAGCATTACAAATGTCTTCTGTTGAATATCGAGCCTTCAGCTCAGCCCACACTTCTCCTGCCAGCCGTCTGTGATATCTATTAACATCATGAGCCTCTCCGCTAATCTGCCCATAGTTGATGTTGTGATGCAGCTTCCACTTGCTCAGGCAACCCTCAGATGCTTTAAAGTCAGTAATGCCAAACTCCGATGCAAAAAATTCTGCTTTTAATTTGACTAGAGGCCCAGAGAGTGGGATATGGTTTATAGGATGCTGTTGAAACCATTGCAGCATTATCTTCCTGCTGTCTCCCTTTATTTCTGCATCAAGTCATTTTTTCTATTCTTCCAGATGGTAGCCATAGTTGACTGGGAGAGCCCCGTTCACCAAACAACATCCATTTGTTTTTTGCCTTTCCCTGTTGCCCAAATCAACAATAACTTTTCTTCAACATTGAGCGCTTTACGCTTTTTAGAAAACATGTTGACTGTTTACGCTCCAATAAACAACTAAGACAGAAACCAGTGAAATTTAAAGATGTAAAGTATGCAGTGTTTAGTAGTGTATTAATTTGAGAAAAGTTGTTTTAAAGCGATCAGTTTTACTAAAAAAATGTTTTGTTTCAGATAAGTAATTTATCGCAAGTGACAACTGATGTTGGAAGAGGGCGTGCATGGCTGCGCTTAGCATTAAATGAAGGACTTTTGTCAAGCTACTTGCATTCCATGGCTGCTGATAATGGTTCTCTTAAGCCGTATTATAGTAACAATGCATTTTTACGAGATTCTGAGAAATTAGATTTAACGAAACAACTTATAGAAGGAATTGAAACATGTGCATTTTGTTACACTTGTAATTCTAGTTTATTAAATGTGTGGACAAACATGCCTTTGTTAATGGCCGGAATATCAACCGCTCCTCTAAGGTCATTTCCTATTACTTCTGGAACTGATGTCGCTCAGACTCTTTCTCACACCGATGAAGATGGGCAATCAAATAAGTCAAGTGATGCCAGTAATCCAGTTTTGATGTACGGCTATGCAGAGCATATGAAAAAATCTAAATTGATGGTAGATGAAGAAGAAGCACTTAAGATAATTTTAGGAACTCCAGTCAATGAATCACCTTTACAGATCAAAATTAACAATGATAGTAATAGTGTAGATATTGGTGTAGATCTGGCTACCGAATTCCCTCATCGATTTCAATTAAAACAAAATCTTGATGAACTGCAAATCAGTGATGAGTCTTCTGCATTGAGAAGTTTGGACAAAAAGGAACCGAATCAGTTAATTAAAGCAATTGAAGCTGTTACTACTATTACTACTACTTGTGCTGCTGTTGCTACTTCTGCTCCACCTGTAGAGCTTCACAGCAAAAATTCTCTAACAAAATCCTCTCCTGTTCCTATAGTCGTATCTACAACACACCAAAGTTATGATTCCCTTCTTCGTAGTTATAACAATGTCAATGGAGGTAATTTACCAAAACCTAACTTGAAAGACGTCATGCAAAGATATGAAGAATCTGGACGGTCTAGTGAGAGTGACATAGGTGCTGATGGTGTCAGCAGTCAAGAACAGGATAACGCTGAGGTTTGTATTTTATTCTGTCTCTATTGAATGGTATCTTGAACTCAGAAAAGGATTGACTTGTATTAAGGGTCCACAAAAAAGAAAAATTCCTTTTCAGTCATTTGTAGGTCTGTCCATGCTAGAAGAATTTCCAAAAAATTATAACATCTAGTACCAAGCTGATTTCACATGCCTGTATCTTTTCAACAAAAACCATTTCTGAAAAAAATCGTACAGATCATTAAGAAGAAAACAAATCTGATGGAGAGTTTAGAAATATTTAGGGGTGCAGAGGTAATAGAGATTTCATGGAAAATTTCCCCTCCTACCTCTTTGGTCAGAAAATTGACTCTGTGCAATGTTTTTTATTTCCAATAGTCTGTAGCAAATGGAATGTAAATGTTTGAAATTGACCGAGTAATGGCAGTTTAAAGTATCAGTAGTTCTACTAGATGTGGACTACAAAAGGAAGCGTCTGGAAATATTTCAAATTTCTTTTTAAATATTACTAGCTCTGGGCCAGCTCAGTCAGTCCGCTGGTAGACATTCATTATAAGTTGTTAGGCAACACTGTTTGGGAAAATTATTTGATAAATGACCAGCTGATAGCTAGCCATGAACACACTTAAGTTTCAAGTTGAAGCCAAAAATGTTTCTCTCTTCTGTACACAGTTGTAGTATGAAGGCCACCAATACCCAACTCTTTCTATCCCTCGCCATCTCTCTCTCTCTCTCACAGTGTTACCTATTCAGCTCCTACTTCATGTCTGTAACACTGTAGGTGTAGGCGTATTTCACTAACTATTATTCTAATTGTGTTTCAACATCATGTAACAACAATCTATATAATTTTAGTTGAGCAAACATTGTGTTACTTGTTTGTTTGTACAATTGACAGCTTTCCGTGCTCTCTTCATAATTTCTTTGAGAATATTGCTATTTGCTTTGACCAATGTCAATGTACCCATAACAGACAGGTGGAGTGTCAAATTATTTACACTCAATCTGTTTGTTGCAGGGCTAAAATAAATAGTTCTGTTTCTTATCATATGTTCAGCCAATTAAATGACTGAATAATTTAAGAACAGAAGAGGTAGAGGTGTAAAAGACACTAATCAGAGTTATCTCCTCTGAAAGTAATGAATTTCATTATACAGCCAGACCCTGTGGTGAATGAAGTGAAGGTGTCATTTGCAGAGTTGGAAAATATGTGCTTTTCAGAGGGCCCGGCATGCTGATAAGCGAAGCGCACTTTTCCACTCAGTGAGTTGTGGCAATGGTAAACCACCTCACTCTTCATTTTACTTAGTAAAACCTCTACAGGTTCAAACCAGCCTTTCGGCTGATGACCTAAACAACAACACAATGTCAATGGTCAGTGGTCAGTGATAAATGTTTGTTTGCAGTTGATGTGGCTACATGTCATCTATCTACAAACAGTAGTGCATGTGCATACAAATTCTGCATCTTCGAAAAGCTTATCCTTGTTGTAGGTGTTCTCTTACAAATTTTGTGAATTTCATCCATCACCAAATCAAAAGAGGGCTCAGAATATCACCAGGCCCTTTTTCCCACCTCTTTCTGTCTTAAATGGTGCTGATATTTTACCATTTAGCCCCACTACCCTTCTAACATTTTCCTTAGATGCGCTTGTGATTGCAAAAATTACACTTGCATAAGCTCTCTTGGATTTCAGTGCTTCCCAAATATACTTGTGTGGCACAAGATCAAACACTGATCTCAAATCCAAAAATTTCAAATAGAGTAATCATCCTTGAACTATATAGGTACTTGTGTTAAGTTGTTGATATTACAAGTGATTGTGAATCTGGTGGTCTCTTCTAAAAAGACTTTAGCTTGTCCTCCTCTATTCCCTGCAGTTTATAGACTCCAAGATCCTAGCGTACAGCGTAACTGGTGACAAATACACAGCCCTATATGTTGTCTGTTGAGCGTTCCTTTCTGTACGCGGGTGTAATGTTCATTCAAAAATAAATCCTTATTATACTATTTTATATAGTAAATTTCCCTAACCTTTTTAAAGCTGCCTTTATTTTTTTATTAATCACTTACACATGTTTCGGTGGATCCACAATCATCAGAGTTAAAAAAGGTTAGTGAAATTTATTATATAAAATAGTGGGTATAATGATACTTAAAGTCCATTTTTCTGTTTTTGTTGCACGCTCATCCAAAAAGTTGATTGATGATCGATCTATCAACCGACATAACTGGTACACAACTGTGGAGGAAAAGGATCGCTTTTCCTCTATACTTGATCATTTGTGAGGAGAGCTCATCATCATAGTTTCACCCTTTGTTTTCTGTGCTGCAGCTGTCACAAACTCCTTGCATAATATGCTTATGTTTTATGCTTTCTGTGTACCTCTCAAACTCAACCCATTTCCTTTGCCGACGTGACCACGTATTAACATTCACATCTGATTTTTTTGTTTATTGGTTCAGCTTCACTGGATCCTTGGTCGATACACAGCTGCCCTGACAATCTCCACTCTTATCTTCATCCACCTTTACTTTAGATCCCTCTTAGTTTTTCATTATGCTCATTTCTGTTTGCGAACTTCCTCGGTTTATCTAGGTATTTTCAAATTTCTTAACTTTTTTCTGCATTCCTTTTCAAATGGTGTGTTGGCCACTAGTGATCTGTGATTGACATTCAACTGTGAACCTCTTACAAACTGGGAATTTCTCTCCAGCCCTCTGGTACATGTTTCACTGACCCAGGGCTTTGATGGGATTGGATACCCGATCTCCATTGGGGTTGCTCAGTTTAACTACTAGAGGGCATATCTTGTCGGTTGAGCTCATGAGTTGAAGTGTGATTTGTTGTGTTTATGGTGCAGATGGTGAGCATCATTACACATCTCAATTCCATCGGATGAAACTTAATTCTTCTCCGAGTCAAATGCCAGGTCCCAAGCAAAAATAAGTTCGGAAGAACGGCAAACAAATTATACGAAATCAGTTGATGCTTGTCAATAAAAGTTAAAAGCAATATCACTGTTCTTTGTAGAAAGCTATTGAAGATATTAAAATTATACGTTTTCTGATTGTTTTCAGATGTATTCTTCCATAAATTCTGGGTGTGATTTTGAAGTTGTACCAAGAAGTTGTTCTTTGATCTGCAGTACTATTCCGGTAGGCCTATGTTTATTTTAATTAACTTGGACAGTAGTGTGTGAGCGATTGATTCGGATAATTAACTTGATCTAACTATTCGTGCAAATTTCTTTGTCAGTCCATTTGCTCCATCCTCTCGGTTCTGGGTCAACATGCTAAACAATATCCTCTCATAAATGTTAATGAATGTAGAAGTTGAATGCTTTTTCTTATTTGACGTGGCTTTGTTGTAACCGATGGCCATTTTTCAAATGTATTTCTGTGGTGGTGATAAGGGATCTTTATTTAGTATTCTTTTGAAAACGGTCTATTTAATTTTTAAGAATTCTGTAGAATGTTTTGATCATTTAAAAATTGGTTCTCGGAACAATTCTTAAATTATAAAAGAGGTGATAGAAAATTTTCCAATGTGACTGAACACGTGTGTAAATATAAACATGTGATGACAATAATATAAAAAATAATTTACTAATGATAGAAGTAAATAAGGATCAACAAAATTTACAATTTGGAAAAATATTTTGTATGGAATTTGGAATTTAGGATTTTGGTATGGAATTTATTTATTTTGTATGAAATTTTTAGGGCGTTAAGTCAAAAGTTAATGAACTCGTAGATTGAGAATGACAACTATTAATTAATTTGGCTCTTATCTACCATGGTAATGAAAGGAAGCTATATAATTTGTCTGTTTGAGAATTTATCGATAATAAACAGTGAAGATGTGTATTATACAGGGTAATTATAAATGAATAGACAGTTTCGATAGCTTATAGAAAATTTATTTTTGAAAAGTTAAGGTAATTACGTACATGATAATATAGAAGATTCATTAAGTTTTATTGAAAATATTTACAGATGTTCAATGTGTGCACCATTTGTAACACGTTATTTGAATTCTTCCCACTCATGATTAAGCATATGATGGTCAACTGTGGCGAGAGCATTTGCGATACGTTGTTTTAGATTATCTATATCTACAGGAAGCGGTGGTACAAAAACTTTGTCTTTTATATAACCCCATAAGAAAAAGTCTCAGGGCGTTAAGTCTGGACTACGAGGTGGCCACGGCGTAAACACAATGTTTTCCTCACTTGCATGGCCGATCCATCGTCTAGGAAGACGTTCATCAAGATAATTTCCTACCTGTAAGTGCCAGTGAGGCGGAACTCCATCTTGTACAAAAATGAAGTTATCATTATCTTCCTGAAGTTGAGGCATTAACCATTCATTTAACATGTCCAGATAAATTACTCCAGTTACTGACACTTTGTGAAAGAAGAACGGTCTGTAAACCTTTTCACGAGATAATGTACAAAAGACATTTAGGGGAATCGCATGTACACTGTAAAGTTATTTTTGAGTTTTCTGTGCCCCATATTCTAACATTATGTCTATTAACTTTTCCACTAATGTGAAAATTACATTCATCACTGAAAATTAGACGATTAAAGAATGTGTCATCATTTTCAATACAATGTTGCATCGGGGTCCGATGCAACCGAGTGTCAGATGAGCAGGGCTCAAACTTATCAAGTTTTAATTGATTGTCATACATAAATCCAAGCAAAAGAGAATGTTGCATCTCCAGACAAAAATTTTTACGTACAACTTTATCACTGGTATTTAAACTTTGTACTAACTGCAATTTATAAGTTGTCATTTTCAAACGTTTCCACAGAATTTTCCACACAGTCGGTCGAGGAATTTGCAATTCTAAACTTGCTGATCCAGCTGATTTTCCTGGACTTCGTACATAAACATCATGAACACTCAATTTGTTCTTCTGTAACAGAAGGTCTTCCAGTACTGTTCCTTTTACACAGATATACACTGTTTTCAAAATGTTTATACCAGTCATAGATTGATTGCCTTGGTGGTGGTTTACCGTATCTTGTTCTTAAATGACATTGCACAACTGTAACCGAGTTTGTTTTGGCTAATTTAAGAACACAATAAGCTTTCTCCACTTGAGTAGCGGCCATTTTGCTAGACTGGTCATTGTAACAGCAGCCAACAACAAAATTCTAGCAACAGTTGTACCAACATAAACTTTAAATAATTCCCTACAAACCTATATCATTTACTATATTCAAATTCACAAGTTTGATGTTTAAGAAGCTGTCGAAAGTGTCTATTTTATTTATAATCACCCTGTATTACGTGAAAGCTTCTATTAAACATTGGTGATGTTAAAATCTATATAAATAATAATTAATAATACGGTGGTTAAAAATACATTGACTGTCTGTTGCAGTGATCTAAATGCTGCACTTATATATTCATATCGGAGTTCTGTCACTGGACTGTGTCTCCACTCACGGTTTTTTTATCATATTAATTTTTTTCTTTTATCACATTCACTGATTGTATCTGACAGATTGTGAATTTCTTGAATAAGGAAAAAAATATATAAAATGTTTGTTAAAACATGTATGCATGTGTGTGTGTGTGTGTATAAGTAAATTTGGATTCAGCCCTACAAGTCAGTATACAGCCAAAAACCTATGGATGAACAAATTCTTGTTGTTAGGTATAGGCCTACTGGTGGCTGAATTTGATACTCTAGTTGGGAATTGTACAATATTTTGAGCCGAAAATTATTCATCACACATTTCGGTTTGTTTTGATTAGTTTATTCAATCGGTTTCTAAGGATACCATCCAGTTTAATGAGTAAATTTGTTTGTTGATTTACTTAGCGGACAACTTGGAGGTCTGATGGTCTGTTAACACCATTCATTTTCATCACTGTGTGTTTATGGTTGAAGACAGCCACTGCGTGCAAACTTCTTCCACCTTTCACACAATATCTGCCAAACTTGGCATATGTCCCTTCTTTCGTCTCTGTATTTAGATGTGCTGGTACGTGACATAAAACCATAAATGATAAGTAGATTGGTATTTTCTGTTTTATGTTCATTAGAACCGGTGTATGAAGCCTCCAGCGTGTTTTCATGCAGTAAATTTGACTGTATCATATATTTTAAAATATGGTTGTTAAACATTTGTCGTGCCGGCCGAGTGGTGACCAGATTATTTTAAAAGATGTTAAATAAAGAACAGACAAAGTTTGGTGTTAATAATATATAAATTTCCAAATTTATTGGACCATAAACCTATTTAAACAAATAAGTTCTTCTACTAATTATTATGAATCCATTTCCTACGAATACCTGGAGAACAGATTGTATTTAAAAGAATTTAACAAAATATGTTTAAACTTTAAATTGACACAGAACCTCTTTAATTTTACAATAAATTGTGAAATTACTTAATTAATCCACCTCAACCCTCAGTCTAAATTATATTCTTTACTTTTGCATATGATATTAGTTAAATTAATTCATACCCATAAAAACGGTCAAAAAGAACCCTCGTCCGGGCAGAAGTAGCGAATGCTCGTGCAGCATGATGTCTCAACAGATGAAATCTTGTGTGTGTCTATAAGACTTCACCAGGTGTATTCATACCTACACCTTTAACAGGAAAGGTCAACATCTATTTGATAATCCAGGTAAACATTTGCCCACATCCTTGATTACAGTAATAACATTCAAAAATAGTAATATACGGACAGGTAATTAATTATACACCTATCTAGTCGGTTAAGGTAACACAAGATACGCTATTTTATATCCTGCTGTTAATTAACCACTTTTGACAAATATAATCTTGCAATAGCAAGGTAAAAAAACCAAATAATAACAGATAATAATTTATCTTAATGTCAAACCAAAATATCCGTAAATCATATTGACGTTGAAAAAATATCCAAGCTAAATAAAATTATGCAACAAATAAACAAACCAAAAATGTAAACAACTTTCTATTTCTTTTTTCAACAAAATTATTTTATCTATTTAACTATCTGAATATTTGAACTAACACAAAATACAAAAACCCAAATCCCTACACATTATTTTGTTTACCTACACAATAACTGTCTGCACAATATTTATTTCATGTCCCTGTGGCAGGCAACATGGCCTTATCCTCACCTCATTTATTAACCGTTCAGAGTCTACCTCTTTTATCCCCGACATTGTAACAATTACTAAGACAAACTGAAAGCACAGCACAATTAGTATACCTGCGAGCGACACGCTCTCGTCGTCGCGTGAATAAACAGTCCTGTCTAACTGAATGCATATTGGATCCGCCCGCTACGCATCCGTCTCCGCGATTCGTAGGTGCAGGCAACAGTATTCAGAATCCGCCGTGATAGAAGTATCACCGTCGCTTGCATGAACAGTCCTATTTAACACTATGCATTAAGCTATCACGGAGACAGTTATCGCGTGCATAAACGGGGCCTTAGCTTTAGATTTATTTCTGGTCCTGTTTTGGTCATGGGATTCTAATGATCTGTTACAAGTTATTTTTAGTTGTAGATCGTGTTGGGATTGTCTGACAAAGCGGCTTGTTATGCAGAGAGTGGAGAGTGGAGTCGGGTCCATTTGTCTTGGATTAGTGATACTTTATGTGAGAGGAGTGAAAATGTTAAGCTACAGATACGGGCAGTTGGGATTACTACATTTTATATATTTCAAGATAACTATTGTTTTCTTTTTGTGAATTGTATTTTATTGTACATAATGATTAAGGATGTACGTAATGTTTCAGGAATATAGCCTCCTAGTTCATTATCTAACTAACCTTGCCAGGGAACAAGGACTTGACGCTCAGAATTATAGTTGTTCGTTCTGCAAAAACCCTATCGGAGTAAACCTCGAGAACGTTCGGTAATTAAGTTTTCTTAAAAATTATTATATCAGTCGTTTTATCTTAAGAATATCATATCAGTTATGTAAGTTAATGGCTTTAGATTGTAATAATGTTTGTGGTTTGCATATTGTGTTCAAAGAAAATCCTTTATGATGAATCTAAGAATTGGATCTCAGAGGAATAACCATGGGTTGTCTGTGAGAAATCCAGTGTGTTCTGTGGTACAGATCAATTCCGAAAGATATTTGTTGATCCGGTGAACAAATTATTCGCTTATAAATCTGTTTTGAATGAGTGGTTACCGAGAGAAGAATAAGGTCATCTGAAACCAACAAAAACTATAATCGGTTAGTTTTTAGATACTAAGTGATCCTGTGTTTAAGCCATCTAATTCTAGAATTGGGCGATTGGTGCCAGTGGTCGAATGCCATGCTCCTTGTCAGAAGTAATGACAGATTCTGTTAAATGAAAAACCATTTCAAATTGCATCTGCTGGAAAAATTCTTTATAGTGCTTCAATGTTTTGCTCGACACATTTTTTCATTGATAAACTATGTATGCTTCCTAAAAGTGGATAATCATTTTGTTTTATAATTGAAATATTTTTCAATTTCAGCCTTTGTTGTTTTACCGGTGATTATTACTGTAAAGAATGTTATGGTTCTCCACATGACGAATGGATAATACCAGCTAGAGTATTGCATAATTGGGATTTTCGCAAGTACCCAGTATCTGGTAGAGCTGAAAAATTTCTTATAGACATTCAAGATCATCCTCTGGTTGATTTGAAAGCAATTAATCCACGGTTGTATGTTGTTGTCGATGAGATGACCCAACTCCAGGTGGGTTTGTTTGTTTGTTTGTTTGTTTGTTGGAACTATTGTTGCACCATTAAACAGGGGCAAGAATTAATTTTAATATTATTTTATCAAGGAAAAATATGCATTCCATAAACATGGGATCTGCATCCGATGTTTTGTTTTTTGAATGTCCTTTTGTGTTTTCAGTTCCTATTTCAAACACATTTTTTGTTGTCCAAGTATTCGGTCTCAATTTTGTGACAAGAATTGCAGAATGTTTTGAGATTTCACTGACAAGCGACAAATTTTTAATTGCCTGTCGGAACAAACGTTTGTTGATGGTTTACACTAGTTGTTGGGTGATGCACATCATGAACATTTCTCTTTCCATCATTAAACATCATGATCCATTGTTTCACTAATATCATTGATTTGAAAAGTTCAGACATCTCTTCGCTCCTCATTCGCGGATTATTTCTGCTCAGTTTATGGCAAGTAGGCCTATTGTGTCAGTCGTCAGTTAAATAACTAAAGAGTAACTGGGTGTGGTACATTGATTATTCGAGGGTTTACTCTTTAGTGAAAGTCCCTTTCACCAAAAAATCTTGTGGACGTGATTCTGTGCCTCCTAATATATTCGGGCTTGTTTTGACATTTCACCAGCACCTTTAAATTATATTTGTAATGTGCGAAAACGGCAACATTCCCTTCTCTTTGGAGAAAATCAAAAGTCACGCCCAACTATTAAAAAGGTGAAAAATCAAATAAGTCTAATTACAAACCAACTGCTATTCTTTCTACTCCATATAAGTTTCTTCCATAGAAGAATAGTGTTTTCTATCAAGTCTAAGATATCGCTTCAACAACACGGCTATTTTCCGTGTCGATCAGAATTCAGCAATTTACCAAATTTGATTAAATACGTACTAAAAAGAGGCTTTTGATAGGGTAGACCACTATTTTCTGCTCTTCTTAATTACATTTCCTCGGGTTTTGAGACAGATTCATTGCATTCGTTCTCTCACATCTTACTAATTTGATGCAATACGTAATTGTTGGAGGTTGTAAGTCCAAAGAATATACTGTTCAGTCCAATGTACCGCAAGGATCTAATCTTGGACCTCTTTTCTTTCTACTATTTATTGATGAGGTACAGTGCTACTTGAAATATTCTGAGTTCCTTCTTAATGGCGATGGCCTAAAGCTGTACAAAGCTACTCGTGGTCACCTTGATTTCTGTCAGCTGCAAACTGGTTTGAATGACATCTTTAGATGAAGTCTGGAGAAAAAACTGTAATTTAATTTAGATAAATGTTTTATAATGACTTTCTTAGGTAAATCAGTGGCATTGAATGGGACTATTTTATATGAAATAGACATTTTAACTGGAATAAGTCATGTCTCAGATTTAGGAGTGACATTTGGTAGTAATCTCAATTTTCATTCGCATGCAGATAAAATGGTTAAACAATCCTCCTAATACGGGTTGCTTATTTAGTCTCAATCTACATACATGCAGCAAGCACATAAAATAATTTACATTCATCCATTTTTCTTAAAAAAAAATCATGGTAAATCTAAATGCCATACAAAATTATACAAAAAACGTGATATTGTTGCATTTATCTTGACATCTGTAGTAAGAATCTAATCGTGCTTTTATTCCCTTTTTCACAAAAAAAAGTAGTCATTTCGAAGTATAATAGTATTTATCTGTTTAGGGGATTATTTTTTAAAAATATATTAGCTTTGTTTTTATAGAGCACATACAAATGAAAATTTTGGTACTTAAACCATCCACCCAAACCCATTTTTGTGACAGTAACTGTTAATTCAAAAATTGAAAAAATTTTGCTACTTTATGAAGTTCTCTAGCAACATTTCTAAACAAATGCTCAGTTTTTTGTGTTTATTTGTGAACTAAAAATTTGTAAATAAGATTACTGTCCCATTGAATTAGGTATAAAGATGTTTTTACCAAAAATGGAATTGTAGAACAATTTTTCACCCTAAAAAGTCAAAACAAAATGGTACCTAGATGTTTATCATTGTAATTAGACTAAGGATTTTTTTTATATTATCTTAGTAACACTAAATTCAAAAGCTTGTTGTAACAAAAAGTTTGGTGTACCATACGACCAAAAAAATTTTGATACACTCAGATTCTGCTTCAGAAAATTGGCGCTTTGTTTGAATGCTACTGGAGTGGGAGGTCTTGAATGTATACTCTTTTGGTATGAGTATTGTAAAATTACCCCTCACTTATATCGTTCATTATTATTAGTTACATTAATAAATAAAATAAAACACGGGTAGGTTAAACTAAGTAGGGGAAATTAATGGAAAAGAAAATATTATAACATTTCACAGCTACTGCAGTGGAAGCAAAATGTTGTATTTACAAAACCAAAGTGACTTGTGCATACGAGGTGCGGCTAGAAAAAAACCGAACTAGCACAGGTGAAACAATAAAACGAATGCAATAAGGCTGAAAGTCGCCTGGCCTGTCACGTGACTCTTGCTCCGCCTACTGCTCGAGTTTCATCTGCCTCCTGCACTCAGTCTGCCCGTGGCGTCTGTTCTAAGTAGTTGACGTTTTGTCTGTGCGTCGGAAAAATGTTGAGTGTACAGAAAGAACAGCGTGTTAACATCAAATTTCTTTTCAAACTTGGAAAATCTGCAAGTGAAACGTTTGTAATGTTGCAACAAGTTTACGGCGATGATTGTTTATCGCGAACACAAGTGTTTGAGTGGTTTAAACGATTTAAAGATGGCCGCGAAGACACAAGTGATGACGCTCGCACTGGCAGACCATTGTCAGCAAAAACTGATGCAAACATTGAAAAAATCGGTAAACTTGTTCGAGAAGTTCGCCGTTTAACAATCAGAGCAATGTCTGAGTTGACAGGAATTGACAAGGAAAGTGTTCGGCAGATTCTTCATGAAAGTTTCAACATGAACAAAGTGTGTGCAAAAATGGTTCCAAAGTGTCTCACAATTGAACAGAAGGAACGCCGAAGAATGATTTGTTCTGACATCCTAGAAAACATTGAAACAGATCCCACCTTTTTACAAAATGTTATTACTTGTGATGAATCATGGTTTTTTACTTACGATCCCGAAACCAAACGCCAATCGATGCATTGGAAATCTCCTGATTCTCCACGACAAAAAAAAGCACGAATGTCAAAATCGAAATTCAAGGCAATGATGATTGTTTTTTTTGATGTCAAAGGGATTGTACACATTGATTGGGTACCAGAGGGACAAACAGTGAATCAGCATTACTACATTAGCGTCCTGACTACCCTATGTGAGCGAGTACGGAGAAAACGGAACGATTTGTGGAAAAAAAGACATGGATCCTGCACCAAGACAATGCCCCAGCTCACAATGCGTTGTCAGTGAAGACGTTTTTAGCCAATCACAACATTCCCATCTTAGACCATCCACCCTACTCACCTGATTTGGCCCCCTGTGATTTTTTTCTTTTCCCTAAAGTCAAGTCAGCTTTGAAAGGAACTAGATTTGAGAGTGTTGAAGCAGTAAAAGAAAAAGCGACGGAAGTAATGTATGGACTTACCGAAAATGATCTGCAGCATTGCTATGAACAGTGGAAAATTCGTATGGAGCAGTGTATAGACCGAGGAGGAGAGTACATTGAAGGAGATAACATCAAATTGTAAATAATGGAAAATAAAATTTTTTTATAGCATCAGTTCGGTTTTTTTCTAGCCACACCTCGTATGTGTGTGTGTGTTAGGCCTAGTAAATGAAAAATGCTAAGAGAGGCGTATGATTTCAAAGAAGCTGTTGCCATAAATTTTGACTTTAAACTATTTCGCTTCACTATTATTAATCAGGGTTATAATTTTTTGTATCGGGGACAATTGTTCTTTTTTTTTTTTTTTTTTTACGTCCGACTGTTTTGCAAATTGCTGCTAATGCAGACGGGACAATTGTTCTACTTGAGTCATTGTACTCAGGAGAAATTATTGTAATTTGGAAACTAAAGTTTCCTTGAATACAGGAATGTGTATCGGTTTACAGAATAAATGTATTGAGGGATTTTTTCCATTTGAAGGGAAATTTTTATAATTTTTCATTACTGGTCACTGGGTAGCCTTCCAACCAGCAATCAAAAAGGCAAAAGTGTTAATGGCAAACTGTTAGAGTGAAATAAAGATTTGTACACATTCTTATTTGAAAATAGTTAATCATTTTATGAAATTTTATGCTTATCATTTTGCTATAATTGGACCTACAAAATTGAAAATGAAACCAAAATATAAATCTGTTTTTCTAAATAAAATAAAGTACTGTTGCATACACGTAACTTATGTGATGATGAAAATGATTTGAAGTATAATTTATGCAAGTGGCCAACCGTTGCACAGGGGTTAACTGTAGATTTAAGAAAAGTTTATGTGTTAGGTGGTAGTCTTCATGTGATTTTAATTTCACATTAGGCCTCTTATCATTTTGAATGTTATTACTTAATTGTTGCTATATCTAGTGACGCTAGTAATGTAAGCTGTATTTATACTATATTTTACTTTATTTTTAAATAAAAATAGCTTTATTTTACTTTAGTTTTGACTTAGTCGGTGTCAATTTCGATCGTGATATTAAATATCACGTTTGTTCCGATCCTGTTGGATGCAGCTGCGAAGTAATTGAACAGGTAAAAGAAATAAAATATTTAGGAGTGATCCTTGATGATAAGGTCTCCTTTAGAAATCATGTAAATCAGCTACATTCTGATATCAGTAAATCAATTCGGGCATTTTATTTCTTAAGAAACCTTTGTGGCTTAAATTTAATGAGATCTTTATACTTTTCTTTGGTTCAATCGCGTCTTCAGTATGCTATTGAATTTTGGGGGGGGGGGTACTCATGAGAAACTAATAAATAAATTGTTTGTAACTCAAAAATATTTCATTAAAATATTATTATTTAAACGTCAGAGAGACAGTACTGTTAATGATTTTAAAAATTTACATATCTTGCCCATTAAAAACTTATTTATTTTTAAAGTTTTAAAACTATTTTATAAAAAAGTGGCAACAGAGGTACTGAAAACTTATATCACAGAACTAGAGGTTCAAGCCAACAACTTTTTGTAAGACGGAAAGTTAATAAATCCTTTTTTGCTAAAACTTTTGTTTTTTTAGGTCCGAAGTGTTTTAATCTGTTGCCTATTGAAATTAAAAATAGCTTAAACATGTTAATATTTTCAAGAAAGGTTAAAGATTGGCTCAATGAGATAACTGATGTTGATTCACTTGTAAGAATTGTTGGTTAGTGTTGGTGTTTTACCGTTGCTGACTTGCAGTGCTTGCTATTCAGTCTTTGTAGGAATTTACTGATCTTGGTAAACAATATAACAATAATAACTGATTTTAGTGTTAGTCATGTACAGGTGAATATCTGCTCTGAAGATTGACGGCTGGGTTAATATTGTTGTTAAAAAATATAGTTAACATGCGCTGTAGCTGCCGCTAAAATTTGAATTGTCATTTGTAGTGGATGACGACATTTGATTTGTAATTTATTTCTATAATTCATTTGTAAACTTGTTTTTATGTATTTTGTGTTTTTTTTTATATATATAACCATCGTTTACTTGAGTTGGTGGTTATTTATTCCTAGTAGATAAGATATAATTTTGTATTTGTATAAAGTGGAATAAATAAATATTATTATTATTATTATCATATTATAATTGTTATTATTAATTAATTATGCATGTTTATATATTTTTATATTCTTCTATCAGTTTTATGTCTATTTGTCTGCCATAATGAAAGACTGTTGCGGACAATTAAATTTAAATAAATAAAAATATGTTGTGTCATCATCGTGAATATTTTATCAGCGTTCATACCAGCACCTCGATGGTAGGTCATAAAATGATTAACTATTTTCAAATAAGAAAAACAAACAAATTGATCGATATTAAAAAATATAAGCAATGCTACAATGCTTCAAGCATGCTACAAAATGATGTGGAGCGATTCACACATATATGTATATATTTTAATTTTTTCAGACATTGAGAATGCAGTTGAATTTGCTGAGAGCTTATCTGTTCACTTGTCGGCAACCGGTTGGAGAGGAACTAAAAAAACAAATATGGCCCAAGGAATATTTATACGAACACGTTCATCTGTATTCAGTTTCTGTATGTTGTTATATTATTAATTGTCTGTGCATTATTCTCCAGATTAAGTAATCATCTTCCATTTTTATCGGTACACTTTTAAAAACACTCAGTGTTGCTAGTAACATGAAATAAGTAGAACCCATCTAAACTATATGTATAACTTTTAGACGGTTTAAAAATGGAGGGAAATTGTATTGCAGTGATTTTAAGTACACGTGACCAAATCTTTGGTTGGTCGGTTACTGTTGAAAGTTTGTCCCTTTTGTCCTTGTCAGTTTGCTAAATCCGGGACAAACTCTCTTTTATAATCGTTTCAGGTTAAAAATTAAATCGATTGTTAAATCGATAGATGACAATCTGCGAATTAGTGTTGACCGCAGGATTATTCAAAGTCTTACAATTTATCATGTAGCATGTTCGCTTGGTTCTTTAGCTGTGGAGAAAGCGATTACAAGTAAACGAGATATTGACTCACACCGTGTTGTTAAGCTCATCAGTCGAAAGGCTGGTTTGAACCCGTAGAGGTTTTACTAAGTAAAACAAGGATTGAGTTGATATACTTTTGCCTTCCTCGTTAAGTAGAAAAGTATGGATATCAGCCTGCTGGGCCCTCCAAAAAGCACCTCTTTCTACCCTACAAATGACACCTTCACTTCATCGAGTAATCAATGAGATAACAAATGACACTTCTCAGAGTAATCGATTTCATTTTATTATACATCCAGACCCTATAGTGAATGAAGTGAAGGTTTTTTTTGTTTTACGTAATACAAAACAGCCAGACGTAAAATAAAAAAAAATCTTCCTTCATTCACTACATGGTCCTCCTCCGGGTGTATAATAAAATGAAATTGATTTCTTTGAGAGGTGATAACTGTGACTAGTGTGCCTACCTCATATAAACACTGAGAGAACTATTTATTATAGCCCTGCAACTAGCAGATCAAGTCCAACTATTCACACTACTGAATCGATTAAACTTTAAACCTTTTTGACCTTTGTGCATATGTATTACGAAAAGTTTTCATCCCCCCCCCCCGTATCCACAGTCTCAACTATTTTATAATTATATTTTAAATGGAGACTTTTCACATAAGAAACACATTTTGGGAAATAATCCTTGAAAATCAGCTGAAAAAATTGCACTTTCATTCATTAAAAATATTTACCTAAATCTATCGGCCAGAAAGTTCTGCGTGGGGGTAAAGAGATGAGATAACTGCCGCTTTTAATAAATCAAATAATTAGTGTGAAACGCTCGCAGAACTTTCTCTGCCAATGTAAATAATGAAAAACATCTAATTTTAATCATGAGTGAACGACACTGAATAGGAAACAACTTCTGTTGGACTTAAAATACAGAAAATCACTGAGTGATGCTAAACTAAGTGCTGTAGAAAAAGTGCGTGAAATAAAATTTGTACATTTTCAAATTTCCTAAATGCGGAAAATCACTAATTGACGCTAAACAAAGTGCTCTAGAAGAAATTGTTGGAAATGTATGTTTTAGGTTTTTAATGTTCTTCAACTTTGATTGTATATACTTTTTTGCTGAAATGGATGTTTAGGTGACAATATTAAAACAGTATTTTACCACAAGAGTACAACCCCACGAATTTTAGCACCCCTGCTACTTACTCTATCCTGTACAGTAAAACAAATTAGAGCCATTTTTGAGAAAATCCCAAAAAATGAAAATTGCAAGAACTTTCTGCTAGTTTCGGTTGACTGATTTTCATTAAAATGTTCATGTCGGCTCCCATTATGGTACCTCGTATAAGTTCCAAGTTTCATCTTACAATATTTCGTTCTTTAGATGGTTTGTTCACACACACTGAACATCCTAAAAACATGATTTTTTGCTTCTTAGAAACTGAAAACGTGTAGTACTGGTGAAAAATTGACATGCAAACAATACTTTCCTTTCCTGTATTTCATATAAGGCAAGAGAAAGTAAAAATAAGGTTTCATACCTTTCTCTGAAAAATTTCAATCAAATGCATATCTGAAGATGAATTGTATCTGAAAGTTTTTTGTCTATGCCGTACTTTCATAAATTTATTTGTAATATTTTTTGTCGGTAGCGTTCAGTAATCTGCATTTTACATAAATTTATCCTTTTATTCCTATATTTGTGTTAGCCAATTATTTTTCTTGGAAGAAACTGTTAAATATGAGTGAGAGAAAGCTCAGTTGGTGAAGATGTGCTTATTTCTGAAGCATTACTTACGTAAAAATATTCCCGGTCACAATAGAAACTTGATGAAATAGGTGTAGATGGGCTCATTTAATATAGCTTGTTGTATTGAATGTGAGCGATATGGTTTTGTTTGTGAAAATTTTAGTTAGAGGCAGGCGACTCCTCGTTCCAGACGTATGCTATAAGTGTATGTACACTTATAGCAAGACGGGTAGTAGCAGTGTTATTCCTGCGGAATGGGGAGGGCGGGTTTACAAGCCATATGAAATGGCACCATCTATGCTGATTTTCCTTAACTTGCAAGCAATATTTTGAAAAACTCATAAGTCAGTACAAGACTAGAAAGTAAACAAACAATATTTCCAAACTTCAATCTCTGAAATTTAATAAGTTGACCGTTATCCCCAAATATTTTTTAATAAATTAATCCATTAATTATAAAATATGTACTGGTTACAAGCCATACAAATTTTCAGGGTTAAAATTTTTCATTTACACCGATACATTTTTTTCAATTAGATTCTGCTTGCTGGAAACATTTTCCTGGGTTAGAATTTCAAAACAAACATGGCAATTTCCAACTATGCAATGTTGAACAACATTATTTGACACCTTTTCTATAGCAATAACTTACAAGAATTTTAATTTTGACTATTTTGGGGGTTTTCATTCGACTGTTATCCGCTTTAAGGCTAATGGAGATTGTGAAGAATGATGTATGAACAAATGCCAGATCTGACCAGGAATTGAACCCGGGACTCCTGGCATAGAAGCCAGTTGCAGTGTAGTGAACATAGGTCTATGCACAACGTAGCAACCGTGGTGGATGAGGGGTGAAGAAAGGACAGAAATGGCTTTACCTTGGTGTAAACGTGTCGACTAGTTTCTTACAAAGCAAATTTAGAATACATTTTCTTACAAAAACTTTATTTGAAAAGTACAGAACACCTAATCTGCAAATACGACTCAGAAATTGGCTTGACAAGAATAAAAACCAGCTTTAAAAAAATATGTACAAATGTTGGCCAACTTCAGCTGCAATTTCTGAATTCCATAATAGACATTACTAGGTATGACTGGTTATAAATATCAGTATCTAGCCTAAAAGCTTTGAACATATTAGATTGTAAATGTATAATATAAGTATCATTAAATAACTTAAAGAAAAAAAGTATCGTTCTCACTGCTACACTTAAACAAATGACTACAATTGAAAAAATTTTAAAAAGCAAAATTTCAGCAGCTGATCACTGATCACCACTTAAGGAACCGATATCCAGTCACACCACCTGACTCTTGAATTTCTCTAACAAAAACAGAGATCCTCATGACCTTGTTATGAACTCACCCCAAAAAATGAAACATCATTCTAACTGAAAACAGTTTTCAGTTCAGAGTGCTGCATTACTATCACTTAGAATGCGAAAAACATTCTTTCGTTAGATTTAAAGATTCAGACGGTATAATCTGTTAATTTTAACCCATCATTGAACAAGATGTTTAATTCTTATAAACGGAAACTCAAGCGGAACAAATTACATCTTTGACATTGTAATACACAATTTTTATTGTCAAGTAGATTATACCCAATGTAAGGCCGCTCAAGTTTCCTTGATGTATGTGATGTAGGCCTAATTTTTTTTATTACGGTGTCGTATACCAGTACCAAGGGGGCTGCATCCTCTGCTTGCTTTGTCCCCTTAGAATGATCTCGGTCACTGTTCAGAATGGTTAAAAATTAGGAATGAACAGTGAAACCATTTGCTTCGTTCTAAATCAAAAAATTACCTCTTCAAATAACCAAAAGGATGTTTACAGAGATATGGCAGGTTACTTGACTCAATTGTACATTTTGTTTACGGATGAAAAATTGAACGATACTTCAAAAAGCATGATTGTTTGAGAGTGGTCCTCTCTATAAATCAAATCTTGTATACCAGGTAGCATTGCTGTAGTGAAAAACTGATGTGTGTATAAATGTGAAAATTTTATATTGTGGTTCTTCTCTTTTCGACAGGATCTGTTGAAGATTCCTCATGGACTTTTAATTCAGATGCTTGAAAAAGCTGTGACATTTTCTCGGCAACATGTATTGTCATGTTCATTGTGTAAACAAAAAGGATTCATATGTGAAATATGCTCAGCTCAAAATGTTATTTATCCATTTGATTTGAATACAACATATAAGGTACTTTTGTCTCTCTTTGTAAATCCACTTGATTTGTTCATTTTTATTTATAAACAAACGGCACATTATTCCGATTTCAATGAAACTTGATCATTTGTTTAATTGGTCACTTCATTTCATTTAATGAATAAACATTCAAATGCATCCTGCACCTTGTAATCAATCTTAATGATGATTATACTATACGAGGCATGTTTTTTAAGTAAGCACTGTTTTGAAATAAGTGAAAAACAAACTGATTTTTTAACAATTTTATTTTTATATGAAAGCCTGTACTTTAATCTACTTTTCTACATAATTGCCACCATTATTGAGGCACTTATCATATCGTATAACGAGCTTTCGCATACCACTGTCATAGAAGTTTGCCGCCTGATTTATCAGCCACTGAGACACGGCCTTTTTGACATCATCGTCATCGTCATAGCACTTGCCAGCCAGATGTTTCTTCAAATGCAGGAACAAGTGGTAATCACTGGGTGCTAGATCAGGACTGTATGGAGGGTGATTGAGTTGTTCCCAGCGAAATGATGTGATGAGGTCTTTGGTTTGATTAGCCGTGTATGGACAGGCATTTTCATGAAGCAAAAGGACGCCCTTACTCAGCATGCCACGCCTTTTATTCTGAATTGCACAGCGCAATTTGTTTAAAGTCTCACAATACATTGTTGAATTGATTGTGTCACCACGGGGCAAAAAGTTCACTAGCAACAGCCCCTTTCTGTCCCAAACACGGTACTTATGATTTTCTGGGCTGACATTGTTTGCTTAAACTTCACTTGCTTAGGTGAAGTTGAATGCCATTCCATTGATTGCTGTTTTGATTCAGGTGTACCGTAGGCCACTCAGATGTCATTACTCATAACAATTTGGCTCAAAAAATCATCACCTTCTTCGTGGTAACCCTCAAGGAAAGTTAAGGCACTGCCCTTATGTTTGGTTTTGTGCACCTCCATCAACATTTTCAGTACCCAGCATGAGCATAGCTTTCGGAAATTTAATTGTTCAGTCACTATTGCATGAAGAACACTTCGAAAAACTTAAGGAAAGTCATCAGATAACGATGTAATTGTAAAGCATCTGTTTTCTCTCACTGCTTGGTCAACTTTCTGCACCAAATCATCAGTAATGACTCAAGGTCATCCACTCCGTTAGTCATCATGCACATTTGTGCGGCCATCTTTAAATGCTCAAACCCACTTCCTAGCCATTCCGTTGTTCATAATGTTTTGTCCGTTAACTGCGCAGATCTCACGATGAATATCGATCCCTTTTAAGCCTTTTGCACTCGGAAAAAAAATAACAGACCAAACTTCACTGTCGGTGGGACTTGAGATAAAAGATCATCTTTGTACCTGTAATTGTATGGAAAGCAGTGGATGGTTGTTTAAATGAAACCGTTTCTCTTAAAGAATTTATTTTAATGTTCATAATGATTGTTTCAGTGTAGACTGTGTAATGCTGTATTCCATTCAGGATGTTTAAATCGTAATAAGCCATGTCCTAAATGTAAACGCCAAAAACAGAGAAGAGAACAAGATTTAGCTGAATCATGACGATCGTATCGGATCTACGATTATTATACTGTAAATACATCGTCTGTGATTTATGTACTTGGTTCTGTAATATGTGACCGTTTCTAACCATTGTAGAGCTACCATTGAATATCGCTTTTAATTCAGTCATTAGAGGTTAATTTAAACCGCAATAGTTTTTGTTACAATTTCAAGAATGAATGAATGAATTATTAGATTCATTCGTTAAGTGGTAGTTGATCGACCGATCTGTGATCTGTTCTGTTACATAAATGCTGAATTGTCTACAGAATTAATAAAGTTATTTTGTTTGGTATCCGTTTGTTTCATATTCTTCTTCTCCATTGCCCTCATCTTTTATTTCACATGAATCAATCGTATCGGATGATTGAAAGCCAATCGATAAACCGATTGAGCATGTGGAGACTTGCATGCAGATTGTTCCCTATTGTGTGGCTCAGCTGCATGCCTACATTTGAAAAATATGTTGGACGATTGAAATGATTTCCATTCCAAAGGTCAGATCTATTAGTGTGTTTCATTCAGAAAGACCAACAAAAATTTGATACAGTGGAAGGCTTGAGTGTTAAGGGTTCTGTGATTTACACAATTGACAGAATTCAGATAGCATATCTTTTTAGATTATTCTTTTAAGAATGAAACCGCACATTTCCAAGTGAAGTGAATAAAATGCATACGATACAGTATCTCATTTCATAATAATGGTGTCAGCAGAACTGCGTGCCTCACAGCTTTTCTCAATTTAATCCTGGAAAACTTAGGGAGACCATATTTACAGATTTCCTGTAAAACAAATCTCAACCCGATGTTTTCGTGGGGTGGGGTGTGTGGTAGATTCTGCTGAAGATTGTAGAATTAAGGGGGAAGAGTGTGGTTTTACTTCTACGTATAGAAAAGTGTTGAGAATCTACAAGATAATGGTAACTTTAGAAATGATCAATACAAATTGTATGTTGATCGATTTGTTTCGTTGTTTTGCAGCACACTACACACTACACATTATATCGAGTATTATGGTGGTGTACTGAATGGATTATAACTACAGTGAAAATACTGGTTCCTTCCTCAAATAAACATGCTTGACTCGTTTCATTTTTAAACAATTCATTTCCAGCGGTTAAGTTTTAAAACCTGATTATATAATTGTTTGTACAGATGGTTTTTATGTACAAATAGTTGCATTTTTCAGGACCCTTAAGTGACGAGGGCCTTATGGCTGCTTTTGAGCGGAACCAGACATTCTGTAGATGTCTAAAATTATAAATTTCAAGGCTGTAAGCAGAATGGGAAATCATATTCCATGTAATGGTGGTGACGCACAGATATTGTGAACATAACAATCAGAATGATATTTACATAAACAATTTTATGAGAATTACTAGTTCACAAACTAACGGGTGTTTTATTAAGGACGCAACCCTGATTTTAAGAAGATAGAAGTAATACATCGGTAAATTTTCTGTCCCCCAATCGGTATGTTGGCAACAGTGTACTCAAGGCCAACTATCTAAGACAGTTAAAATGTTCCAGTCAAGCATTAGTGTGGTGACAGCAGTCGTTTCGTTATATTGTGTCAGCAATGGTTTTTTCCAAGGAAAAGATTGTGGCTTTTAACATAGGGTGTTTTATTAAGAACGCAACCCTATGTTAAAAGCCACAATCTACGGCGTATTTTTATTTTCCGTACTTTACAAATTATTAATTAATCTAAATTATTATTAGAACGGGTGTTTTTTTAAGAATGCAACCCTTTGTTAAAAGCCACAATCTTTCCGTGGAAAAACTATTGCTGACACAATATAACGAAACGACTGCTGTCACCACATTAATGCTTGACTGGAACATTTTAACTGTCTTAGGTAGTTGGCCTTGAGTACATACCGATTGGGGGAGAGAAAATTTACCGATGTATTACTTCTATCTTGTTAAAATCAGGGTTGCGTCCTTAATAAAACACCCATTATAATAGGTCATATTTTGAATATTGGTAGTTGCCTCATTAGGTTAAGAATTGAGAGCTCTCTGATGACAGGTACCGAGTATTAGGGATTCAGCATTTAGGCTGTTATGCTGTCAACCAAGAAATTAATGAGTTGGACCAGGCTAATTATTTTCCTGGTTGCTTCTTTTCCTTACTGTTTATTGCAGGACTATCAAAAGCGTATCGGATGACTGTTTTCAACGCTTCAGAAATTCTCTAAAACAGTTGAAAGATCGGAAAGGTATCTGTTACAAATATTGTCAGTGAAGCAGAACAAAAACAGTGGATTACTAAGGTCTGAAGTTGGAGATATCTACTTGAGTTTAATCGCATAGAAATACATTTAAAACCATTATGTCAAAGAAGTTCAAGTGCTAAATACAAAACACCTGCTGAAATCTTTCTTATACCAACAAACTAATAAACTCAGCAATACAGGATTCTATAAATGAGAACCAAGGTATTGTTAGCAGCAAGGGCTTTCCCAAGGATACACCACAAATTTTCTTTTTATTTGAATTCCATCTGTTTTTTATTTACGATATTTTAACAGTAATAAAAAAATATAATTGTAACAAATATTTTTGGTTTTACGTCTGACTGTTTTGCAATTTCTGCTAATGTAGACGGTGGGTAATGATGATAGAGAGAATGAGTGATGAAAAATGCCAGACCTAACCGGGAATTGAACCCGGGACCCCGGCGTAGATGCCAGTTGCGCTAACCACTAAACCAACGAGCCGGCCATTGTAAAAATTAGATTTGTTTATTTATTTATTTAACAAATACTTATAATACAAATATATAATTTATAATACATAGACGTATCTAATAATCATAGTGTTACATATTATATTCATGAAATTTAGGTACCCCAAAGGGTATTGCCCAAAGAAGAGGTTACCATCAGATATTTAAAAAATTATTACTTACATTTATGTATTGACCTGCAGGCTGTCTGACCTTTTTTTTCATTACGCGTATTTGTTAATGTACACAAATAAAAATAAAAGATTCAGATGATAATTATTTTGCTGTTGTATAAGACTAAAAATTCAACAAAAGGCCACAAACAATGCAAACCAAACAGACCTTGTAATCAATAATAACGTTTCTATCTTAATGTATTAAAAATATTTTCTACATAAATAAACGTAAGCAACCATTCTTTCATATTTGTTAAAAAACTTGTTAACACTCCCTCCCTCCACCTTTCTTGATACATTCAGGTGCCTTATAAACCTTGGAGCAAAATATGAATATGATCTTTTAAACATCTCAACTCTCGGCTTTGGTAATGGATAGTTTCTTGCTGAATGTAATTTTTTTGTCAACATTAATATCTCCATTCAGTGTTTCCACTGCTTATGAAGAATATTTTCAGAACCTTGTAGACAAACAGATGTCTAAGTGGAATATAAAATGCTCAGAAATTAATGGAAAAGTGTGTTCAAAATGTGGCTTTTCAAAAACTGAACAAATTATTCGTTTTTGTGCAGTAATTAATAGTTTAACATTAGAACATACTCCTCCCCAACAATCTATACCGTATTGTAGTCGTGACCCAATTAGCACATGATAAGTACATTTTATCATGATACCCGTAACAGATAGGTGGGTGTCAAATTATTTACACTCAATCTGTTTGTTTCAGGGCTAAAATAAATAGTTCTGTTCTTATCACATGGTCAGCCAATTAAATGACTGAATCAATTAAGAACAGAAGAGGTAGAGGTGTACTGTGACACTAATCAGAGTTATCTCCTCTGAAAGTAATGAATTTTATTATGCAGTTGGACCCTGTGGTGAATGAAGTGAAGGTGTCATTTGCAGAGTGGAAAATATGTGCTTTTCAGAGGGCCCGGCATGCTGATAAGTGTACTATTCCACTCAGTGAGGAAGGCAATTGTAAACCACCTCACTTCTCGTTTTTACTTAGTAAAACCTCTAGAGTGGTTCAAACCAGCCAACTAGGCTGATGACCTAAACAACAACAAGTACATTTTAAAATATAGAAGTTGAGGAAGTACAACTTGCTAATAATCTTATACATCTGTAATTTAAGCTCACCAATATGATCTAACAATGATAACTTATGATCAATTGTTAATCTCAAATATTTAATTTTTCCTACTTGTTCTAACAAAATACATTTACCACAATACTCCGATCTCTTTCAGTACAATTCCTGCACCTGTATAGTGACATATTTTAAATCAAAATTTTTCCCCGCTTTAAAAATCATGAATAATGTTTTCTAATGTTATTCAGCTATCAATATTATCTTAGATCATGTGCAAACGGTGAAGTTTCTAGGAGTGTCACTAGAAAGGACCCTATCATAGGATTATTACACCGATCAAATTTGTGGTAAAATATAATCTGGGGTATTTGCATTAAAACAAATTGCCAGATTAAATGATAAAAAATTGCTTATAGCAGCTTATCATGGTTTTTATCTCATATCAGGTATGCCATATTAGTATGGGGTAATTCATCACAGGGTAACATGGAAAGAGTTTTTAAAATACAGAAAAAAGCTGTTAGGTGTATGATGGGAGTCGACCACCTTACCTCATGCAGATCAGTATTTAAAGAGCTGCAATTGCTCACAGTTCCTTCTTTGTACATTTTTGAAGTGATAATGTACGTAAAGAAAAATACCTTTTTACAGAATTTAGATGTTCACAACCACTACACAAGAAACAGAATCAATTATTATGTTGCTAATCACAACACTAAATTGTTTGAACAAAAACCAACTTATCCAGGTAGAAAAGACATCAATAAATTGCCACAAGGTTTAAAAAGTTGTGACAATTTAAGTCATTTTAAAAAAAAGCTAAAACAATATTTGATGGATGAAACATTTTACAGCGTGCACGAATTCCTTTCTAAGTAGTTTTGATTGAAAAATATTTAACTTCTAATTAAACAAATATTGTGTACTAAATGATACAAAGGGGTTCATGACAAGCCTACTGAGTTAAGCAGTAGCAGGAAAAAATCATTGGTAAGTGATGAATTTATCATTGTTTGATTTTTTTAATTTTTTTATTTTGTGTGATATTTGATTCAATGGGGTTCATGACAAGCCTACTGAAGTAAGCAGTAGCAAAAACAATTTTCTAGTGGTAAGTGATGAATTTATCATTCATGATAAACTTTCAGTTTATCAGTTTTATCTTGACATGTCCTATACTCCCTTTGGAGTCTCCTGGATGCAAGGGAAAAAAATTATTATTAAGACTATCATTTAAAAACATTGCAAATTTTAGCAAAGCAGCTTCAGTACTCCTCCCCTCACTAGACCCAAACTGATTATCAGAAAAAAATGTATTACCACTTCAGAAGGTTAGTAGTAGTCTCTTGCTAACACACTGGCAATAGCAACATAGGACGATAGTTACTGATATCTCTTTTTTCACCTTTCTTAAAAATTGGAATTACTTTTGCTGTTTTCAGATGAACAGGAAAACAACAACTCTCAAGGCTTTTATTAATTATAAAGTTAGTGGTTTTCTTAAGAATGAGCTTAAACACATAAATTTTTGGTGTATTTTTCTTATCACCAGTTGATCTTTATAGTGGCCTACCTCTTCTTCAGTCACTGGTGTTACAAAAAATAGATTTCAACTGATAATCATTCAGCAAGTACCTATTGTATCCAAATGTAAGAAAATATTTCTGTTATTTCGTTGGTCACAAAATCTTTTGAAAACAGTCATTAAGCTTTTTCACTAGGCATACAGGACTCATTTGGTTTCACTCTTACGTTACAGGTAGAGTGTTGGTACAGTGTTGAAATTAGCAACAGTTGTTGGGGATAAACTTTTCAAAGACTCTGGAAAGCTTGAGATCAAAGCTGACATTTCACAGGTTTCAATTTCAGGTCCCGTGTTACTGGAATCGTATCTAATATATCATTTGGTGATGGTACAAAAGTAATGACAAGAGTTTACTGGTAGATGCTGTGGAAGTGAATAACTTTTAGAAACAGACATAATGCCGGGGGAAACAAAGAAGTGGACAACTTTATTCGCAATAATATCGTAGAACATGTTCTAACTGGGAAGTTTCTGGGACCGTCACTAGATAGATATTTGTCTCACAATTTGTAAACCGATCAAATCTGTTGTACAATATCATTGGGGTATTTGCATTAAAACAAATCTCCAAATTAAACTATGAAAAATAGCTAACCGCAGCTTATATTGCTCTAATTCTGCCTCATATACATTAAGCTATTTTAGCGTGGGGTAATTCTTTTGAGAGATATATGGAGATTTTTTAAAATTGAGAAAACAGTTAGCCACTGGGAGTATAGTGGGGGGGGGGGGGCTAATCACCTCGCCTTGTGCAGACCACTACTTAACAAGCTTAAACAGCTTACAGTTTCCTCTCTTTGCATTTCTCTTGTGATTATGTACGTAGGCTATGCATAGCAAAATACCGTTTTACAGAATGTAAGAGTTACTCACCTTAGAAAAGGAATTTTGAAGAGTGACAGAGGTGAATTGGTTATAGTTTGGTAAAAGTTATTAGACGACATGCTTATCGAAGCAAGTAACTAAACAGTATTAATAAAAAGGTAATAATTGAACTGATACGTGATCCATTATTTAACACAGTGTCTTCCCTTTTTGGAGTCTCCTGGATGCAGTTAACAAAAAAATGAAGTAGTATAGCCTAGTGAGTGGTTGGGCCGTTCAATGGAATCATTAGAGGAATGTGTGATTTAACCATCAGTTTGTGGACAGTTGTTGGTGCTAGGGGTAGGGCCTACCTGTAGCCCCCAAAACCTTAGAGTAAAAAGAGATAGTTGTAAGTTTTGGCTGTTATAACTTCAAATACACTTTCAACAAACAAAAGAGTACATTCACACTATAAAAGAAATATTCTTATAATACAGCGTGTTTCAAAATGAATGACCCGATTTTAAACAGTTATATTTATTAGAAAAAAACACTGAAAAATTACAAATTGTACCTATATAAATATACTGAAAAAAGAATGTAGTTTAAGACAATGTATCGCAAATGTTTTATGTGCCCTCTACTAGCTGCAAGGACGATATCTAAACAATAGCCGAATCCATCCCAAACTCAAGTTGTCTTCAACTGAAGCTACTGCAGCTGTTATCCTGTTTTTCATCAGTGTCATGAGGTGGTAAAGGGGGACATAAACTAGTCATTTGATGCAACCCCGTAAAAAAAAGTCCCACGGTGTAATGCTAAGAGTGTAAAGCATTGTCGTGCGGTCTTGAGCGCCCTATCCAACTTTGAGGCAAGTAGTTATTGAGGAAAACACACACAGCATTATACCAGTGTGGTCGTGCACCATCTTCCTGAAAGATGAAGTAGTCAGAGTCTGCAGTCACTTGGAAAAAGCAAGTTTCATAGCATTACAAGAGAAGATGCTTTTTCAAATTTTGATTTTGGATTGAGGTTTCTTTATCATTTCATCTAATCTGTACGCCTACGCCTACTCATCGTATTCTATGCACTCCTCGCTCTCCACAATTTCTTCTTTATTCAAGTCTTGTAAATACTTTAGCAGCCAGCCACCATTTTTATTATTCAGTTCAACTAGAGCATTGCCTATAATCACTGTAATTGTTTTTGTTTTGTGATTTCTCTAATCACCTTATCACTCCTTCCTCTAATTACATCCATCTGCGGTACCATGCATCGAATTCGCTTTTGTTTTCGTACATTTAGGCATTTAGTCTATTGAATAAAAAAATTATACGCTTCTTACTTATAACATTTTAAGTACCGTATTTGCTTACAACTACTTGAATAAAACCGAAGAATTCCTTAGAAATTAAGTAATCTCTTACTGTAATAAGTAAACTTATAATTTAATCAGAGTTTACTTATATGCTAAGAAGTTACTTAGATTTTTTCCAGTACTTTCTTATTTTTAGTTGAATAAAAACAAGCAGAGTCTCAAATTATTAAGTAAGTTCTTATTTATTTTTAAGGTAGCTATTGACAATACTTAGATTACAGTACTAGTGACTAGCGATTTAATTTAAGAGTTATCTAATGGCAGGGTTTATAAGATTTAGAAAAGAGAAGAGTTATTTGGAGTGAAAGGATATTAACCACAGCAATGCGAAGGTTTTGTTACGATTTGAAAGTGAAAACATAGATTACCTGGCGGATCACTTTTTGGGAGAAGCAGATGAAACTAGAGGAGGAGCTCTCAACTCCCGCCTGAAAATGGAAATATTTTTGCGATTCATTAGTGTCACTGGATTTCAATTTGAAGTTGCAGAAGATTTTGGTGTTCATCACTTAAGAGTCAGCAAGACTATAAATAGTGTAGCAGACAACATAAGGGAGAAATCACACCAACGGATGAAATTCCCATCAGACTTAAATGTAATGGAAGCAGCCAGACAGGAATGGCTTGGCAGATTCCAAATACCGGCTGTTATTGGTGCACTCGATTGCACACATGTTAGGGTTAAGAAACCATCTGCATTCAGAGACGATTATATTAACAGAAAAGGCTTTGCCAGCCTCAATGTGCAAGCTAGGCCTACTTGTGATTCAACTGAAATGATCACTAGTGTTGGTGTTGGCGTTCAGTGGCCTGGAAGCGTAGGCCTACATAATTATACGATTTGGACTCATATCTGTATACCAGATTATATCACGATTTATAGGTAACTTTTGCTTGCTTGGAGATAGCGGTTACAGAATTGCACCGTAGTAATTAACGCCATTCAAAAAACCTGCCAACAGGCAACAGGAACTGTTCAACGTCAAGCATGCTAAGGAGCTGGTCATAATCGAAAGAGTATTCAGCCAACTCAAACAAAAATTTCCACTTTTAGGGCACACAATTAAAGTATCTTTGGAAAAAGTTCCTAAAATAATAGTATGTTGTGCTGTATTGCAGACTAGCTGACTAGCTGACTACTGTATTGTAGTCAAAACATTAGTAAACATTTACAGGATCATTTTGAATATAATGAAGAAGATGTAGAAGACATAGGGGCCTATATGAAGAATGTGCTGATGGAAACCAAGTGACAATATCAGGCAAAAGGCCAGCAAAAATGTCATGAAATACTGGAAACACTATTTCTTAACTAAAAAAATAAGGCTAAAAGTTGTTATAGTTTGCTTTATATCAGAACTAAAGTGCTGTTATTACAGTACTAACGATACACACATCCTGTTACATTAAGAGAGTACTTACGAGTGAAGTAACTACTTATAAGAGAACACTTATATGCCGCAAAAATTTTCCAGTGTTTACTTTTAAGTATACAGTTGATTTTATTCAATCACTATCGAGAGTTAGCCTATACTTTAAAGTGTAAACTTAGTCTGCTAAGTAGTCTCTTAGCAGTAGTTACTTATTTTTATTCAATAGACCCATTATTTTATTCTTAATGGCTATAACTTACTTTCTTCACAGTTTCTTTTCTGCATTAGTTCAAATATTACTGTAGTCATTACAGTTTTCCAGGTTTTTTTCTTTTGAAATCCAAGTTCTCTTCCAAGTTTTGTCTTCTTCTGAAATCCTAGCTGACACCACTAGTGCTTTCTTAATAAAATACCTACCCCTTCTTTCTCACAAATCTTTGTGTCACTGCATTGTTCTCTACACAGGCCTACTATGAGAAAAGTGCAGCAACCAAATAATAATTTATATTTTATCGTATTTGTTTCATCGCAGTGTCAGATATCTATGTATTATCTAATTTTTGAGAATCTAAAAACTTATTTTTATAGAACTTCTACATTATTGTGCTGGCTGTAGGTTTGTTAGGCTTGATGCAATGTAAAGTCTTGTTAGACTTGTAGTATATTTTACAAACGGTTTAGTTTTGAACACAGAAAACTATAAAGATCAAATAAAAATGAAACATTTCAATAAGATTAATATTTTTTAATATTCTTCTTTAGCATTCGCAGTTAAAGGCTCTTAAGCAGTTTTCTTAAGGCCAAGAGGTATTTATTTTTCTTACGCCTCATTTTACTTAATACTATTTTATGAACTGTGAGGGTAACAATATTCTGTCATAATTTTGTATGAAAACTTAATAAATTTTATCAATGAACGTTCGAAACAATGACAGTACAATGCGAAAAAATAACATCAAATTTTTGCTCATCCTCGTTTTCTAGTAATTTATAAGATCAAGCTGTAGAGTTCGCTGCTAGCAAGTGATGTGATGTATACCTGTTGTTTTGGCCACGAGGTAACCTTTAAATTAATGTTGTTAAATTTGTGTATCTTATGAAGTACAGTCTGTACGTAACTAAATGTTGTCTAAAGTAAGTTAGTACTAAGAAGATACTTTTTAATGGGATCCTTGTTAAATTTTGTGCCAATTGATCTGTTTTTGATCAAGCCAATTTTTGTTATCGTTACAAGGTTAGAGTGTAGTCGCCATATTTAAAACAAATCATCTGTCTATGAGAATGTTTACGTTTTATGTGAGAGCTTGTAAAAAGTTGAGAATTGATTTTAATTAAACAATTTGTTTTTTGGCTGTGTTATTATTAGACCGGTATTAATTGAGAACTTTATGTGTACACTGCCTGTATCATTCGTTTGGAAGGTTTTGACAGGTACATTGATAGCCTAGGCTTAATCAATTATCACGTTCGAAAAACTTAAATTTTATCATGATTTTTGTTACCTGCTGTATGCCATAGAATGTTAAGTTAGATATTTTTCTACTCGTTTTGCTGCATTCATTTTCTTTTTGTGTTTACGTGAGAATTCGGTTAAGGTGTTATCAAGGTAACGGTATGTAATTTTCAGCTAATTCAAGCCTTTTTTAAGAAGGGCTATGTATTAAGAATTAAGAGATGAAATTCATTTTAGGATAGCGGGTCAGTGTGGTTGTGTAGACATAAGTGCTATGTAATTTAATGTTAGACATGTGCAAATCTGAGTTATCACTAATGCAGGTAATGGTTTTAAAGAGCAAATAAAAGTTAAAAGTTCATTTTATGCATAAGTGAATAGTAAATAGTCAAAAGGAATAAGCGTTTTGTAAATCTTGAGTCTAAATTGATTCACTCTACTATACTTTCGTATGCTATAAGTTAGGTCGGTCTCACAAAACATGTTTCTTGATGATGTTATTCTTTAAAGTGGCATATGTGATAAGTTTATGGCATCGCTGTATATGTATGATCATGCTTTATGACGTGAACAACACATGATGAAGTAGCTATGACCTGATAATTTAAAATTCTGATCAATTGATTTTGACACAAAATTATTAAGTAATTTTAAAATACACACTGTTCTTCATATTTCCTGTCTTTGTCTTCATTTTCTTTTCATTTTGTAGTAAATTAACTTCTACTATCACGTTTGGTTTTTTAAAATTATTCATACTCTAGACCAGCGGTTGTAAAATGTTTCGTTGGCGGCGTACGCCTACCACTTGATAGGCTATGTGTTGACATGTCTCAAAATTATTATGTATAAACTTGGTGAAGGGCACAGAAGAAGGGGATCTGTGCGCTTATCATACACTTTTAACTACTATAAATACACTGCTATAAATATACACTGATTAGTCGGTGACCGCTTTTTATTTATACAAATTAGTGTTCAATCAAGTGAATTTTTTGAACTGGCTTAAAACTACAAACTAAACTTAGTTCATTTTGGTAAAATTAAACAGAAATAAATATACTTTAAAAAACAAAATGTATAAAAAATTATATTTAATACTCATAATGCAAATAAGTGAAACATAACTGGATGTCACTGCTCAGGATTGCATGGCTTGCAACAACAGAGCGTTCACTAAATAACGCTGTTTTGTTTTTCTCTAGAAAGAATGAATGCAGGAATGATTTGTACACGCTGTGCGATATGTTAATCTTACACACACACATACACAAGTTATGCATTCTCCTTGATGAGAAAGATATAAAACTTAATCAATCAAATGCGAATACTCGTGTACCACCAGTGAATTTGTTAGAAAACAAACAGTGTATAATTAGCGGGAATCGATGTGTATTAAAAAATTATACAGTAAATCGTAGATTTACCATGCTAAAGTGCGGTCGGACACCGACATTAAATCTGAACCTTCAATAAAGGGGGTGTAAGAATTTATGTATTTATTTATGTACAGTGATCTTCTATACTTTTCTGGGATGTAATCTCATTAGGACTTTAACAGGACATTAATCATAATATAGATATGTTACTGAATAAAGGCGGAAATATTATCAATAACCCATTGTCCATTGTTAATGAATTTAACTCGTATTTTGTTCAATTACCAGGCCTTTTGTTAGTTCTCAAACAAAAGAATTGACTTTAAACAATTTTGTAACCAGTTCTTTTTATTTAAAAATTTGTCCTTCCTGGAATCCAATAGTTAATAGAAGTAACTAACAAAATAGTGTTATACTAAAAAAACAATTTTTGCGGATAATCGGGGTTCTACTGTTGTTAGCCGTGAGGATAGCCAATTGTAATTTTGCTAAAACATAGTTTTTAAAAAAACTGTATCTAATTTTGAAAAATGTTTAATTGTTCCACGTTTTTATTTGTTGGCCTTGTAAAAGGCTGATTATAGTTTTTTCATAATATATTTTCTTTTTATCTTTAATATCTTTATGTACAACTGTAAAATTACAGTCAGCAAATTTGTTGAAAGAGAAGGAAAGGACATGAAATAGAAAAGCGACATCCAGTGGGGTATGTTCTAGTGTGAAAAATAGTACAATTTTAGGTTGTGAAACTAAATTTGGAAAAAAAGAAAGTATTATTTTCATTATACGTTTTTTAATTTCATTTTTACTTTCTCTTCCCCTGTTGTTGCTTAGTTGAACAGCCGAAAGGCTGGTTTGAACCTCTAGAGGTTTTACTCAGTAAAAATAAGGAGTGAGGGGGTTTACTATTGCCTTCCTCACTGAGTTGAAAGAGTACGCTTATCGGCCTGCCAGCCCCTCCGAAAAGTACCCACGTTCCACCGTGTAAATGACACCTTCACTTCATTCACCACAGGGTCTGGCTGTATAGTAAAATTCATTACTCTGAGAGGAGATAACTCTGACTAGTATCTTTTAAACCTCTACCTGTTCTGTTCTTAAATAGTTTGGTCATATAATCGGCAGACTATGTGATAAGAAACAGAACTATTTTTTGTAGCCCTGGGACCAACAGATTGAGTGCAATTTATTTAACACTCCAGCTGCCTATATGAGCACTCTTACCCTATATGAATATATAGGAAAGAAAAGTATTGTTTTCATGTCAATTTTTTAAAGTAAACCTGTATCCCATCAGGTCTTGTCATAATGTTGACCGATTGATTTTGTGTAACAACATGATTGAAGTGAAGTGCCAACTTTTAATCTCAATTTCTGCTACGGAAAGCGTGACGGATGAAGGGAGTTAAGAAATTCTTGTGGATACTGTGCAGCATCATCAGTGCCAATGGATTGATATTGTCACAATAACTAATTCACAATTTCACATTGCCTTGAGACAATGTCCAGTAATAGGCCTATTGTCAGTACCCGGTAATGCGTTTATTTTTAAACCATTTATTATATTTCCTATTTCAATTGAATCTGTAGGTTCCATGTAAAAACTTTCACAGGGTGAAGGAACTGTCGATTTATGAATGCCTTTTTTATTTTTTGATACATTCAGCAACTTTTTTGCGTAATTTTCACTGACACTTGCAAAGTAACTATTTAAGATTTCGGGTTCAATTTTTGGATTTATAGTGTCTTTTTTTATGTCCATGATTTCATTTATGTGATACCAAGTTTTTTTAGCGTTACCCTTACTCTGATTAAATTTATTATTAAAATATTCAATTTTTACATTTTTTATTAATTTATTTAAAGAATTCCTATACTTTTTGTATTCTTCCTTTAATTTAATGTTCAATGGTTGCCTATTCATTCCGTTATGCATCCTGTCCCTAACTCTAATGGAGGCCACTAAGCTTTGGGTTATCCAGTTCTTTATTGGAGAGATCATGATAGAATTTGTATTATTGTTTATGTAATTGGTTTATTTAAAAATAAATTTATTAAGAAGCGAATCAATGCTATTGGTGTTTTGGTTATAAATTTCATGCCAATTTTCCTTATTTAGTTCCGTCTTTAGTTTAACAAAATTTTCTTTCGTTTTAGTTTCATGAGATTGATTCAACGTCTGAGTGTCGTGATTTATATGAATTGAAGTACAATAGTGATCGGTAATACTTGTCTTTAAAATTGCAGCCGCAGTATTATCTTCCTTCAAGTCATAGCTCTTAAGGAAAATATGGTCTATACAACTTTCACTTTTATTTTGCAAATCTAGTTGGTTTATTAATATAGGATTTGTATCCGTTTAAATGCAGGGTACATAAATATTCGTTTGCTAATATATTACTGTTATCTAGAATATTCAAATTAATATCGCCCATAACCAAAATATTTTTATTCTTTTCTATTGTTTTCAAGCCGGAATCTAAACTATTTATGAAACTAGTGGGGTCTAATGAGGGGGAACGGTAGATTGCTATCATAGAATAATCTTTATTATTAAATTTACAACTGAAACTAATCGAATTTGCTTGTTCAATTTTTATATCCAATAAATTATATTCAATATTTTCATCTAAATATACACACAAGCCATCACATTTAGTGAACTTACATTTTTCATTAATAAATTTATATCCTTTCAAACCAACACCTCCGATCATCTCCTCAGTCAACCATGTTTCAGTTAAAACAATCACATGAAACCTAATACTGCTATTTCCTATATAATTCATTTTAACTGGGTACTTTTTATGCGTAAATTGCTGTATCTCCGACTAATTTCTAAACGCAGAAAAGAACAGATTTTAATTTGGTGTAACATTCAAATTTTTTCCGTTTAGTAATGGACTTCTTTCGTGGTGCGTATTATATTGGAGCTGCTAGATCGACTGTATACTGCAACGTGCACACACGCGCACACACACACGCACACACACACACACATACACACATACAACGTTTTGATAAATTCCCCCGCGCACATCTCTCGTCATCATCACACCCCTTCATCTAATTCGACAGCAATACGTATTTACATGTACACACACACACACACATACATATTTAAAACAATCTTCATTAGGGCCCTTGGGGCTATAATTTTTGAAAATTTAAAAAGAAATTGTTGCGGCGGTGAATATAATATAAATTTGATTATGCTGTCAAAATTTCATAAAAATCCGTTGAGTAGTTATGGAGATTAGCCTGCAGGCACAAAGAAGAAGGAACATTTTGTCTTCACGTTAGTATATTTGCGATTGGAGCTTCATCAGCACCAGTTTATTCACAAGATTTCCATCATCTTCTACTTCCAGATGTTTGATAAGTGAATCAACGTGTAACGGAGCTTTATCATTAAAAATTTTTGTTTCTGGCACCTCTTCTGGAATTTCTCTCCATTCAGTCTTCTTTGCATTTATTTTCTGGGCAATTTCTTGTTTGCCGAGTCTTTCGATAGTCTTACCAACCTGATCTTATACTCATATTTTGTTGAATTACCAGGCTTTTTGTTAATTCTCAAATAATTTTGATAGGTTGTATTTGATATAATAAATTTATACAATAAATTTCACTAACCTTTAAGCTGCCTTGCTTTTTTTAGCAGCTTAAAAAAAAGGTTAGTGAAATCTATTGTATAAATTTATTATATCAAATAGAATTAATTTGAAGCTGTAGGATGTATTATAAGGATTCATTTTTTGAATAAAGATAATCTTGATAGATCTTAATCAACCTCGAACCATGGACCATTTTCGAATGTTCTGCTCATCTACCTGTTCTGTTTGATCTGGCGTTTGGGTAATTCATGCTAGCAATTAATCGGTTGCTTCATTTTCCACTTTCCTCCACATCCTTTTCACTTTTGTCAGTTTCATCTGAATCAGTAGCTACAGTGAGTATTTTTCTTGAGGTATTGCTCAGAATTGATGAATTGATATCTTTCCTTGTTTCAGTTGTGTTCTGACTTGCTCCAAGTAGAGTATGCTTTTTCCAGACAGAATTTCAATTCTGACATTCATTTACAAACTGCCGCTGAAATTCTCTTTGATCCCGTGTTTTCAAACATGCTATAAACCTTGGTCCATTGATTGAATCAGAGCTGTGTTGTTTAGTGGTAAAAATTTGGCGAATATTTTTCCACCATCGCTCTGCAATTTATCTACACCAGGATGTGAAAGTACGAGGGCTATTCAGAAAGTAGGGAACGTTTTGTAAATAAACAAAAACTATGTAAAAGAAAAATTTTTTATTATATACATCTGAAAGAGTGACTAAAATACTACTTTTCTACATAGTCACCAAGCAAATTGAGGCACTTGTCATAGCGGTGGACAAGCTTCAAAATTCCTTCGTCATAGAAATCCGCCGCCTGCGACTGCAGCCACTCAGTGACGCGCGCCCGGAGTTCCTCGTCGTCGTCGAAGCGCTGTGTTGCTAGCCAGTTCTTCATTCTTGGAAACAAGTGAAAATCACTCGGTGCAAGATCAGGACTATAGGGTGGATGAGGGAAAACCTCCCATTTGAATGAATCAAGGAGTTCTTTTGTGCGGTTTGCCGTGTGAGGTCGGGCATTGTCATGAAGAAACAAAATTTTTGACAACAACTTTCCTCGGCGCTTGTTTTGAACTGCTCTCCTAAGGTTGCGCAATGTTTGGCAGTACCGATCAGAGTTTATTGTTGCACTACGCTCGAGAAAGTCAATGAGCAGCACACCTTGCCTGTCCCAATACACAGTAGCCATAATCTTCCTTGCTGATAAGGTTTGCAGACATTTTCTTGGTTTTTTAGGAGAATGTGTGTGCCCCCACTCCATGGACTGCAATTTTGTCTCGGAATTGACTTGTTTAACCCAAGTCTGAAGAACTGGCTAGCAACACAGCGCTTCGACGACGACGAGGAACTCCGGGCGCGCGTCACTGAGTGGCTGCGGTCGCAGGCGGCGGATTTCTGTGACGAAGGAATTTTGAAGCTTGTCCACCGCTATGACAAGTGCCTCAATTTGCTTGGTGACTATGTAGAAAAGTAGTATTTTAGTCACTCTTTCAGATGTATATAATGAAAAATTTTTCTTTTACATAGTTTTTGTTTATTTACAAAACGTTTCCTACTTTCTGAATAGCCCTCGTATATTGTTTGTCAGAAGTACTACCTTTCCTGACAAACCGACAGATTTTTAGTGTTTCTGGACAAATTTTTCATGGAACCAGTTCTTAAAAATTTCAGTGTTCATCCATCCTGAAGTTTGATCATAATAATTTGCAAGTAGATTACTACTGTTTGGTCATTTGAAAGATCTTGAATTTTTGGCCTTTCCTATTGCAGCTAACTTTAAACGATGCGGTCCTGTGGAATTGGCGCAGCACAACAAAATTCTTTGTTTGCGGGGTTTGTGACCAGGTGCTTATTGTTCAGACTAAAATGAGTCCTGCTTTGTGGACACAGTCATAATAAGCCTGTTTCATCACCACTGTTACAGCTGTTCTGTGAGGTACTGTGGGGTGTTCTATGAATTTCTGGAAATCGGTAATCAATTTGGCAGTGCTTAAAGAGTTACCATCCAATTTCTCTCCTTGGATGTCAATATTTCTGATGCTGTTACACTTCTGTAATCACCATAACCAACCCTTGGAGCTTTTGAATTCACCTTCACAGCCTAGTTCTTTACAGAATATTTTGCCCTTTTTTAATAGAATAGGCGTTCCTATGGCTCGCTCTTGACTTAAAAACTGGACCATGGCTTTATCAGAATTTTCGTAAGTTGATTTTTTCATCGACTTATGATTTTTCAAATTCTGAGTTGAATCTGAGGAACTTGTGAAAGATAAAATATTTTCTCTGTTCTTCAAGTTATCATGGACTGTAGTTATCTTGATGCCATGTTGATTTGGTGCAATCGACAGCTGAGTAGCTCAGTAGCTATACAGTTGTTCAGTGATATGAAGTATGTCCCGGATGTTAGTCTGTTTATGTGAATTTATTACTTTTTTATCTATAGTCTCAGGAGAACAATTATCACTTGAGCAAAAGAAACCACCGATTGAATAATTATGTTAGAGCAAGTGTTACTGTATTTATGCATTAACTTGAGAGTATAAATTATCCGATCAAAACTCACAAGAAATAATGTGATGAAAGGGGTGAAGGCAAAATTTTTCTTTTCACAAATGAGTGACGGTAGTAAATCAAGGACCTACTTTAAGGACATGCTGAACAGGAAATCGTATTAAATGGGGTTTACCGTGTTGTAAATAGTTTTGGTTTTCCCAATTTTTAACAGAGATTAATGTTTTCTTTTTTCAGGTACTTTTGAGTGTTCTAAATTTGAAGTGACCAGTAACTCGTGAAAAATGTCTGCATCAGCAATATATATTCTAGATGTCAAAGGAAAGGTAATTTTTTGTATTTTCTCTAAAGTAATGTAAGTGAATGAAACTAAACATTTTTTGAAGCGCTTATTTGGAAATGTTGCTTCCTCTTGTCAGAAAAAGCTGGTTGTTTTTAAGGCACAGTTGAGTTACAAAAAAATTGCTTCAAAGATAAATGTACTTATCTTTGCAAATTTGATTTGTATTTATTTCATTGTCTCTTTAACTTTAACTAATTCTTTATGCGAAGAAAGAATGTAAATACGTGATTGCTCATCTTTATGTAGTTTAATTTTTCCTTATGTTTATCCACTAATATTTACAATTGAACTCATTTTTTAATAAGCTTAGTCTTGGCAAATGATGTGTTGGCGAGTCATTTTTTCAACAAGATGGAGCAACCTTCCTCCTGGGTGAAAATGAATATTGTTAATGCTTTGTTTCAAAATAACGTCATCTCTCAAAATGGGGTAATTGTATGGTCTCTTTAGACCTAACAGCGTGCGTTTTTCTTATGGTGTTACTTCAAGTGTGCCAAGATAACACACAACGAACAGTTGAAGCTCTGAAAGAATGGAAGAGGTGGTTCAAATCCCTCTTGGAATGCTGCCTAATGTGATGAATTAACTACAATTTAGAAAAATTGATGACATATTTTTACAGCTTTTTGAAAATTGCTCTTTACTCTGCCCCACCTATTTTATTATAATATAAAGCTATGAAGGATATTAAGAAAGTAACACATCATAAAATGTGTCTGTCATTTTTCTGATAGTCGCTACAAATTCAGTGCCATTTTCCACTTTCTGTTGAAGTCTGCATGAAAATCACTTCATTTCCACTTGACTGACTAGAAAAATTGTAACTTTTGTAAAACATTACAGCGCTTTATATCCTGATTCAGTTTTGTATCGGATAAATTATAATAATGGGTTAAGTTTCAGAAGCAGGCGTGTCTCGTTTAATTGTTGTCTGTGTGTATTGCAGGTGCTTATATCGAGAAACTATAGAGGAGATATTGATCTCGGTGTAATAGAGAAATTTATGCCATTATTAATGGAAAAAGAAGAGGATGGAATGCTGACACCGATGGTTCAAACAAGTGAATGTACATTTTCCTACATTAAGTACAATAATCTTTACATCGTTTCAACTACAAAGAAAAATGCAAATATCGCGTTAGTGTTTGTTTTCCTCCATAAGATTGTACAGGTAATAAGACGACAGTTTTATCAATTCAAGATTAATAACTGTATAGTCAGTTGACTTTTCGTATTACAACTGCTGTTGTTGTACCAGCAGACAACTGGACAGTATCACACTGATCTAAACCAATCGGTTAAATCTTTTACATCACTGTTGACCCAATTTTTGTAATTTGTGGCTAAAAATGATTTATTCTTCCGTTTCTTTTTTTAGCTTTTACACTGTGTCCGTGTTTCTCTGTGTGTGTTTGACCATTGTAGCTTATCAGCGTGACAAAATTACGTATAATTCAAAAAACTGAAAAAGATGATTGTAGACGATGCATGCACCGAAACTGTTTCTTGCAGGATAAGTCTACCACTGAGTTGTACACTGCATGTGTTTTCTCCGTTTACATTTTTACATTTATCTGAACACTCGGGTCAGAGTGAACACTGTTGTAAGTTTTAGAATGTCTACAGTATTTTGAATACAATTGGCCTGTTGGCGCAGTGGTTAGAACAACTGGCTTCTATTCCGGGGTCCCAGGTTCAATTCCCAGTCAGGCCTGGCATTTTTTCATCTCTCATATTCATCTATCATCGTCTCATTGTTTGTATTAGCTGTAATTGCAAAACAGTCGGATGTAAAAGGAAACTCATATTTGGTAATAATTCAAAACGGTTAACAAATTTTTAAATATATTAAAAATTTAGTTTAAGTTTGAATACAATTGGTAAAGCATGCCGTATCTGATGTTGTTGGACCCGTAGAACCGATTGCCTATTGTGCTTGCACTTGCTGCTAAAATACACCCTATTTTTTCTCTTAACTCAAAATTTTTATGACCGTTAGTTAGGTGTGAAAAATCATATATTTTGTTAGTTTTTCAAAGGTTTCTGACCACGTAGGCCTATGTGACCACCTATTGGACCATCCATTTCAAGTTGCTATGATATACAGTAATAATTTATTGAAGTTGAAGCAAATAGCAAATACGATAGGTTTTTGTCGTTGCCTCTGCTTCCCCTTGTATCAATTGGGAGTGGAGCATATTTTTCTTACCGACAATTGTTTTATTTAAACAACTACTCGATGTTAACAATGCCTTTTTTTGCTGATTTTGTGTGAATTGAAATAGCTTGAGCAGGGTGACCAAGTTGTGTTGGTTCATGTATGGCTGCCAGATGGTCAGCATACGGTCATTTACCCAGCCGGTTGATTAGCAGTCAAGTGACTATTTATCGTGTGATATGGTGTGTTGGCCTTGAGATGTTAATGTCACATGAATTGTTTGGTTATCAGTGGCTGCAGTCGGTTACAAACTGTAGCGGTGCATGAACTTACTGCTGTTTTACAGCAGCCAATGGAATTAAATTTTGGCATTTCCCTTGTTTCAGGTTATGACTGAATATTTTAAAGAGATTGAAGAAGAAAGTATAAGAGACAATTTTGTTGTTATCTATGAACTTTTAGATGAATTGATAGATTTTGGCTATCCTCAAACAACAGACAGTAAAATATTACAAGAGTAAGTTGAGATTACCTTAACCTTAACCGTAACAATAATCTGTCCACACACACTTTTAAAATGTGCACTTGCAAGCTTTCTCTATATACCCCTCGGCTTTACGTGATAGAACTCACAACTTGTAGGGAAACAGGACTAAGGATGTTATCGATTTACCAAAAGCTTTGATCCAAAGAACACTGCTGGTTCATTGTCTGCCAAGAAGAGAGAAGAGAAGAGCCATTGACCGGTGGGCGTCAGATCGGTACAGTAGGAGGACAAGCCACCTTTTCTTGCTGACCTCCAGGTAGGTGAGTGAAGACAGTGTTAAAGTATTGTGCAGTGAGACTGCCATGTACCTCCAGTGAGCAGGGGGCGGCAGAACTACGCTGTCACTCCATTGAGCCTCAATATAGATGATGTCACCGAATCAATGTCAGGTTGGTTTTCTGTTATAAGTGAAGTTTTTAAAAAAATGGAGCAATGCATGCATTACTGAACTTGTCGGGATTCTACTTCAGTGTGGCCAACCGGCAGTAAATTGTCAGAATTTACAAAATAGCAAGCGGAGCATGTCTGCTTGTGCACTCTCAGAAAAGGAATAGTGATGACACAGTGGACCGAGTGTAGTATCAGAATGTGCAAATGTGCATATTTTACAACAAGCAAATGAGGCTAGAACATGAAAAGTGCAGTAATGATGAGACAGCACTCACATTGTAATCATACCATGACACCCAAGTTCTCAGATTTTGATGAAACTTGGTATAATTGTTCATTTTTTGCTTCTAAGTAGCCATGCAAAATTTTTTTTCTGTATTTCAATCTGTTTATTTTTTATAGCTTATTGAAGTTTTTGTTATTTGATTGTTTTTGACCATCGGGCGGAAGAACCCAATTGTGACGTTAAAAGACAAAAAAAATGCATACCTTCCTTATTTACCAATCAATGGTGATGAAATTTTTTATAAGGATACTTCAATGTATAAGGATTTGAGTAATAATACTACTTTTTGAATAAGTAATCATTTTTAGTCTAAAAAACATTTCAAAAGATCATTTTTTAGATGTTTTTCATCGATACGCATGGTTTTACGGAAACTGCAATATCTTTGAAAAGGTAAAGAGTAATCAAATAATTCTTTTTGCATTTCAGTTCTACAAAGTCTGCTCTATTATTTGAAGTAATAAAATTAATGGTATTTTCACTCCTTCAATTTAAAATTTTACTTTTAAGACAGAAGTCAGTCATTTTTATTTTTATCCTATTTTTGACGGCACAGCAAATTAGAACATAAAAATCTGAGAACTTGGGTGTCAAATCATTAATTTTTTGGTTGATTTGATGTGGACTGACCCGAAAGTGCGAGTGAAGTGTACATGAAGTGAAGCATGTGGTCTGTGTTAAAGATTACAAGTCCACGGTGAAAGGACAGTATAATGTGCATAGATCTGTTGGTGTGTTGTTACTGTTTTCGCTTTTCTTCAGATTAAGAGTGTGTGAAAAGGGTTTTTTTTAATGTGTAGATTAAAGTGGTTTTGATGTGTCATCCAGCTGTCACTGCGTATCAGTATGCCGTGGAGTTGTGCACCACTCACGCAATTATTACACTCTACGTAATCACAACCACCTGACACTCTTTTTGTTAGACGTGTAATTGAATGCTACACATGATTGTGATGAGTGTCAGTTACATACGTAATGTCATACGTAGCCTATCATGAGGCTGTACAACTACATAACTCATAACTAGCAGGCCAAACTCAATTCATTTGATTATTGAGTGCTTGTCTGTCATGGGTGTTGTACAATTTTCATCATTTAGTGAAGCATTGGTAAATTTAAGACCATTTTTTAAAAGTGTTTTGTTTCACAAATGTGACTACAACCAGTGAAATAGATAACACAATCTGGTGTGAAACACTCATGACTTTTTCTTGCCAATGCCACTAATGAACAATATAATGAACAATATAACCTAACATTAATAATAAAACATTAGAAATAAACAAAAAACTAACCTTAGTTAACATAACCTAATTTTAATCATGAGTGAATGATGCAAAAGGAAAACCAACCTAAGTTTGGCTTAATAATATGGAAAATCACTTTTTGAAGCTAAACTAGGCTCTGTAGAGAAAAATGCTTAAAAGTAGTAGATCTTTTAATGTCCTATAAATTTGATTGTATACCTTTTTCTCATAAAATGCATACTACGAACGAAATCTTAAAAAATCAATGTTTTGTAGATTTTCATGAAAAACAACTCCAGAAAATTACTAATTACCGCTAAACTTAAGCATTATACAAAACATGTTTTAAATAAAAGTTATATATTTTTAAATTCTCTACAACCGTCGCTTTCTATCTCTCTTGCACTTTAAACTGTCTCTCTCTAACCACAAGCATTATACCGCAATACTTTTCATTACTTTTTTATTTATATTTAATACTTAACAACCGAATTAACGACTGGCAAATTAATTTTAGACTTTTTATGTTTAAAGAACATAATATAAAAATTACAAATATTCAAAAGTACTTTGAATTTTTTATTAAAATAAAATAAAAAATCGCGTATGGCACATCATTAACAACAATAAAAGTGCCTGGCAATAAAAAATTGATGTCTGGTAGATCTATCTAAAGGCAAAAAATCTGGTGTGAAACACTCACACAACTTTCTCTTGCCAGTGCAAATAATTAACAATAAACCTAACATTAGTAATAAAACATTCGAAATAAACAAAAAACTAACCTCAAAAACATAATCTTATTTTAATCATGAGTGAAAGACGCAAAATGAAAATCGAACTCAGTTTGGCTTAAAAATACAGAAAATCACTCTTTCACGCTAAACTAGGCTCTGTAGTGAAAAATGCTTTAAATAAAAGTTGTAGATCTTTTAATTTCCTATAAATTTTATTATATACACTTTTATCGTAAAATGCATTCTAAGGCCGAAATCTTAAAAAAATCGATTTTTCACACGTTTTCGTGAGAAAAAATCAGAAAATTGCTTATTACCGCTAAACTAAGCGTTATACAAAAAAATGTTTGAAATAAAAGTTGTAGAATTTTACATTCTCTACAACTTTTATTATATAACGTTTTGCGTTAAAATGCATATTAACGTTGTAATCTTAAAAAAAAGTGTTTTACGTGAAAACAGCCTTATCAAGAAATTCAGCAGACATGGCGCCTACCCTATCTTGTAGAGCATAAAAATTTTAGTAAACCAGGCGATTTTAAAAAAAATCGTAGGACCAGTTTTTGAGAAAATCGCAAAAAAGTGAAAAATGACACGAATAAACTACTACTTCCGGTTGACTGATTTTGATGAAAACATTCGTGTCGGGTCCGGTAGTGGTATGTAACTTAAGTTTCAAGTTCGTATGATGTTCCGTTCTTGAGATATTCTGTTCACACACACACACACACACACAGACCAATCGCTAAAAACATGTTTTTTGGGTTCAGGGGGTCTGAAAACATATAGATCCGGTGAAAACTCGATTTCGAAAAATCGACATGAAAACAATACTTTCCTTCCTATATATTCATATAGGCAAGAGAAAGTAAAAATTAAAAATTACCCTTTAAAAAATTCTTTCAAAGTCCAGGATTTTTACCTTTGCAGGTAAGATGCGCATTAATAAACGCAACCACTACCGGCAGTGAGGTAGCCCGGACTCTAACCGAAAGAGCAACAAAGACAGCATATCAAAAAATCAACTGGTCTAAAATTCTTTTTTTCCAAACGTTGCTAGCTCCCGCACTATATGTTTTGATCACACCTCGCATTTACTGGTCGAGGCAAATGAGGTGTCCCAAATTGATTGCACGAAAACCGAGTGACATAGAATGATAGAAAAAAATATTTCCCAATAATGTGACCATTGGTTAATTAATAAAAATATTTTCATCCACTTTGAATGTACTATGTGTGCCAAAAACTGAACCCGTGTTCAAATATCGTAATTTTCAAATGTAAATGTGTATGTTTTCTGGCACAGTATTATAAATTAGCATTTAATTTGGCAAAAGGAAATTCCAAATATCCATTTCAAAATGGCGGCTAATGCTGCAAAAAACTACGTTTTCACATTTTGCCCTTTATGGCAGCACATTGTAAACTTAATTGTTAATTTTTAATTTAATTTTATTCTTAATTCAATAAACTTTCAAACAATTTGCTGCATGACTATTCAGGAAAATTTGGTTGAGTGTCCTAAATCAAAATGGCTGTAACTCAAAAATTTTAAATGGATGGAATACAAGGTAAGTCGTGTGGCATATCGTTTTAAAGGTATTTTTAAAAGGAATAAATTTTATGTTTAACATTTGTTTCTAGCTATTACCTTTATCTAGGAATAATGAAAAATGTAACTTTTTGGCTCATTTTCCAGACAAGATGGTTAAATAGATTTAAATCAAATAATGTAGTCAAAATTTTAGTCATTTCATAGAAAAATTATTTTTTATGAAACAGAAAAGCAATTCCGACATCGGGATGGTATATTCAAAGTAGCTGTTTCTTCAATAAATACTACATTATTTAAAATTAATAACTTTGTTACGACCAAGGAGAAAATGTACCAAATTTTCCTATTATTTTCCCATTTTAGTCCTGTAGTAGAAAAACCACAAAAATTATATTTATTTTTTTTAAATTTAATTATTGGACTGTACTTCTTTGAAAACAGCTTGACAGGAGATGCTTATAATAACTTCCTTCATATTGAATTTTTATGCCTGATGGAATTTATCCCCAATGAAAGGCAGCAAGATGGTTGTGCAGCTCACTATGCACTATGCGATTGAGGTGCGGCATACTCTCACTACTATATTTCTAGAGATGAATGGATTGATGGATTGGGGATTGGAAGAGGAAGAGGAGCTCCCATACACTGGCCATTGAGATCACCACGTGTATGGACTACTTATGGGGACGACGTAAAGATATTGTGTTTCAGACAGCGCCCACTACAAGGGAAGACTTGAAAGAAAGAATAAGAGTAGCTTGCCGGCAGCTGACCAGGGAAGAGGTGATTAGTGCTAAAAATTGTTTTCCAAAAAGACTTGAGAAATGCATAGAAGAATGTGATGGGCCTCACTTTGAATACCTTCTGTTAAACTGTAACTTCAGATTTGACGATAGATAATAAATTATAACTATGTTCAAATCCTTTTTTCATAACTGCTAACACTGAAAACATTTTTTAAAAACAATTTTGTTAATTTCATTGAAAAAAACCTTCATCCTGACCTTTGCTATTCAGCTTATCTTCGATAAAAAAGTTCTAAATGTGGAGAGGTTTTATAAAAAAATTGTACTTTTGTAGAAGACCAAAATCAATAATATATTCTAATATTAAAAGCGTGTATGTAATTATTAGTTTTAAATAATGCAGTATTTATTAAAGACAAAGCTACTTTGATTATACCTTCCCGATGTCAGAATTGTTTTTCTGTTTCGTTAGAAATAATTTTTCTATGAAATGACTAAAAATGAGATTTGTCTTTACATTATTTTGATTTAAATCTATTTAACCATCTTGCCTGGAAAATGAGGGGAAAAGTTACATTTTTCATTATTCCTAGATAACTGTAATAGATTTCACTAACCTTTTTTAAGCTGCCTTAATATTTATTTTTTACTTACATGTGTTTCGGTGGATCCACCATCATCAGAGTATATAATATTTTTGAAACTAAAATTTTTTTAATCTAGAAGATGTCACATCTTCAGTCCTTTGTATAAAACCGATTTAAAATTAAGTTCCTTTCTCATACTTACTACAGATAGCTGCAGCAGTCAATATCACTTCATCATTCTTATATTTTATTTGTTCATTTATAATGTCCTGCTTTTGCTCTTTTAAATATTTATAAATATGGAACATCTCATATTTTTCAATTTAATTTTTATTTTGTTTATTACACTGTTCTATTGTATTGAAATGTTCGTCTGTTGTACCAAATTTATGTTTTTCCTCTTTTATATGATCGGTATAGTTAGATATAATGTAGTCACATTTCAGTGCTTTTTCATGTTCATTATATCTCACTTGAAACTTACGACTAGTCATACCAATGAAAAATGTTTACAATCCTAATTACCACAATCTATTTTATACACACCCTTTTTATTGTTTAGTGTAATAAATAAAATAAAAATGAAATTGAAAAATATGAGATGTTCCATATTTATAAATATTTTAAAGAGCAAAAGCAGGACATTTTAAATGAACAAATAAAATTTAACAATGATGAAGTGATATTGACTGCTGCAGCTATCTGTAGTAAGTATGAGAAAGGAACTTAATTTTAAATCGGTTTTATACAAAGGACTGAAGATGTGACATCTTATACAGATTAAAAAAATTTTAGTTTCAAAAATATTATATACTCTGATGATGGTGGATCCACCGAAACACGTGTAAGTAAAAAATAAATATTAAGGCAGCTTAAAAAAGGTTAGTGAAATCTATTATATAAAACATAATTAATTTCAAGCTGCAGGATTCATTATAAGGATTTATTTTTAATGGTAATAGCTAGAAACAAATGTTAAATAATATAAAATAATATTTTATATTAACTTTTAATTTTTGTATTATATATTTTATTTTAAAAATACCTTTAAAACGATATGCCACATGACCTACGTTGCCATTTGAAATTTTTGAGTTACAGCCATTTTGATTTTTTTCAAAAATCAGTTTTGGGACACTCAACCAAATTTTCCTGAAAACAGTCATGCGGTACATCATTTGAAAGCTTATTTAATTCTTCAGTTTTGGCACACCTTGTACATTCAAAGTGTATGAAAATATTTTTATTAATTAGCCAATGGTCACATTATTTATTGGGAAATATTTTTTCCGTATCATTTTATGTCACTCCGTTTTCCTCCAGTCAATTTGGGACTCATTATCTGCCTCACCCGCTATATGTGTAACAATAATACGTTGTTCAGGTGAACAGCGGAAAGGCTGATTTGAACCTCTGGAGGTTTTACTAAGTAAAACGAGGAGCGAGGTGGTTTACTATTGCCAAAACTCACAGAGTTGAAAGAGTATGCTTATCAGCGTGCCAGGCCCTCCAAAAAGCACCCACTTTCCACCCTGCAAATGACACCTTCACTTCACCACAGGGTCTGGCTGTATACATACATTTTTTTTTTTGGTTTAACGTCCGACTGTTCTGCAATTACTGCTAATGCAGATGGTGAAGGATGAAATGATTTTTGGTAATGTATGAAAATATGCCGTGCCTGAATGGGATTCGAACCCAGGACCGCATGGTGAGAGGCGAGCACGTTACCAACTACACCAGTGCGGCCGGTCTGGCTGTATTGTAAACTTCATTACCTTTAGAGGAAATAACTGTAACTATATGACTACAACAGAAGAGGTGTTGTACTCACTGCTTTTTTTTTATTAATAGAAATTGAATACTCTAAAAATTTATTTATTCAGTACGTTAAACAAATACGTTTTACAACCACGTAAAACAATTAAAACACCAAAACAATTAAAGTTTTTAAAATCTTTAAAATATTTTAAAAGTCTTTAAGATTTCTTAAAAATGTTTTAAAATCGCTAAAATCTTTCTTCTCTTTTTCTATCTATACAATTTGTCGTATATTTTGAATCTTGTTATTAAAAATTATAAGAAACGTCCTTTCTCTTAAAAAAGTTTAAAATTGAATGAATGTTCAACAATCCTTTTTTTTTTAATATTTTAAATTAATTTTCTTTTTTCTGAAACTCTTTTCTTTTTCTTTTTTTTTTTTTTTTGAATCACCCACATCTGGAGGTGGTAAATCATCTGGTGTTTATATCGAGTGTGTGAAGGTTGTGTGTTTATGTTTGTGTGTGAGTGTGTTTAGTTTCGTATGAGTTTGTGGACGTACAGGTGTTTGTGTGTATAAGTGTCTCATATTACAGAGGTAAAGGTGTAAAAGACACTTTACACCTTTACCTCTTCTGTTCTTAAATAGTTCAGTCATATAATTGGCTGACTGTGTGATAAGAAACAGAACTATTTTTTGTAGCCTGGGAACCAATTGATGGAACCATCTGCCCGTTATGGGCAAGTAATATGTGTAGTTAGTTGTATTATGTATAGTTTTTTTAATATCATTAGTACCATGTGCAAGTGGATTGTTCAGTGATTGGCCCTTGGTACAGTCGTCTACAATAACCGTCCTGTATGAATGTACTCACTGTCAGAGTTAGAAATCTATATGAAGGTGAGGTGTGGGGAGCTTTAGCATGCTTTTATACAAACATTGTGCTTTACAGTACAACATAGATGGATACTTAACTAGACGATCATCATGTCAGGGTGTAGGTCGATGTTTTTCTTGTGTATAGTAGTCACTATTACCTATACATCTATACTGTCCAGAGGAGGGAGCGGGAGCCAGTGGATTGTAAGGCGACGTTTATTGTGTATGTGATCCGGAATGGGATGTACTTGCTAAACGATCGGTGTAGAGGAAAGATGCGTTGATTGTGCAGTTAAATTCTGATGTTTCTCGCATGATTGCAGGTATATTACACAGGAAGGGCATAAACTTGAAATTCAACCACGGATTCCAATGGCTGTAACAAATGCGGTTTCTTGGCGATCCGAAGGAATCAAGTATAGAAAAAATGAAGTGTTCCTTGATGTCATAGAGTCTGTAAATCTTTTAGTAAGTTCAGCTTTGGTCATTCACTTTATCTGCAAAAAATAATAATTTTTGCACGGGTATCGTAAAAACAATGTTATTTCTGTAAATTACAATTTAAATGAAATTTATCACCTCACCTTTGATTGCTTTTTAAGTTAAAAAAACTTAAGCGCATTTCGGTGGTAACTCTTTCTTCAGACCATATTATTAAAATTAAAAATTAAAATTCAGAACTGCTTTTCCATTCGGTCATTTCGATAAATAATTCATAACCTGTATAAACTCCTCTCAACATAGATGAAAACAATGAAATGAAAGATATGTATACAAACATACCTGTCATTACCACAATTAATATAATAAAAAAACCATCTGACGTACAAGAATATAAATCAAGGATAAATTAATCAGGTAATAGAATTATTAACCCTTTGCACTAAACAAAACTATTTCGAATTTAATAAAAAGATATAAATGTGCATATGTGCAGAAGGTGCAGAAGGAAGGTTTAACAATGGGAGCTCCTCTAAGCAGTATATTATCCAAAATATATTTACAATATTTTGAAAATATAATTGCGTACCGGATACTAAAAATACATAAAATAAAAATATGGTGTAGGTATGTCGATGATATAGCCTATATTAGTGATATCCAGTACAATGAACAATATAAAAAAGAACATGATATTATATTGAAGAAATTGAACGCAATAATTTATTATTTTTCAATAATAATAATTTATTTATTCAATAATAAAATAAAACATACCATGGATATTGAAAAAAATTGCAGTATTAACTTTTTAGAGACAAAAATAAAAATAATTAAAAAGTAATGTTTTTAGAAAAAGTTTACAACCAATCATGATAATAAATAGGTCACCTCATCACCCGTATCAACACAAAGTGGCAGTTTACTACAGTATGATACACAGATAATTTAATTACATAAAAAAGGGAAAGATGCGTAAAAAAGAATTTAACATAATAAAATATAAGCTGTAAATAATGGATATGAAGAAAGAGATTGATAAAATAATACACAAAGTTAAAAAAAGAATAAATCCAATAAACTTTAACAAATATCGTATAACACTTAAGGGTTTAAATGAAATAATAGATAAACAATTAATCACAGTAACATATAATAATAAATTAATAATAAGGTAATAAAACCTTTAAAAAGACACTACAGAATTGCATATGAAGTTATTAATAAAAAATCTGGTGTGAAACACTCACACAACTTTCTCTTGCCAATGCAAATAATGACCAATATAACCTAACATTAGTAATAAAACATTAGAAATAAACAAAAAACTAACCTCAAAAAAACATAACCTTATTGTAATCATGAGTGAAAGACGCAAAATGAAAATCGACCTCAGTTTGGCTTAAAAATACGGAAAATCACTCTTTCACGCTAAACTAGGCTCTGTAGAGAAAAATGCTCTAAATAAAAGTTGTAGATCTTTTAATTTCCTATAAATTTGATTATATATACTTTCGTCGTAAAATGCATAATAAGGTTGAAATCTTAAAAAAATCAATTTTTCACACGTTTTCGTGAGAAAAAATCAGAAAATTGCTTATTACCGCTAAACTAAGCGTTATACAAAAAAATGTTTGAAATAAAAGTTGTAGGATTATAAATTCTCTACAACTTTTACCATATACTATTTTGCGCTAAAATGCTTATTAACGTTGCAATCTGAAAAAAAAGTTTTTTACATGAAAACAGCCTTATCAAGAAATTCAGCAGACATGGCGCCTACCCTATCTTGTAGAGGATAAAAAATGTAGTAAATGAGGCGATTTTTAAAAAAATCGTAGGACCAGTTTTTGAGAAAATCACAAAAAAGTGAAAAATTACACGAATAAACTACTACTTCCGGTTGACCGATTTTGATGAAAATGTTAGTGTTGGGTTTGGTAGTGGTATGTAACTTAAGTTTCAAGTTTGTTCGATGATGCGTTCTTGAGATATTCTGTTCACAGACACACACACACACACACACACACACACACACACACTCTGACCAATCGCTAAAAACATGTTTTTTGGGTTCAGGGGGTCTGAAAACTTGTAGATCCGGTGAAAACTCGATTTCGAAAAATCGACATGAAAACAATACTTTCCTTCCTATACATTGATATAGGCAAGAGAAAGTAAAAATTAATTAGTCAACTAAATTATGAAAATTACAAATTTGAAAATAAAGGGATATACAGGGATGTATATAAATCCCTTTAATAAAATTAAGGGATGTATAAGATAGAATGTGGAAATAAGGATAGCAATATGTTCTATATCGGAATGACAACTACAAATACAAATAATGTAGCATACAAATACAATAAAATAGAATCTAATTACGCAAAAAATGTGAAAGCCTCAGGACATAAATTTGGAAAAATAGAAGAGGATTTGTATGTATTGGATAAAAATATGATAATAAATATAACAAGTTGGTAGACCATCTGAGAGAATCGCTGATGAATTCAATCAACCGACATACAAGTTGACATTATACCGTTGCTGTGATTATGTGTTGGAACATCATTTGCTTAATGAAACATTGATTTCATTGTCGGAGTGATTAAACATATTACAGTGATCATGATAGTGATGGTGGGACTTAACAAAAAGTGATAGCTTTTAGAGATGCCATTCTGGTCTGATGGTAATAATGTAGTTTCGATCGTGACTCCTGAAAATGATGACTTTTTGAGCTGATAACTTACATGAGTGACTTCATTTGTGCCCAATAGTCATGGTTCAAGTTAAACTCGGTAGATCTTTGTACCGGGCGTTTATTGATTTGTGTGTTTGTTCACAATTATTGGTTTATTTTTTAAGTAGTCCTGAATGGTGAATGTGCCAGCACGTACCGATCGGTCGGTGACTGATGTCCCGATACAGAGTGAATCATCCATTCAGATGACATCAATCGATGTTATTTACTTATAAAAAAAGAAATTTGTTTTTACATTCTGATCACAGTTTAGTTGTGTATATTTAATGATGAATGAAGGGTCGGACGATCAGTCATTTTTATCGTGCCACTGGTCTAACTGGTCGGTATTGGAGCATGATATTTTTAGTAGTTTTTATGTTTTTTCTTGTTTAGTCTTACTTTTTCCGGTCATGTTTCTGATAGATGTATACAATTTAATTTTAGCTGTTTTATTTTGTTGTGAAATTTGTATTCTGTTGAGAGGAATTTTTTAATGTTTTTTCTTCCTATTATTGCAGGCGAATGCGAACGGTAATGTACTTAGAAGTGAAATCGTCGGTGCAATAAAGATGAGAGTTTATTTATCAGGAATGCCTGAATTACGTTTAGGACTGAACGATAAGGTTTTATTTGAAAGCACAGGCCGTGGAAAATCAAAATCCGTCGAGTTGGAAGATGTTAAATTTCATCAGTGTGTTCGTTTGTCAAGGTGACTGAATCCTTTTATATAGTTAATAAATTGTTTGTTGAGTTGGGTATTGAACACGTAAATAGCATCAATCATTGCTTAAACGGAAATGCTCCTTCTTGGTCCTTAGTGTGTCTTTGTTATGATATAATTATGATATGGCACCGAGATGAGATTTGAAATCCTGTGATGGCACAAATTTCCTGGCATCGGTTACAGATACCTGATGTGTAGTATGAGGTATGTTAAAAAAAAAGTATCAAATGTGTTGACGTTTAAGGAGAGATACCATCATTTACTTACAGCTTTTAAAACATTCTGTTCACCTGCTATTGAAACTCCTCTTTAAGCAGTTTATATGGTATGCATTGATGTACTTATTCCATCAGTCATCACTTTCACGAACCATTGTGCAAGTCCTCTTTCAGGTGGTGAACAAGCCAACTTGTCTCTTCTGTGACCATTTCTTTTTCACTCAAATTGGGTCCTGTTCAGTAGCATTTTCAGTATCGGAAACTTTGATGAATCATAAGGTATCAGGATAGTCGGAGAAATGTTGCTGAAGATGGTTGTTTTTCATCGACAGACTGGATTAAAAGAATTAAAAGAAAGTCTAGGTTCATTGTAGTGATGAAACCGCGATGGTTTTGTTTTCTATTGGTCTGTGGCTTTTACATCGCTTACCATCATGTGGGTGAAGCTTTACTTAAAAATTTTATTGCTTGTTCATTTTGTTGTTCTTGTGGTAGATACCTATATGAATCAAACTCATCCAGTGAATGAGTACCACAACAGAGTTTGCTTACTGCCACCTTGAAGTGATTGATAATACCATTTCTTAACATTTGTGAGACTCCTAGCTTGTTGAATTGTGTGGCAGTGCAACCGTGATTCTTACCTCCATGCTCAAAATATAGGAACATTAGGAATATCTTACAAAGTTGAAACTGAAAGGTAAATACCACAAGGGATTCAACTAGTTTATTCATGCAATTTTTCACTTTTTATGATTTTCTCAAAAACGGTTCCTAAATTTTTTTAAAAAGTAACCTGAATTATTACATTTGTTATCCTTTACAAGATAGGGTAAGCGGCATGTTTGCTGGAATTCTTAGCAGGCTTTTCTCCCTTGATATGGATTTTAGGGCATAATGAAAGTTTTTGAGAATTAAAGACGCTACAATTTTTATTTCAGACTATTTTTGTACAGTGCTTATTGTAGCTTCAGTTAGTGATTTTCTGTATTTTGCTCATTAAAATCGGTAAATAATGGGATTTTTTTAATATTTATGACAAAAGTATAATATTTAATTGAAATTATGGATAACTAAAACACCGACAACTGTAATTTCTAGCATTTTTTCCACAGAGCATAGTTCAGTGTCGGTTAGTGATTTTCTACATTTGTTTTATCAAGATGTGCAAGTCTTAGAGAGGTTGATTTTCATTTAGCGTTATTCACTCTTGATTAAAGTTAGGTTATGTTTTTCATTTAAAATTATTTACTCGTGATTAAACAAAGTTTATATGTGTCATTGCTTACATTGGCTAGAGAAAGTCTTGTGAATGTTTCACATCAGATTTCTAATAGTATTGTATATTTTCAGGTTTGAAAATGATCGTACAATTTCTTTCATTCCACCTGATGGTGAATTTGAATTGATGTCGTACCGTTTGAATACACATGTAAGTATTGATTTTATTAAATGAAATATGTGTAGCTATACTTTGTCCAATAGTTGGAAGATACCATTGCTTGTATGGCCGGAGTGCAAAAACATTCACTCACGCTATGAAAATAAACGTTTATCTTATTGTAGGCTGTATTATACTTATGATATTGAAACGAATTACATTATGATTAAAAATGTTTACGTTATTATCTGAAATATATATTACGTGACAGAATTGTTTTTACCATTGTAATTGAATATAACTATTTATAGTGTAATGTAGAGCATTTTGTTTGTAAAACCATAAAATGTTATTAAAAGATAAAATTAAATTAAACATAATATTTATCCATTTAATCGCGATAGGCTTATAAGGCTGCCATCCAGTTATAAACATTATAAATACTACAGTATTATCTACTCACAACCACGTTGGGTTCCAATTATTAAGGTGTGAAGTAGTGTTGCGCTTGCTTGTAATAATTTAATGAGCATTGTTTGCTAGCATTTATTGGTTCGGGGTGCTGCAGTTCTTCAATAATAAGTGTTTATTGTTATTATGAATAAAATGGAACAAGTAAGACAAAGGAAAGTGTTCGGTTGTAACCAAAATTTATAACTTATTAATTAAATAGGTGCTAGGTATGTTTGTGGGAGAGACAGTAATGGTAATGGAGAGTGTATTGCTCTATACAACTGTCACCGCCACCCCTTCTAATTAATCATTTACTGTGTTGCCGGTCTTCAATAGTTCTCCCGGCCTTTGTCGGCGCGGTAGGCCCTTTAGCGGCGAACCGAAAAACCTTTCGGCTCCGCACCGACAGAGGCCTTTGTCATCAAGGCCAACCCAGTAGCCGCTCTCTACCACAGCACTCTCGGCGACTATATAAGGAGCGCTGCACTGAGCCAGGGGATTCAATTCCGATCCAGACACAGAAAAATTCAATTCCGATCAAGACTCCAAGGGATTCACTTCGAACCAGACAGCAGACAAGACGTTCACCACGGCACACAGCTGCCGGACTCCAGCGAAGACTAATTGACGACCCCGCAAGAGAGAAGAAGATGCTTCCGCTCGCTGACCTGTCACCGTAAGCCGTTGACCAGTGACGCAAGCGATGCCCACAGCGGTCCCTCAACCGAGCCTTACGCCCACCGGACCTGACGAAGCAGCCATCAACGCACTACTGTGAGGGAAGAAGATGACGTCTCCACTGGACGACGACACGCCGTGTCGCCCAGCTCCTCAACCGCCACGACGACTACGACCGACGCTTCCCATCAAGACGACCACCGCTTAAACGGCCCTTTTCAGGGCCACCAAACAAATAAGGTTTGCCACTTAATGTTGCCATCCAGTGACACAACCAATGTTCAATTGGAATCGCCTATCTTTCCCACAGCTCAAGTGTTTCTCAATTGTTTTACCACTGTTGAAGTCTAGCGATTTGTCTTATTTCATTTTCTATGTTCTTGTGTAAATGACCAGTCACATTTTCTTGAGAAGACTATTTCATCTTTCCCACTTGCTTCATTATATTTTCTTGATGTATCGGAATTGGAGTATGTAATTTTCCTCCCAAACTATTTATTTTCATTGGCTTTTTAAATTTTATCTCGCCACACGATGTAATCTGGTTTTTTAAATTTTTTACCTGTCTGCTCTTTACCGGTTATTGTATTTACGGGAATAATCGATTATATGCCCTATAAAAAAATTAGATATTTATTGAAGCACTTTGGAGAGTGGTTTCTAAAATTAATAGAATTATGTTTTTTTACATAGTTAGAGGAGTGCCATGGCATCTCTTAGTTCTGATGAGCTGTTGAACATATTTAATTCAAGCGAAATAAATGTTTCATTTAAAGAATTAAGTCTTAAGAGAGAAGGACAAGGGCATGGGATTCAAGTTAAGGGGGCCATCTTGGTCTTATCACCAGTTCTCATTTATGTTGTTTAAAATGTTCATTTATGCCAATGTGGGCTGACCCTGTTTTCTTTCTGTACCTTTTTTTGTACCGAAAATATAAATAAACTACTAGATGTTACTAGAAGTTAGAACTACAAAATTACTAGAAGTTTTACATATTGAACAGAAAACAAGCATATAATTGGGATTCAGCACGTTTTACAGTACGTATATCTACGTAGTTTTTTTACTTACTTTAACGACTTGATAAAAAAAACACATATTAAGCAGGTGTGAGCATATTTATGCTATAATTGAGTGTATTTTAATTTGTTCCATTCTATTTGGTAGGGCCTATGTGGCATTGGAATGAGTTGAGTCAACAGAATCAGGAACGATGTTCAGAGTGAAAGACATCGGTCTGAACAAACCACTTGTTAAACAGTTTAACATCGTCTGTAGACAGTAAAAGGAGAATAAATGAGGGTGAAAAAATGCATAGATCCGAGATAAAAGAAGGCACTTCAGAATTGTATTCCATGAATTGTCGCAGGGTCTCTAATTACCCTTAACCCTCTTGCAGCGGACTGTTTCGCGTAAAACAGTAAAACCGGTTTCGTATAACTGCGACCTTATTTATAATGTTTTATCTAGCGTCATTACTAACGAAAAATTATGAAAAAATTACAGCTAATTCATATAAAACGTACGCACATTTTGAATATAATAACATGAAAATCGCTTTATTATTCTTTGCGTTTAGAGTGAGCGAAATGTTCACCCGCGAAAATTTGGTGTTTACTTTAGATTTTTTACTATAACGGGCTTAAATTTCAGTTTAAAAAAAATTTGTATAAAACATGTTTTGTAGGTAAGAGTTTACTGAATAAATTGGTATTTTTCATTTTATTTTCCGTAAATATTTCACGGAGTTACAGAGTTTTCAAATTATTAACTAGATCAAGAATTGAACGTGCGAGCAGTAAACATATATTTCACAACTTTTGAAGTGACGTCACACAAACAATATTATCTTTAGGGTGCAGCTATTATATAAGATATATATACGAAATTGTTTTATCTACAAAAACCTGTTTTCAAAACGTTTGTAACGTGCCAGACAAGGAAGAACATACAATTTACTTTTTCTCTGTTTTTACTATTATTTTTTGTTCCTGGAACTGAGAAACCCCTCCACAGAATAACATTGACCTCTCCGTCTGTCAGAAAGAGCAAGGTTCTATTCAGAAATGCCCTTCAACAAGCCAGACCAATCAGAATTCATCTACGTTCAATTTGTCATGTACACCACATGAATGAGTCGAAAAAGGGAAATTCTATAACCTTGGCTCAACATCGCACTGTACAGGGAATAAAAAATTTCCCTTTTATGATATTCTTATTCTGAAACGCGTATCACACGCTTCAAGAAATCTACTACCAATTTCATACCATATTTTTTGTTCTACGATGTATACTGACTGTGATGTCATGCATTTAGTGAATGACCCCACGATTCAACCGGTTTGCCACAATTGTGGCGTTGCGGTGTATAAGGGTTAATGATCTCAAACAAATGGTAGTCACGATTGTAAAAGGGCTTTAAATGAAAGCAGATAAGTAAATTAGTACTTTATCTTAGTGCATTAGATGCGGTTATAGTGGACACCTAAGCTGAGAGGCCATCGCTTTGTCTTTTGGTTACAAGACATGTTTTTAGCCATTTGGTCTAGAGTGTCGACAGTGCCTTTTGTGTCTTATGTATGAACGATGTCTGGTTTCTGTGTTTGTAAATTTATTTTCATATGTTCATTGTTGACAACAAGCATACCACTTTCTTCTCTTTCGGCTTATTAGGAACCAAGATTTTCAATCAAAACAAAATACTGAAGTGCCAACATTACGCGATTTTCTGTTTAGAAGTTCCGTAGGAATTTCTGGTTTGTTTATATGTATTGCACGTACCAAGGTAAGCGTGTACCATGGTTTCAATAGTTTCAGTAACTCATCTGCCAGTTTGACACTGGTAAACCGGTTATCGGATGTTACATTTCTATTTCTTGTGCTACTCTGGATAGGTCGAGTCAACTCTTTTACCAAATATTCTCCTAGCGGTAAATTTCCAGTATATGTGCCTGTCCCTAGATACGGTATCACATAGAACATTTATGCTGAGCCAACTTCACAAGCCATTACTATCCTCGATCTATAATTAGCGGACTTGTTACGTATGAACATGCACAACTTACACAGTTTTTAACAGATTACCATCTAAAATAATACTCCTTAATTTAAAAAACTTTGATTGAGAATTAAAAGGTTTTTTAACAAAACATGCATTTTATTCTGATCAGGGGTTCTTAAATTATCTTAAAAGGAATGCTCTTTAAAAGTATTGTGTGTACAATTTAGAATAATTATGAAACATTGTTGCTGTAAATGAATAACTTAGTTCCAATGTACAATTTAAGTAGTAATTAGTAATTTAGTAAACAAGTTATTACTTTCTCTTGCCTATATGAATATTTAGGAAGGAAAGTATGTTTACATGTCGATTTTTCGAAATCAAATTTTCACCGGATATACATGTTTTCAGACCCCTGAACCCAAAAAACATGTTTTTAGCGATTGGTGTGTGTGTGTGTGTGCGCGTGCGTGCGTGTGTATACAGAATATCTCAAGAATGGAACATTTTACGAACTTGAAACTTAAATTAGACACCACTACTGGACCAGACACAAACATTTTCATCAAAATCGGTCAACCGGAAGTAGTAGTTTATTCGTGTCATTTTCTCAGAAACGGGTCCTACGATTTTTTTAAAATTGCCTGGTTTACTAAATTTTTTTTGCTCTACAAGATAGGGTAGGCGCCATGTTTGCTGAAATTCTTGGTGAGGCTGTTTTCACGTAAAAAAATTGTTTTTTTTAAGATTGCGGCTTTAATATGTATTTTAGTGCAAAAATTTATACAATAAAAGTTGTTGAGAATTTAAAATCCTACAACTTTTATTTCAAACATTTTTTGTATAACGATTAGTTTAGCGGTAATTAGCGATTTTCTGTTTTGTTTCTCACGAAAATGTGTGAAAAATCAATTTTTTTAAGATTTCAGCCTTAGTATGCATTTTGCGTCTTTCACTTATGATTAAAATTAGGTTATGTTTATTGTGGTTAATTTTGTGTTTATTTCTAATGTTAGGTTTATTGTTAATTATTTGCATTGGGAAGAGAAAGTTGTGTGAGTGTTTCACACCAGAATTTTGTTTTTGTTTTAGTGAACAAATTGTTTGGTAAAATAGATTTAAACGTACGTATAACTGTATTTGACGATGTCTATTCCTTTTTTGGTCACTACAAAGATTTATTCATTTATTATTCATTTACACTTCCCTCTCTAAACCCAAGCAGGTGCTCATCTTCCCAGGCCTTTATATATTTGAACAATTTATAATGAACTTGTCCCACAGTTCCCTGACTGGACCAGAATTGTCTGTCACTGATCTTTGATCTTTCGTTTCTGGTGCATTTGTCATCGAATCGTAGATTGTTGATTAAAAATTCAAATCTTTCTGCCCTCATAACTGATTTGTACTTTGTTCCAGATAGTTTTGTATTAAAAAGGTCCCTTGCAGACAAATGGTTGTCCTTCTTTACTGCTGTCAGTACAAGTACAAGGATGCATACATACTAGGAGAGCATACATGTCATCTTTGTTTACGTGATAGGTGGTCGATTTCTGATTTCTGTAGTTTTCCTTTACATGGTCAATCTGTTTGTTTGTTCAAATTATTACCGTATCACTAAATATCTGTTAGCGTTCTTCAGTGTGACCGCATCTTCTGCACAGTTTGTTGGACGACTATCAGGATTAGGTTGGATGTGCAAGTTTGTACGTTTAGTATTTATAGCACCTTCTGCCGGGAAACTATTTGACCGAGTGAACCCTTTAGAAAAGGAATCTGAAACTAGATATTCCCTTTTCACAATGTTTACTTCACCTTTAATGAAACAATTGGCTGCATTTGGAGGAGGGATTACTTATTCTATCGATGATTTGTATCGGTTTCAAAAGATTACTATGGATAGAAGTAAACAGGCTCCGTACACGCAGCAAGTGTGAAATACATGTTGATTAAAAAGATGTGGTTGTATTTCATTGTAAGTTAGATTTTTCTAAATTTTCAGGTAAAACCGTTGATCTGGATTGAATCCGTAATTGAACGACATGTGCACAGCAGAGTTGAATACATGATTAAAGCAAAGTCCCAATTCAAAAGACGATCTACTGCCAACAATGTTGAAGTAGTGATTCCAGTTCCGGCTGATGCTGATTCACCTAAATTCAAAACTACTGTCGGAAGTGTCAAGTATGCTCCTGAACAAAATGCTATCACATGGACCATTAAATCATTCCCGGTCAGTGTTAACTGAAATTGATGGTTTTTCTCTCTTTTCAGATGGGTGTCGGTTTCGTTTTTAATTTTTTTTTCTCTTTTGATGAAATCCGAATAAATTCAAGATGTACTGTCAGGTAAACCTTTAAAAATGGTTTTGACTTTATAGAGCACATTATATTGTTGGAAGTAGCAGAAAAGGAGGTATTTGATCAGCCGGAAAACTATCAGATGCTTTGTTCTCAGCCATTGTTGTTCACTTTATCAATGTTGTTGGTTTATCAACATCCTCACCATTTACATATGTTGTTTAAAAATTAATCTGATTATGGCGTATGAGTTTGTTACAATAATTGTTCAAGTATTATATGTTAAAATTTTTTTTTTTGCAAAATTTTATCAGCTGTTGTCTTTTCTGTCGATAAATAAATTCTGTAAGAACAGTTTTCCTTTGTGTCAGGCAAAAGAGGATGTCAGCTTTAAATGTTATATGGCATTTATGAGTGTTTTATTCGCTAAAAAACTTGTCAGTTACAGATGAAATTTAAGAAATTTTCAGTAACTTTTCATCCAAGCCTTTCTCCTACCTTTGAATTTTTTTCATGTTGTTCAGCATCAATTCTAAATGAATACACCGTTTCTTAGCTTCATTTGTGGACTAAAAATTTGGAAACGATTGTCCAATAGAAATAGTTATAAAGATGATGTGTACCAAAATTTGAAAATACAGAATAATTTTTCATGCCAAAATGTCAGGAAAAATATAACATATATATTCATGATTTCAGTTATACAGGGATTTGAAGTATATTATTTTAGTGACAATAAATTCAAAAGCACATTGTGACAAAAAACAATTGTGTATCGTATGACGTAAAGGCACGAAACTGTATTGATTCAATAACAGATGAGACAAAAAGCAACTGACGCATTTGAATGAATGCTACTACACGTTGTGAAAACTTTCCTATGCTTGGCTGTGCACGGGTATCGCAAAATTATCACTCATTTATATTTTTCATAATTAGCTAGCGTTAAAATAATTTGATTCAAAATAGAACACTTATTAGTTTGAATAAAGTTGGATATAAAAGGAGGAGGGGAACATTTTTCACTTTCAACAATAGCAAACCTTTGCCACTGCAACTGAAGTTGACACCGAAGGCTAATGTTGAATTTGCAACAAAGACAAAATGTCTTATAAAATACGAGTGTTTGTGTTTGATAAATGAAGGAGAGGAGAGGCTAGAATAATGCCATAATTTTTGGCCCCATGTCTTATCAATTATGTTAACAATTTGGGTCATGGAGAACCTTTCTTTGGTTCATTCTCTGTACTTAGGAAAAATTATAGTTATAAAGAAAAATTAATAGTTATAAATAAAGAAAAAAATAGAAAAATTATAGATATATTATAGTTTGGCAAGTAAAAATTTGCTGTGATAGAAATTATGTATGGTTTTACAGAATGAATGTATCAGTGAAGGGAGTTTTTCGTATTTTTTCTTTACGAATCACAAAACTATCTTACTGATGTAAGAGAGTTTTTAGGGTGAAAAAGAAAATTTAAGTACATTCTTTCCTGCTTGTCATACCATTATTATTATTATTATTAGACCTACAAAATTGACAATGAGCCAAACAATGAATATGTTTTTCTAAATAAAATAAACTGCTGTTCCGAACCCATAACTCATGTTATGAAAGATATAAATTGATTTTAAACATAGTGTAGATGTATGGCACCGGAGTGGTCATCTGTCGCACATGGGTTAAGGGTTTCAAGAACCCTTTCTTTGTTTTCCTGGATGTCTCAGTCAAGTTAAATTGGTTTCTTTCAGCAAAATTGACAATTTAGGAAAAAGGTAGAAATTTACGAGAGCTCTATCAGGGAAATATGGGGAGTTGCAGAAGCATACAGATTTGGTATTTGGCCAAGTGTTCTGTGATTAAGAACACATGATGTAGGTTACGGTAGATGACCAGATTTTCCACCAATAATGCTAATGGACACTTCATCCCTGGTTGACTGTCTTCTCCCCTTGGGGTAAATTCATAATGCACAATACGCTTACAACCAAAAACACCACCATTATCTTTACCTTCGATTGACTTAGTGGCACTTTTCTAGGTCGTGGTGAATTTATATTTTTCCATTGCAGTGATTGTGTCTGTTTCTGGGTGATGCCCATTAACCCATATCTCCTCCCACATAGGGAAATTACCTTGTTTAACAAATGTAGGTCATTGGTTGGAACACTTGAAGTCTGTGTGACGACTATTTAAGAATCAGTTGTGCTAGGTGTGGCAATTAAGTTCCGGGAATTCGTCAATAAAACAAGCAAATTAAGTTACAAGTAAAATTTCATAATCGGCCTTTACAATAGTACTCTTTAACTTTAGCCAATGATTCCATCGTTACTCCCATGATTGGAAGCTCCTTTGGTAATCCTCCGAAGTTACTCCATTCAGCACCGTGGTTACAGCTTCTTTGACCTCCTGTACACCACCATGATGAATACTCCCTTGAGGGGCGACTTCATCTTGGGGAATGAGCAGAATCACAGGGGGCGATATCGGGGCTATAGGGTGGGTATGGCAACATTGGAATGCCTTTTTTCACCAAAAACTCTTGCACAATAAAGATGAATGGGCCAGCGCATTGTTGTGGTGCAAGTTCCACCCGTTCTCGGCGAGTTCGGGCCACACACATAAAATAAAATAATCTCGCTTGTAATGTGAGTCACTCATTTTCACGACGCCACTAAAAAAGTTAGTTTCGAAAAACACGTATCAAACATGAACCAAATGTGCTATTGACTGCAACAAAAGGTAGGGCCCCTGTTTCCGATCTTATGTTTATGAACCACATAGTGTTGCCAATTCCCGAGTTATAACAAAATTCCTGGAACTAAATTGCCACACCTCGTATGTACATTCGGTGCAAGTTGAAATGTTCTTTTAAAACCGATATAAATTTAAAATCAGTTCATCAGCCATCTTCTTAATTGTAAGTCAGAGTGCACTGAATTGGAAATTTGTAAAATATTCTCGTTGTATATTGAAATGGTTAGTCGGCTAGACCAGGGGTCATCTTCAATTATTCATGACCATTCCTAAATCTATTTATCCAGATAACATCCTCAAAAGCTGTTTCTAAGTCAATAAGATTCCTAAGCTGATTACCAAGTTTTAAAACAGAATATATCAAAAACTCATTGTTTCATGTTTTCATTCACTTTGCAAAATCAATAATCGGCCGAGGCTTGATCACTCACCGTCACTCCCCAGGATGCCACTCCCTACTGAATAAACAAATGTCCTCTTCCATACCTGTCGACAAGCCATTTCTTTAGAGTAGTCTCAAAACTTGTAATCGCAACTCTTGTGCGTGTGTGTTGTTTGTGCTGACTATCCTGGAAAAACTGCACTGATTTGGCTGAAACTTGAAAACCAGGATTCCCTTCCAATGCCCTGAGGAGACAGCTGCGTATCAAAATTTAAGTACTTTGCCCCAATACAAAAAACAAATTTATTGAAACTGCTGTAATTTCCCTTGTACTGCTTTTGCTGGGTTCTTTTAGGGGTATCTAAAAACATTTGTGTCTCTCTTCGAAACAAGAAGATGTTTGTTTTTCCCTAATTACATCCTGCATTTCAGTGAAAAAATACAAAAAAAACCTTTTCAACCTTTGTATGTAACAATTTTTTGTCTGAAGTTAAGCTCGGCAAGTAATTTTTGACTTTGTGAATCATTGCCTCAAAGTGAGTCTCCCTTAATGTGTTTTAACATTAAAAGTGTATGTTATGAAAAGTAAAAAGTAAAAAGATGTGTTCAATGTGTACAGTGATTTCGTAACAGCATGCTGAACCATACCATTTATTTCAGTGATGGTGTTTGAATTGTTAACAGGGTGGCAAGGAATACCTCATGAGAGCTCATTTCGGTTTACCAAGTGTCGAGTGTGAGGATACTGAAGGCAAGCCTCCAATTCAAGTCAAATTTGAAATACCTTATTTTACTACATCTGGAATCCAGGTTTGTAGCTGAGTTTTCCAGTTTTTTGGTACTATTAGTTGTTTGTTGAGGCGCAAGGAAGACATCATATATCCGGATTTTACTGTATAGTTATACACTGTGTACTCTATGAGAATAACAAGAGTCGAATGATTGTGTTTTACCATTCCATTGACCAGACCTTACTTAGGTTATCTTGTCCCATGTACATTTACTTTCACTCTGCCCCGCATAGTCGAGTGGAGTATTTATCTAAAAATCTGTTTGTCCCACTAGATGGTGTATAAACCCAACGCTAGGTGCGCTAGATGCGCTGGAGGGGTCTCTAATATATTATGGTAGTGGTGCATGCAACAATTCGAATAAAGAATGACGGAATAAATAAATTTACAAACAAATTATTAATGTGGCAAATAGTACAATTGTGTAACCGGTAGCATCACATTTCAAACAAATATTTATTAAAATATCTGGTGTGAAACACTCACATGACTTTCTCTTGTCAATGTCTTCTTCTTCTTTATCTGCCCCTTCTGCCTCTCAGCGTAGGGTGTGCCATTGCCTCGATCCATCCTCTCCAGACACCTCGGTCCATCATCATATTCCTCATCTGCTGCCAGTCTTTTCCTCGAGCCTCCCCCAACCGCTCCATGTACTCTTGATAGCTCTGTCGCGGCCTGCCCCTCGGTCGGCGTCCTTCTGGTTTTGCTTCCAGGAATTGTTTTATTTTCTTCGATTCATCCGCTCTACTAGCATGTCCCAGCCACTTCAATTGTTTTTCTTCTATCAGTGTATTCACAGGTCGTACTCCCAGGTCCCCTCTTATTGTTTCATTCCTAATTCGGTCTCTCTTATTCCTGCCCACTATTCTTCTGAGGTACCGCATTTCTGCCGCAGTGGCTCTACTCCTATGCTTGTCCAAAGTAACCCAGCTTTCTGCTCCATACATCAGTGTGGGCAAGAACACTGCTTTATATATTTGCAGCTTTGCAGCTCTGCTCACCTCCCTCTTGCCCACAATTGTATTACTTATGGCATAGTACACTTGATTTCCCTTTTTTACCCGATTAAGGACTTCCTGGTCAATTCGCCCATTCCTGTCTATTATCACTCCAAGGTATTCATACTGTCTAACCTGGTCCATTCTCCTTTCACCACACTGAATCTCCATCTCCTTCTCCTCCGCCCTCCCAACATGCATGACCTTGCTCTTGTCCACATTCAGTTGCATACCCTTTCTTTCCAGTTCCTCTTTCCACTCTATTACAGCACTCTGAAGTTTTTCTTTTGTATCTTGTATCAGAACAATGTCATCTGCATAGAGTAGGGCCTGAGTCATGACTGGTCGAAGTCTCCAGTATCCCACTGTAGCTCTTCGGGTTCGTCTTTTACAAATTTTATGCACCTCATCCATGTAATTTATAAACAGCAGTGGGCTCAAGCTGTCACCTTGCTTAATACCCTTCTTCAAGTTGAAGGGATCTGAGTATTCTCCATTGAGCCTAACGATTCCTTTTGGTTCATGATACACACACTTGATGGCTCGTATCAATTTATTTGGGACATGTTTTGCTTGCAGAGCTCTCCAAATTTCTTTCCTGGGCACTGAGTCGAAAGCTGCCTTCAGATCCAGGAATGCCAGGAATAGATCACGCCCCCTGTCCAAACATTTCTCTATGATCATTCTTAGGCTGAACACGTGATCATGGGTCTGCCTATTAGGTCTAAAAGCAGCTTGTTCCTCCTCTATTTGATGTTCTAGAACCCCTCTTAGCCTTCGTTCTAAAACCCGAGTATATATTTTATAGACTGTACCGCTCAAGCAAATAGGTCTATAGTTTCCACACTCATACTGGCTGCCCTTCTTATGTATGGGTATGATGATGTTTGACTCCCATTCTGATGGTATTCTCTCACTTTGCCAAACAAGATTGAAAAGCTTTGTAAGAGCCTGAGTCAATGCTTCTCCCCCATATATAATGAGCTCTGGTACAATCTCATCAATCCCAGCAGCCTTGCCTTTTCTCATGCTTCCCACTGCAATACTCGCTTCTTGAATTGTTATGTTCCCACTCAATTCCTCTCTCTGCTGCTCATCACCTTCCACCTCAGCCAGTAGTTCCACTTCTTCTTCCTCTTCCTCTCCATCAAACTTGTCTGCATAGTGCTGTCGCCAGGCTTCCAGAACCACTTGCTGTTCACTAACTAAGACTCCATCTGAATTTCGAATGCTTCGCACATCCTTCACTCTTCTTCCTCTCAAGCCCTTCACCACTTTCCAAAAGACCTTGTTATTATTGCTGAATTTGTCTTCCAACTCATGTCCAAATTCCTCCCACGACTGGACTTTTGCTGCTCGGATCACCAGTTTTGCCTGCCTTCTACACTGAACATAGTTTGCTCGATCCTCCTGTTGTTTACTAGCCAAGTATGCCCGCCACGCAAGTTTCTTTCTTTTAACCACATCCTTCACTTGCTCATTCCACCACCTTGTTCTTTTCAATTATGTATTAATTTCTTTCCTTCCACATGCTCGGTCTGCAGCTTTCATTATTCTGTCTTTAATTTCTTGTCACAGTATATTGGGCTGGTTAAGGTCCTCCGGTAATGACCTCAGCTCCTCTACAAGTTCTTGGCTGTATGTTTCTTGTGTTAGTTGATCTTCCAGTTTTCGTATGTTCAATCTATTATACCTCTTTGCACGCTCCTTTACTGGTATTTTAAATCTTAGATCCATCACCACAAGCCTATGATCCGTATCCAGTTCAGCACCTCTAATCACTTTAACGTCTGTAACTCTTCTCCTCATCTCCACATTATACACAAAATAGTCTATTATACTCTTTGCTTCCCTTCCTTCAGCCTCGAATGTTATTTGGTATACTACTTTATGTTTGAACCATGTGTTCCCTACCAGCAGGCCATTGTCCACACTGAATTCTAGCAGTCTCTCTCCATTACTGTTTCTGTTATGTTCTCCTGCATAAGGACCCATCACTCCATGAGAGTGTTCCCAGTCATTTCCAATTCTGGCATTCAGATCTCCACCTATAATCACCTGTCTTCCTCGGCTGAGAATTCCCCCTACTTCTTCATGCAATGCTGCATAGAACTCTTCTTTCTCCTGAACATTCGAATCTTCAGTGGGAGCATACACCTGTACAAAAGTCAGCTTGCTCTCCATGTCTAGATCAACAGTCATCATTCGTGGGCTTTTTGCTTGCCAGTCACTGACTCTATTAAATGTCTCAGGTGCCATCACTACTCCCACTCCTTCCTTTGCACGATTCTGCATGATCACTCCTGAGTACACCATCATATATCCATCCTTCAGCTCCACTCTGCCACTTCCCTTCTTTCTCACCTCACTCAGCCCCAGCAATTGCACTCTGTGTCTCTGCATCTCCTCCACCAATTCCACCTCCTTTCCCGTCAGTGTGCGTATGTTCCAAATTCCAAATCTTATCTTATTTTTCCTAGCCAGAGCTATCTTCTCTCTATAATCATTATCACCATTCCATGTCCCAAATCCAGTATTACAGCATTTCCGTTTATTATTCCGATTATCCAGTCCTGTTCCGAGGCTTTGTGTTGTGCTTTGAATCCGTTTTTAACCAACGTGTGGGGTAATCCCCCACACCCAACAAGCTGGGTTGGAGTACTTCTTAGTCTGGCTCCTACCCTTTGACCTGTCCGGCTTGGGTGGCCCTACCAGTAGTTACACTACCGCCGGCATAGCTCGCAGGGTCATAGAAACACGCTAGCCCCTCCACCAACGACAAGGTCTTGTACTCCCCAGGAGGGGCTCTTGTCAATGTAAATAATGAAACATATAACCTATGTTTAATGATGGTAAACTGTATTGCCATAAGTTTTTCTGTTCTGTGAATACCAGGAGAGTATGAAGTTACAGAGGTTCGACTTTCAAATTAGTCAACAATCTAAAATGAAAAATATAACCTAATTTTAATTATGAGTAAATGACACGAAATGAAAATCAACCTCAGTATAACTTAAATACGGAAACTTAGTAATTGCCTCTGAACTAGGCTCTGTAGAGAAAAATGCTTTAAGTAAAAGTTGTAGGTCTTTAAATTTCCTGTAACTTTGGTATAAATTTTTGTTGGAAGATGCATACTAAGGCCGTAATCTTAAAAAATTTTTTACCAATTTTGATGAAAAAAAAAACAAAATCACTGATAGTCACTAAACTAATTAGTATACAAAAGATATTTGAAATTAAAGTTGTAGGTTTTCAGATGTTCTACAACTTTTATTATTAAGGGTGCAATCTTATAAAAGCAATTTTTTCTGTGAGAGCACAGCCTCTAAGAATTTTAGCATACATGGGTTTTATTCTGTAGAATATAAACAATGTAGCAAATGAGGTGTTTTTAAATAATTCATAGCCGGTTTTGAGGAAATCGCAAAGAAGTGAAAATTGCACGAATGAATTACAAAATGATCATGTTGAGTTTAGTAGTAGGCCTATCTAACTTATGTTTCAAATTTCAACTTTGTACAGTGTTCCTTTGTTGAGTTATTTTATTCACACACAGACCAATCACCAAAAACATGTTTTTTGGTGGATTACTCGGTTTTGAAAAATCAACATGAAAACAATACTTTCCTTTCCTTTATGTTCATATAGGGCAAGAGAAAGTAAAAAACTAACTGCACTAGGTATTGCAGATGGAATAATGTATTAATTATTCATAGATTTTCCAATTTATTTCTCAGCAGTGTTATTCATTTACGCTGCTTTCACCAATAACTCATTGTATCAGTCAATAGTACAAACCACACTGTCATTTCTATGAGCATTCTAAAGCTATTTAACCTTACTGTTTGAAAATAAAGTGTGGAAAATAAAGTATGGGACTGCTTACAAATCATGAATAAATGCAACTACAATATCTCCGTGTTTGGTACATTGACTTGGTTTATCTGCTTGACGCCAAATCTTTCATTTGTTTTTACAACCATAATTTTTATTTGTGCAAGACCGCTCTGATATTACTGCTGCAGATGAGTGATAAGAAATACAATTCATACCCCGACACATCGACCGAGTATTCATTTTCATTCATATCTGATCGTACAACAGTAATTTATCAGAATAAGTAGTGTACACAAATAAAAACCATTCCAGCTTTAAAAATATTTGCTCGGCCCAACACTGTGTCGAGATATATGTGTATTTACTCCCAATATCATCACTTGATGATTTCTCTTTTATAATCGATTGGCACATGACCTCCAGCTCATACGAGGATCCAACTGAAGAAGAAATTTCCAGTTCATGGAAACAATTTCGGTCGACCGACCTATATTTGGTTGGATGGAACAGCAGATGCACTTGTTTGTAAAATGCGGTTGTTGGAATGAGAGAAACTGATAAGAGGAATGGAATGAGACAAAATGGTTGGCAGGGTGTAAGGAGTACTGGAGGAAATGTGTCATTTTCATTTATAACTCGGACAGTCTTCTCTTGTACACTGCCTGCATTGTGCACCTGATTTTTTATCATACCTGTATATTTCTTCTGTGCGTGTTCTTTTTAAAGAAAATGGTGTCAGTATATGAATGGCCTTGTATCCATTCCGGTTTAACTCAACTCACCTAACATATTAACTGTTCTAATTTATCTGTCTCATAGCTCATGTAAAAGCTTCCAAACTGTTGGTTGTAAATCACCATTCACACTATTCATTCATACTATTGATTACAGTTGTTGTGTGTCCTCTAGGTTCGCTACTTAAAGATCATAGAGAAAAGTGGTTATCAGGCATTACCTTGGGTCCGTTACATAACTCAGAACGGTGATTATCAACTTCGAACCAACTGAGCTCAACATCAACCTCTTCATATTCGACGGTTCCTTTCACATTTCTCATATTCCAGTTTTGTTTTATAGTATTATTATTGTAATATAAACTTTATTGGAGACTGACAAGCAGGATTATTGCATAATATTGTCATTATTATTATTATTATTATTATTAATATTATTATTATTTTTATTGTTATTGAAAAATTGTTTCCCAAACTGTTTGTTCTCCATCAAATCGTATTAGCCAAAGCTAATAAGAAGTTTGCTGATATTTTTCTGATTGCTTAATCTTAAAATGGTGAAGAATTACTCAGTTGATCACCAAGTATGCATCGTTGAATTTACTGTTCTATTGCAGGATGGTATATAGAGTTTGCTACAACATTTTTGAACCCAGTGACGTAATATATCCACCAAATCTGCCAAACCAGTAATTGTACATCCAAAAATTCCATTTATCTTCTTACCGGCATGCGGTGTTTAGCCCTTTATAACGATGAAACCAATGTACCCCTCAATTGTTAAATAAACTACAGAAATTCGTGTGACTCCAAATCAAACTTCTCTTTACCACTACCTTCCCATGTCAGAACTTACAATAGAAAATTCAGTGAGATATTTAATTAAACGATCCTAGAAACCCTTCAGATTTTAGTCCTTGCATTCATGTTAGAACGAGAGAACTGCTTACATTTTTTTTGCGTCCAAGAGACTCCAGGAGGAGTATAGGACATGTCGTCAGTTATAACACCTGAAATACATACATAAGAATCACACAATGTATCACTACTATCAACAAAGAAATTCTTGTACGCTATAAAAAGTTTCACCGATCAAGTAATTGCAGAACAGTTAAACGTTAAACAAAACAAAAAGAAAAAAAAGTAATTTTTCAGATTTTTTTAAAGGAATTCAAATTATCGCAACATTTTAAAAATTGGGGTAATTTATTCATGAATTTTCTTTCTGCATAAGTAGGTTTTTTTCAAAAATTTTTGTGGAGTGATTAGCCACATAATAATCATATCTGTTTCTCGTGTTATGATTGTGAACATTGTAATTTTGCATAAAATTATTTTGCCTAACATACATAATGACCTCAAAAATGTAAAGAGAGGGAACTGTAAGCAATTTAAGCTCCTTAAATAGTGGCATGCATGAGGTCAGCTGGTTAGCTCCCACCATACACCTAATAGCTTTCTTTTGAATTTTAAAAACCCTATTCATATTACCCATGCTAGAATTACCCCATACTAAGATACCATAATGGATATGAGACAGAATGAGGCCATGATAAGCTGGCATTAGTAATTTTTTATCATTTAATCTGGTAATTTGTTTTAGTGCAAATACCACTATGAAATTTTACTACAAACTTGATTGGTATAGAAGTCCCAAGACAAAAATCTATCTAGAGATACTCCTAGGAACTTCACTGTTTCTATATGCTCTAAACTATTATTATGAATAAATACATCCACTTCTCTACCTTCTTTAACGTTGTTTTTTTTTTGAACTGCAAATACTGACACTTTTTTCCATTATCTGTTAATAACAACATTTGATTCAAGAACTGTACTACATTTTAACCTGTGTTGTGTAAATACCACCATATCTGGGTTCTCAGAACTTAAAAATATATCTAACCTGTCTATTTTATTACTTAAATATTGAATATTTTTTTGTAAAATAGAGAAGTGTGATGCATTATTTTCCTGCACTTGGTTATGCAAGTTATTTTTATTATCAACAACTGTATTAACTCCAATTATGGAAGCTGGTCGCAGCCTGTTTACTAACTTCACATCGTGTAAACCTAACCTACCGTTAATGTTATTAAAAACCTGTGATCTTTTCTTCAGTTTTGTTTCTCCAATAAAACCTAACCTTACATTTCCTATCTCTTTACCCCTTGTTTCAGCCAACTCATTAAAAAAGACTCTTTAGCTTTTAACTTATCGGGGAGTTTACAAGCGACGAGGGATGCTAACCTATCACACAACACGTTTTTACCAGACCAATTTAAATGTAACCCATGATTAGTGTAATTAGTATGATTAAGCCTTTCATTGATGAAATTAGTTTTAATCCTGTTTACTGTTTTATTTTCTAGGCTATTAATTTTCTTATGAATATCACGGTTTAGTTTATTTATTACTTTGTTTAGTTCTGGCTTATCATGTGGAAAGGGAATTTGGACCCAGCCTCACTTTTAAACGGGGAGCAATAACACTAGATTCTTATTATCACTAAAATCTACCATGAAACACATCAATGACCCACATTGCTGCTTGCAAAATATATTTTCCCATCATAAACCACCCACCATCTTGTCTACGGCAACCATCTAGTGTTACAATAAAAACAGCACAGCCTTAAACATTTACAATTATATAAGTGCCCTATTGCAACATTTTCTTCATTTTATTCTTTTAATTTGTCTGGTATATGGACAGGCAGGCCCTCACTGATGAGATGATGTCACTATCACTATGGTATCTGGTATCTTGAAAAAAGCGCAAGCGCAGAGTTAATGCATTTTGTCGATTGAAAGGATTAGATGCCTACTGTTATAGAAGTAAGAAACATTTCAAGAATAATTCAGAAAGCGTTGTGAGAAAAGCAAAATAAGTAATTAATACGTTCAATGTGGCCCGAGTGAAGCGAGGTGAGGCACACTGTGGCTGAACCGTATTTCAATGTTAAACTCGCCTGCCACATTTTTGTGGTCCCCACACAAGTCTCGCGGCGCATCATATCCTCTTATTCCCTCTACAATTACAATTTTTTGTGTCTATTTTCATTCATATTTTTATTTTATATTTTTTGTATATACTTGTATGTTTCCTTATATACCACGGTGGGAGTAGGAAGTTTTTTTCTAAATTTTAATTTACTAAAGATGTGTACAAGATACACGAAAGCGCTTTAAACATTGGTAAGTGTTTTCTATTACCATATTCTGGTGGTTAGAAATATATTTTTCAATTTTAAATAATACGGCTGTTTATAATCCTACATAGGATGTTTGATAAAATAACTTGTATGTTTATGTATTTTGTATGTTTATGTATTTTAATATAGATAAATGTATTTGTTTGTAATTTTTAAAATACTCACAGAAAAGTATAAATACAAAACAAATGTAAAAGTCTGAATGTACTTTGCTGTTAACATGTAAAACTGTAAGAAAAATTTAAAAAAAATATAAAAAAGCTTAGTTTTAAGTTTGATAGTGACTTTTAAAATAAATAAACCAAAATAATTATTAAATAAAAGAAATATTTAATTTAATATTAATAAATAACAATAATAGGATAATAATAGTTCATTATGGCACTCTTAGCTGAATAACTTTGGTGTGGCCAAAGGTTTTTGAAAAGTTGAATGTAGGTGGTATTACGGTACCTGTGACGGTTTTACGATTTTCACTTGTTTTCAACAACATTTTATTACCCTTTCAGTTCCCACTGCAGTAAGTCATTCTGTGGACAGGTAAAAATGCAATTCCAAAAATGGGTCACCTAAGAATAAGGAGTTGAATAAGCCTACTAGTATACTATTATAGGTAAATGACCCTGCCGCTTTGTGTGACAGTGCATGCCTCGTAGGCTCCTAAAATTATAAGTACTAATAAAATATTTCTATAACCAATTTTTAAAGAGGCAAACATTTAAAAAAAAAATTAATACCTACTAATTTCTTTAAAAAAAAAGTTAACTTTATGTCTGTATGTACGAAAAAATAGACCTACTTAATTTGATCGAAAGTATACAATATACCTAGTGTACCTTTATACAATGATTTTCTATTCAAATATGTGCATAAGCTTGTTTATAGGCAATACTATCACTTGTTCACATCTAGACTTGAATAGGTAACATAATAAGTAACTTACACACATTTTTACTGACACCGCAGATATAATTCTCATGATATAATTTTAAGGAAATAAAAATTAAATAAAATGCATAATAATAATTGTAAATTATACAATAATGTTAGTAATATCGGATGTATTGTTCTTTCCGTAAATTTAAATGAATTGGACAACCATTTAAACTTTGAAAATGTTAAAATGTAATAAATGTATGCATATGAAAATGTTAAAAAGTATGAAAACGTTTCATATTTTTAAATATTTAAAGCATTTATTACTTTGTATATACATATTTATTTATTTCATTAGCTTTTTGCCACACTTAATATTTGCTATAGTAAATGTTGCATAATTTTAACAAAAGTAATGTAATGAAATAACATTTTATAATATTATCACTATTGTATCAAACATCCTATTTAGGATTTTAAACAGCCGTATTATTTAAAATTGAAATATATTTATATTTCTAACCACCAGAATACAGTAACAGAAAACACTTACCAATGTTTATAGCGCTTTCTTGTACACATCTTCAGTAAATTAAAATTCATAAAATTTTTTATATTAAAATTTAAAACTTCCTACTCCTACCATGGTAGCTAAGGAATAGTGGATTCTTATATCTAAAACAGTCTTGCCAACTTAATCAGTTGATTGTCATATCCAATCTGTGTGTTCATTAATTTTCCCTGTTATTATATTAATAAATATAATATTTTTCAAAACTTCAATTTCATTTTGTCTGTTATTCATTTCTAATATTTCTAGATTATTTTTAATACTTGAAATAATATGTTTATTTTTGATCATGTGTTCAGTTACATTGGAGAATTTGCGGTTTCCTTTTTTATAGTTTGAATAGTGTTCAGTGAACCGCTTTTTAAAAGATCTGGTGATTTTACTTATGTATATTTCATTACATTCATTACATTTAATTTTATAAATTGCACATGAATTGAATTGATTATTTTATATTTCTTTATCATTCACATTCATATTATTATGTTTTTGTAAAATAAATTTTTTAGAAAACTGGGGTTTATATGCTATTTTATATTCATTTTTATTGTATATATTGGTAATTTTATGTATTGTTTATTCCTTCTTTATTATTTATTGGTAATGGATGTGTTTTTTTTCTGTTTAGTTTTATGTAAATATTTATTGAATAATCGGTTTATGAAAATATTATTGTATCCATTATTTCGTGCTACTTCTTTAATATAATTTATTTCCTTATCAAATATTTATTTATTGTTATTTGTGTAGGCCTATATATATATATATGCTCTGTGTATCATGTTACTGTATGTGTATCCATGGGTGGTTTGAAAATTTTTTTATTGTGTTATTTGTAACATGTGGTTTCCTATATATATCAGTTTTTATTATATTATTTATTATTTGCACTTTTATATCAAGGAAATTTTTGGTTTTATCTAAAAATAGTAAAATAATAAAAACTTTAATTAATGATCCATACATACCGAAAGCCCCAATATTTACAGGATTACCAAAATTACGTAAAAAAGAAAAACCAATTAGACCATTAATAAATTTCAGAACGGCACCTAATTATTTACTAGCTAAAACAATAGATAAAATTTTAAGACAGAAATTTACAATATTACAAAATTACAATATTAAAAATTGATATAATTTAATAAAAAAAAATAAAAACAATAAAAATAAGTAAAGACACAAAGATGGTATCATTGGACATATCTAACATGTATACAAATAAGTTATACCAAAAAAGAAACAATAAATATAATAAATAAAAGATTAAAAAGTTATGGTGAAAACAATAATATAATAAATAAAATGTGTACAGTAATAAGAAATATATGTAATCAAAATTATTTTACATTTAATAATAAATTTTACAATCAAACAGAAGGACTAGCTGTGGGTTCCCCATTATCTGCCATACTATCCGAAATTTACATACAGGAATTCAAAAATATTATAATTGTGAATAATATAAATCACACACACAACATTTTACTTTGGGTTAAATACGTAGATGACATACTGGTCATTTACAATGAATTAATAAATGGTGAACATAATCGTATCATAAATATAAAATTGAATAATTACTGTGAAAAACTAAAATTTACATGTGAATTAGAAAAAGGTAAAACTATAAATTTCCTTGATATAAAAATGCAAATAATACATAATATAATAGAAACTGATATGTATAGGAAACCACATGTTACAAATAACACAATAAAAAGATTTTCAAATCACCCATGGATACACATACAATAGCATGATACACAGAGCATATATATAGGCCTACACAAATAACAATAAATAAATATTTGATAAAGAAATAAATTGTATTAAAGTAGTAGCACGAAATAATGGATACAATAATATTTTCATAAACCGATTATTAAATAAATACTAACATAAAACTAAACAGGAAAAACATATCTATTACCAATAAATAATAAAGAAGAAATAAACAAAAATGGTAATAAATACTTTACATATAATTACATAAATAATAAAATACATAAAATTACCAATATATACGATAAAAATGAATATAAAATGGCATACAAACCCCAATTTCCTATAAAATTTATTTTACAAAACCATAATAATATGAATGTGAATGATAAAGAAATAGAAAATAATCAATTCAATTCATGTGCAATTTATAAAATTAAATGTAATATATGTAATGAAATATTGAAATACATTTCTAACCACCAGAATACGGTAACATAAATGGTGGTTAGAAATATATTTCAATTTTAAATAATACGGCTGTTTAAAAATCGTACATAGGATGTTTGATAAAATAGTAATGAAATATATATAGGTAAAACCACCAGATCTTTTAAAAGACGGTTTACAGAACACTATTCAAATTATAGAAAAGGAAACCGAAAATTCTCCAATGTAACTCGTCCGTGCAATCACAAAGGGGCGTATCTCGATTTTTGCCTGTTTTGAGTTAAGGCCGATTCCATACTTATCTGGTGCTGTTCTGTGAAGTGACAAACTGGCGTATCTCAATTCATGTTAGTTTCTTAGTTACTAAAAAAAATGAAGGGCGTAAGTTAATATTTTCACGTGGAAAAACAGTCACATACAGCCATATCTTAGATACGCCTGTTTGTGGTTGTGTTTGTTTTTGAATTAAAGCACCAATTAGGCGTATCTGCAGATTTTTTCTGCAGAAATCTGCTCATTCAACTATTCAAACAACTTTAAAGTTGTCTGGAGAAATATTTTACCAAAACATTCAACACCAATTTTTTGTTTAGCACGAGCAAATAATTCTACATTACTTATTCTTTAAATTTTGATGATTTTCTTAACTTCAAAAAACTTTCAATAGGTATTAGAATTCTCAGGGTTAGGGTTAGGAAGGATGATGCTAATGATAAGATTGACTAGACAACCTTCAGAGCATTAATGGTAATAAAATATCAGCCTAGAAAGATTATTTTAAAAAAACCCAATGTTCTAACGTGTACAATAGCATTTCACTTTTCGAAAATCTGAATTTAGCTATCCAGAAAAACTTAATGGGAAATCTCCACTGATAGCCACTGCAAAATATAATGACTTGGTGAAATTATGCTTAAGAGATACTCTTGTAATAAAAAATCCAGGATTTGCGACATTTTACACAAATTTACCTCATAAGAAATTTTGTCTTATTACTTGTGTTGTTTAACTTGTTTAAGTAATTTTTTTTCTTAAATCAATTATCTTAGGTGTAGTTAGTAAGTGTTTAGTTTTATAAATCATTTTCATGTTACTTCTCAGTCCGGGAGCGCATTGAGTGTATTTAGTATGTGTCCAGTACATATTATTTTTATTACCGCTGTCAAAATAATAGTATTTATGCGACTATTTCTTTTATAACACGAAGTAGGCCTAATTATCGTTGACACTAAAAGAAATGTTGACTACAACATGGTTTCTATTAGGCTTAGTTGGTAGGTGTTTAGTTTTATAACTTATATTTTTCTAAAATGTGTATCACCTTGTGGAATTGTATTTGGAAGTGTTTGTAATACTGTAATTTTTTAAATATTGTAGTTCAATAATGTTCTCATTAATATACTCAATGATCAAATTAATTTGTGATAAATCATACACATTTCTAAAGCAAATTAGGAAAGTCAATAAAACTGCAAAAGAAACCTAATGGTTATTATCATTAACAGATAGTCTTTTAACGTCAAGTAAATGTCATTATGCTTATCAGAAATTTATAATGATTAGTTTATAAGATCCCGTGTTTTTATCTTAGCTTAAATATTTTAAATAAAACAAATTACTTCTATTTTATTTGTTATTATTTATTTAACATACTGGTATTCTCAAGGGCGTAACTGAAATTCGTGCATTAATAAAATTACGAAAGCAATGACAAACTGGCGTATCTCAGTAAGAAGGGTTTTTGAGTCATCATTTCTTTATTTTGTAATGATAAAAATCTTTTTTTAATTGTTTTATCCAAAACCTGAACATTTGTTTATTATAATCTATACAAATAAAGAAAGTATGAACAATAATGAGTGAACAATGAAGTGTTAAGTTACATGAAGGGTTCACTTCAAACTTTAAATGGCTTTCCTGAAAAATCAACAAAATCGAGATACGCCCCTTTGTGATTGCACGGACGAACTGAACACATGATCAAAAATAAACATATTATTTCAAGTATAAAAAATAATCTAGAAATATTAGAAATGAATAACAGACAAAATGAAATTGAAATTTTGGAAAATGTTATATTTATAAATACAATAACAGGGAAAAATTAATTAACACACAGATTGAATATGACAATCCACTGATTAAGTTGGCAAGACTGTTTTAGATATAAGAATCCACTATTCCTTATCTACCATGGTAGGAGTAGGAAGTTTTAAATTATAATGTAAAAAATTTTATGAATTTTAATTTACTGAAGATGTGTACAAGATACCCGAAAGCGCTATAAACATTGGTAAGTGTTTTCTGTTACCGTATTCTGGTGGTTAGAAGTATATATATTTCAATATTATTACTATGACTATAAAAAGAAAAATCATGCGAAAAATGAAGGTTTTTCCTGATTATAAGACTGTTGATGAAATAACACTAAAACTGAATAATAAAAATAATATAATAAAAAAAACAGAACAATAATGTATACAAATACTTTATTCAAAACTAATCTGGCACTAATTACTAATAAAACAGCCCGTAAAATTTGAAACTTAGTTGAATATATATCAGTTTTTAAAATTCCACCAAAAAAAACCGGTGACGTTTCTTCAAAAGCTGAAGGTGTTCTGGCATAGAACGAACCTTTTTCTACGGCTGTACAATAAAAAAAATTTAATTTACCCTGACTAAACCAGAAAGAAGAGATTATAAAACTGTGTAGACCAACCAAATTTTTGTGGCGCCCGCACCGTGGGAAATTTCAATTAGCCACATAAATGTGACGGCTGCACTGAATGTGTTAATACGTAGGAAGTTAAATTTCAAGCGGGAAGACATTTAAATCAATATATAAATATTATACATACATACAACAGAGTAGGCTGACTGATTGACTCTCACTCACTCACTGATAAATCGCCCAGCCCAAACAGCTAGGCCTACCTACTCCAAATTTTGGCAATTAGTACCCCAAGGTGTGTAGGCATCTGCTAACTTGGGGTTCACCCGTAAAGGATTGAAATGAATGGCTGTTGGTATGAACAACATACGTTCATACAAAGGCCTTTTGCCTTTTGCCTTTGGCAGTGTAGTTGCCATGGTAACCAGTGACAACATCATTTTAAAATTATTTGTTGGGGCTTGCTTAGCTTAGCTCTGGCACAGGAAGAGGGCGCTATTACCTTTACAGAGATGGGGACACGAGCTTTTACAGAGAGGGGCTCTGAACTTGCTATCCGTTGACATAGTGATTAACGTTACTGGCTTCTACACAGGCGTCCCAGGTTCAATTCCCGGTTAAGTCTGGCATTTTTTCATCACTCGTCTTCATCTGTGTGCATTAACAGTAATTGTGAAACAGTGGTATGTAATAAAAAAATTGTATTTAATAACTGATTCCTATCACACTTTATCCAGGTTTTTGACTGGCTAAATGATTGACTACGAGTAGTTTTTAATCACCGAGGTGTGTTTAAAATCAGCATTAGTTTAGGCTTCATTAATGTTAACTTTTTACATATATTTACAGTCAGGGTCACTTTTTACATTTCCTCGCTTCCTCTTAAGATGGCAGAACTAGCCAAGTTTTTATAGGAAAGGGTAGGATAGGGTAGGAAAGTGGCTTCAAATGGTTAAGGTCCATTTTGTTATACAAACAGACGGATTCTTCTGCTTCACTCTTAACGAAAACTATCAAATTTCTGATTTTTGGATTTGGTCGTCCAAGAAGGTTGTTAACTTTATTTTGCCAACCTCCTACAGCGTTTGTAGTGCGGTGTCACCTGTTATAACAGTTAAATAGGGATTTCATTATTCTGGAGCCATTGTTCAACGTAATAATCAAAGAAGCGAGTCAATTGCCCATTTTCAGGAGCCTTTGAATGAATTTGAAGCTGCCCTGGAAATCCTCTGTGTACTCACATACCAGTCCAGTCTCTTTTACTTGTGTCCATAAAAATTTCTTCAAATGGAAGTAGCATCCATGGATTTCAGTGGTGGGCAAGACTTGTGTATTGCTGATATTGCACTTCCCTCAAAATCAACATTAATGTTTCTAGGTTTTCATTCCTGGACTGCTTGCAGCACATGACACAAAAATTGAATGTATGTACATTTTCGTCTTGTTTGGAAGTAGGCTAAAAGTTAGTGTCTACTTCAGAGCTTCCATAACCAGCATGAGTGGTGTAGATTTGGCCAAATTGTTTACTACAACTTTTTAATGTTCCATCCATGAAAAGGCTGGCGTGTTGGCGTAATGGTTAGTGCAACTGACTTCTACACTGGGGTCCCGGGTTCGATTCCCAACCAGGTCTGCCATTTTTTCGTCGCTCATCTACATCTATCATCCTTCTCACCTTCTGCATTAGCAGTTATTACAAAACAGTCAAATGTAAAAAAAAAACTGAAAAAATTCTTTTTTGTCATTGGACACTCTTCATTAACCTGAACCATTTCTTTGTCTAAAACAACTTTTTCTTGGGTTGTAGGTTCTTTTGCACATTACTTCTCTCTGTACGTACAGCATTGTCTTTGTAGTCAGCCAGCGTGTCACTTCTGTAAGAAAATGGTTGCCTTTATTATTGATTTCTCCCGGTTCTTCTTTGTAGATCTTCGAAATGGACGTGTCCTGATTGTGGGCTCTTTTCTTTGCTAAGCAAATGCTCTTCTTCACTTCTATTCAATCTGTGTCAGGTGCTCCGCATAGGTGATCAGTTTCTTCTAAAACATCTCCATTTTTTGTTTTTAACATTCCTGGTATCACCAAACAATTGACTCATCTTTTTCCTTCTGAACTCCATTCCTGCTGGCATATCCATTATAATGTGCTGCACACTTACTTTTGCTATACTGGCCACAAAACATTTAGGCGGGTTGAGTTCTCACTCGTGTGTCCCCTCCACAACCTCCTGTGTACTCATAGACTCCCCTTACGCTCTTTGCAGCTGTACAAAAAGTACACTGTTTTTACAGGTTAGATTAAATAAAAGTAGCTTATTCACTGTATTTACATACTGCAGTTGGATATTATTGTAATAAATAAAGTACAAAATTTGTACTTTTATGTAGTCTAAACTATTTAATAGTATAAAGTATAAATCGTATAATATGGACAAGAAAAAAACATCATTTTGTAATACTTACACTAAATTCATACCATAATAACCTGAAACATTCTATTAAAATAATCACCATAAAATATCAGCATTAATGAAACATTGGGAAAATAATCACAACAGAAAGAACCGAATAACTACTTTGCAGTAGGCCTATAATAACCGAACTGAACTTCACGACCAATATATTTTCGAGACTAAACGCCAACTAACAGGCCTACTTGTAGGCTATAATCGTATTTCGTTTTGTTCTCTATTATAATATTTCTGACTATTTATAATACTGTAGATTTGTAAACTCATTATTAAGTGGGGTTATAAACGTACGTAAAGAAATTGTAGCATTATAGCAGCACTGAAGCCAATAAATTATTGATGTAGACAAAACTTTTATGTCTGGGCGACTGGAAAATAAGAAACAGCCTTCCGTATTTTATTTTCATTTTGATATATATAGTCATAACAAACTTATTACATTTCATCATATAGGCCTACTATTGGCCTAACAATGTTTATAACAAACTTTGTTTTTTTCGTAATTTTGAATCCACGCAATTGAATTATTTATTTGAAAAGCTTTATCTACATTAATCGTGGGGTGTGAAACAAAATTTAATTTACATCTTGTTTTATTTTTCGTATCAAATATAAACTTTACAGGTAATAAAACATACATGCAGTAGTTCTCTACAATCAAATACTATAAGCTAATTTTTAAACACAAAAATAGAACAGTTTGAAATTTTTCTTTTTTTAATTTTTAATTTTATAAAAATCATTTGTACAAATATAATAGGTTAACTATTACTTGATGTGTATCAGATATTATAGGCGGAGTACATTGTTTGAGCGTAAAGGGTGAAGTAAACTTTAAATTAAGGTATAAGTTTCAAGTGAACGGGAGCAGTAAGAGAGGAGAAATCGCTCGACTGGTGGGAGTGACCAAGTACACACCTGCCTAAATTTATCGTGTTTATTATAGTGGTTAAAACTTTCATTGAAACACTCACAAAGCGGGAAAACTCACGACAGATAGTAATGGGAAACAATATTAAGAAGCAGAAAAAAGTTAAACCTAAGTAAGATTACAGATAAACTGTTGCTTACCGAGTGAACTAAATAACGGAGAGTCATAAGACAGCCTGTTTGGGAGGAGTGAGGATTTTATTAGGTAGGGCATTGTACTTGGCGATGACTCATCTTCAGTTGGCTCTATCCATCCATCAACAGGTCAAAATATTTCCTCTTCACTATCCTTTCCTTCCAACTTGTGTACTTTTTTGTAAATTTCTGTTAGTGTGTGTTTCACTAAATTGTCGCTGCAGAGGGTGAATACCATCATGGTTCCCGGTAGGGTTCTGTCGTTGTTGCTGGAAGTCGTTCTTCTCAAGCCATTGTGCCAGATACAGAAGAAGTAGAGAAGTAGGTCTGAGTGAATCCCAGAAACTATTCCAATCCAATTCAAGTGCTCCTCCTGAGATATGTCCTAGTGTGTCCCACTGCTTCAGACAATAGTGATTGAAGCAAACATAAACATTTACCGCGGCACAGAGAGGCAAATAACCACCACTGTAGCAGTAAGCAGTATGATATTATAAACAACTGTTCAATGTCATATCATTGTAAACAAATTCCTTATGAGTAGACTACTTTACGTTGAGACGTGTCAAGACATGTCGACCACTGTACACCTAAATTCATTAACTTTTCTGAATGAGAGTATCATCTCGGTATGCCTTTCTACTCGAAGGCGGCTCCTATTTTCTGTTGTAAAATTTCTTGTCGGTTTAACCACCCATCTTCTGAAAGATTTTTTTTCAGACAATTAAAGTTAACATGTTTCTTCACAAGAGTTTACAAGAATAAGAAAAATGGTATGCTATCATTCGGTTGTGGTTTGCCACATCTTAATCGGTTCTATCTTTATTAAAAGTGTTATGATATTGAGGGTGCAAAGCAGTTTTGGAAACAAGAGTTGTGCATAATAGGATACTTTTTTTATAGGTGTGATTATTACTTGATTAATTTATCGTTATGTTTTTGTATGTATATATGTAATATAGAAGAAACCTCCAAATACACATTAGATGACCTAATGTGCACCCGATTAAAAAAGTAAATAGGTCCTTGCGAGTATCATTATCCATTTTTAGTTGCAATATAAATAAATTTCATTTTAGTAGTGTGTGTAAAATTAAATGAACATTTCAATTCAATTGACCATACTGTAACTAATATAGATAATTATATGAAAATTTTGAAACTATGCAATAATTATTAGGATATAAATTGAAAAAGGTGAACTAGGTGAAGTTGGTAAACCTGATCACACACAATATAATTTTTGGTATTGTCATGATAAACTGACGAAAGTGTGCATACATTGATGTACAGGAGGTCCTCGTTCCCAGTCATGCTGTGGTTTCCCTAAATGGGGAAATGGGGAAACCAGTCTGTTGTATACAGCCAGGCAAAGTAGCAATTTTTTTTGTAGTCATTAAAGTAAATACACTAAAACATTTTTTCTTACCACAGTTACAGTCAACGGCAGTAGGTAATGGAACTTAGCAACGGTAGTGTGTATTAATTAGATGTCACAAAATAGGCGAAATAATCAAACAAGTGTTGATTAAGAAAAGGTAATACAGTTCTATAATCTTATTTTTCACACACTTTATGTTATTCTTCCATCAGAGTTTTTTTTACAGTGGAAATTGAAATGGAAAATATAGCAACATAAAATGAAAATAGCTATTTTAATCACCGATATGAAGATTGAACTGAGTGCCTGACTGATGTAACTTCATAATAATAACTTCTTTAAATTGCCTTAAATGTTCATAAAAGTTTTGGATGTCATCAATGGTGTTACGTACTACACTAGAAAGTTTGTGTTTCCTTATTGTTGTGAGCTTTTTTTCTAGTTGGAAGTCTGTTGTAGTAGACTAAAAGTTGATTGTATCGGAGTCCATCATAGCGAGCACCTGCTGTATTTACATTGCAATTGACAATGGATGTATGATATCCAAAAGGACCAATTGCCAATTGCCTTTGTCTTTGTTAATCAGGTGTACGTTCGGTCATCTAATGTGTATTTGGTGCTTTTTTGTATTATTCTAAACAAGATGCAGGAAAATATTTAAAAAAAATTATATATATAATATATATATATATATATATATATATATATATATATATATATGTATGAAAATATATATTTCTAACCACCAGAACACTGCAACAGTAAAAACTTTCCAATGTCTATAGCGCTTTCATGTATCTTGTACACATCTTCAGTAAATTAAAATTTTTTAAAATGTTTTTACATCATAATTTAAAACTTCCTACTCCTACATGGTAGATAAGGAATAGTCGATTCTTGTATCTAAAAGAGTCTTGCCAACTTAATCAGTTGATTGTCATATTCAACCTGTGTGTTCATTAATTTTTCCCTGTTTTATAAATATAAAAATGTTTTTAAAATTTTTAATTTACTGAAGATGTGTACAATTTACATGAAAGCGCTATAAACATTGGTAAGTGTTTTCTGTTAATATATTCTGGTGGTTGGAAATATATATTTGAATTTAAAATAATACGGCTGTTTATAATCCTACCAAGGATGTTTCATATATATGTATTTATATATCTTATAAAACTTCCTATACATGTATTTTCAACAGCCATATTATATTGATAAACAAAATATATTCTTCAACCCACTAGTAATACAGTAAACATGCACCAATTTCATCCTCAGTAATTCTCTATAATATTTATCATTTAAAACATCCTACTTCCTGCATGGTGGAATCTCTCATCATGCGGTCTTGGGTTTAAATCCCATTCAGGCACGGCATATTTTCATAGGTTACAAAAAAATCATTTTATCCTTCACCGTCTGCATTAGCAGTAATTGCAGAACAGTCGGGCGTTAAACATAAAAAAAAATGCATGGTGGAAGGTAGGATGCTTTTGTTCATTTTATGCACGAAACCAAAATAAGTGTTACTTACCGTTACTGTTTGCCGTATTACTGGTGCTTTAAAGAATATAATATATATTTTGATAAATATATATTTTTATATATACACTGTGTACCAAAAAGAATGACCCGATTTTATATAGATTATTTATTAAGAAGAAAGGCTTAACACCAACAAATTACATACTAAATCACTCACAAAAGACATAAGTTTATGAAAATCTATCATAAATGTTCAATATGTCCTCCATTGGCTGCACGGAAGACATCTAGCCGATAGCTGCATTCATCCCAAACTGAGCGTAAGGTGTCTTCTGTCACTGAAGCTACAGCAGCTGATATTCTGTTTTTTAGTTCATCAATGTCACGAGGTAAGGGAGGAACGTAAACAAGTTGTTTAATATATCCCCACAGGAAAAAATCGCATGGTGCTATGTCAGGGGACCTAGGAGGCCAAGAGTGTAAAGCCTGGTCTCACGGTCCAAAGCAAGGTTTACAGTTTGGGATGAATTCAGCTATCGGCTAGATGTCGTCCGTGCAGCCAATGGAGGACATATTGAACATTTATGATAGATTTTCATAAACTTATGTCTTTTGTGAGTAATTTAGTATGTAATTTGTTGGTGGTAAGCCATTCTTCTTAATAAATAATCTATATAAAATCGGGTCATTCTTTTTGGTACACATGGTATATATATATATACATTATATATGTGTGTGTGTGTATGAAACATCCTAAGTAGTTATTTCTAACAGCTGTATTATACTTATTATTAAATATGTGAGGGTTATTCAGAAAGTAAGGTTGCAAGATGTTTTTAAAATACAAAAAATGAATATATTTTAATCCTTTGACCACCCGACAAAAAAAATAAAATAAAAACACATTAACCTCAGTAGCCGGACATATTAAATATGTCCGGCTTATACACAAATTTTGTGTATTTTGCAATGGTCTCATTAATTGACGTTAACTTAAAAACGACAAGTCCCACACTAACAGTTTTATTTTAATCTGTAGATGATGTTTTAAACAATTTTTCTATTAAATAATGTCTAAGAGGAAGATCCTGACAACAATTTTCCAGAACTTTATTTATGAAAATTAGAAAAATCTAAAACCTATATCAAGATTTAAACTCATTTAGGTAGTTTACATACATCGCCTAAAAGAGCAATTAATTTTGTATGAGCTGTACAATTTTATTAATGTCCTTAAACAAATGAAGGTTTTACACTTTTTTATCTATTTTGCGACACAACATGAAGTTACATTACGCACGTGCATGTTTTAAAAAACTTTAGTGTTTGAAACAATTTAGAAAATATAACCTAACAAATACTTGACTAATAAAATACCAGAGAAATAATCAGTAGGTAAAATAACATCTGAATCCCTATCTGAATTATCACTAAAAGTTTGTTGTCGAGTTCACTTAGTTCACTACGCATCAAGACGTCATATAACTTGTCATCATCCTCTTCCGCATTAAAACACTTCTTTTACTCATTCTGACTATAAAAAACAATCACACAGACACACTTAATAATACTCATCCATCATAAAATAAACGAGGGAACTCAACTAACGGGTGATTTAAAAAGAGCGCCGGTTTTTAAACGGCTGGTAAATTTTTGTTTATCGGTTGGCAACATTGTTAAACCTCATTTCTATTTCGGAGAACATTCCGATTGACGGTTCAGTTGTAGTTTCTCTTGTTCGCAGTGTAGTACTCTCGCAGTCTGTGTCTAACCATGGAGAAGTTTACTATTGCACAACGAGTGTTAATCGTCAAAACATTTTACCAGAGTGGAGAGAGTTATGCGGCTACTGTCAGGCACTTCGCGGTACTCTGGGACGTAATGAAGCACCGAATGAATCAACAGTTCGCAGGCTCATGAAAAAGTTTTTTGAGACGGGTTCAACAGTCGACCTTAAAAGTTCTGGACGTCGTCGTTCTGGCCGAACTGAGCAGAACGTTGCGTTGGTTCGGGACAGTGTGGCTGTTAGCCCAGCAAAATCAATACGTCGCCGTTCTCAACAATTGGGTTTACGATGTTCTTCTGTACGGAGAATTCTTCGGTACGATCTCCAATATCACCCGTATAAAATTCAGTTGACGCAACATTTGAAAGTGGCAGACCACCAGAAGAGACGACAGTTTGTTGACTGGGTATTGAGAAAACGGCAGGATGATGACACAACCGCAAACAAAATTGACGCCTTGTGACTTTCATCTTTGGGGTCATCTGAAGTCATTGGTGTATGCCAATAAACCCCGAAACATCAATGACTTGAAGGAGGAAATTCGACGGGTTATCGGGCAAATAGAAGTCGAAACTTGTCGTGCAGTAATATCCAATTTCATGGACAGAGTTGATGCGTGCCAGCGCAGTAGAGGAGGACACATGCATGACATCATTTTTCATACATGAAATCGGAAGGTAAGATGAACTTGTTGATGTATTTATTTTCAGTTTTTCAATAAAATAAATCTCTTAATTTGATATATCAAAACCGGCGCTCTTTTTGAATCACCGTATATAAACAAACAAGACTCGCATTGGTTATGAGGAAAGACATTTTGGCATGCGGCTAATCATCTGTGATATTTTATGAAATGAAACCAAAGAAACAAAAACTCTGTGACATCTACAAACAGTACGTGAAACTACATTTTTTACGAATTGAAGAGACTAAATACAGACCAAAATACGTTGAAAATAATGGTGTAAATGCGTGTGTTGTTGGACACGGGTAGTCAAAGGCCTCTTGTTAACGATCAACTCACTACCACACCACACACCACTAAACTGTAACAACTATTCTCTGTCAACTTCCCAGCGCAACGCACTTTTGAGAGCTGTGTTCATCTGTTCAGTATGTACAATGGAACCTGACCTGACCAAGTAGCCATGTTGTGGTACTTATGCTTAAAAAGGGTTGACGAGGTTTTGCTGTTGACGGCAGTGGGTGAAGGTTGCGCGACAGACAGTCTATCATTAACATACGATCATATAAAACCAACCGTGCCTCTCCTGTTGTGGTGGTGTGGTAGCCAGTTGATCGTTATTGACAAGAGGCCTAAGGGTTAATAAAACTTGCATGGATTGTACTATAGGTATTACATTATTTGTCCACATAATCATTTAGTTTATTACATGTTGTCATCCATGGTACTAGTCTTTTGATTCCTGTGCCATATCATCTCCTACTGCCTTTTTCTTTTTCAGCCAGTCCTTCACTTGCCGTCGTCAGAAAAGAGTTTTCCACCAAGGTGTTCATTCAGTTTAGTGAACAGAATGATAGTCCTTAGGTACAAGATCAGGGCTGTGAGAGGGCTGGCTTAAAACATCCCAACCAAATGAAGGCAGCAATTCTTGTGTTGAATGAGTCGTGTATAGACGTGCATAGTCATGAAGGATGTGTCCTTCTTGACAGCAGGAGTCTGTCGACTCCTGCTGTCAGCATCCCTTGATGTTTCTTTTGTATGGCTCTGCAAAGTTTCTTCTTGGTCTCACAATGTTTTGCAGTATTGAACCTCTTTCCAAAAATGAATGAGCAGAACCCCTTTTCTGTCCCAAAAGACTGACGTCTTCATTTTTTTACTGATTGCTGAGTTTTGAATTTTTTGGCTGAAGGAGAATGGTATGGCGCCACTGCATCGTTTGACATTTGCTCTCTAGAGTATGGTGATAAGCTCAAGTTTCATCTCCTAACACTATAGAGTTGAGAAAAGCCTTGCCTTAATTCCAAAATGGTCAAGAAATTCTCGAGCGGCACTGATTTTCGATTGTGTGTGATTCAGTAAGCATCTTGGGCACCCACTGCACACACAACTTGGCAATATTTCTGTCGATCAGTTACAATTTCATGAACAGTTCATGAAATGTTGAGACAATGTTCATGCAGGTCGTTAATTGTCAAATGGCAATCAGAGAGAAGATTTTCTTTAATTTTCTGCACCACATTGTCCACCACAATTAGTCACAACAGACAGCCATCCACTTCTGTCTTCATCATGAATTCCTGAAATTGAAATTCCGTTCCCATTTTGTTGTATACTGTGTTGACATTGTTGACTCTGACTGTGTTGACTCAGTCATATTGACATTCTTGAAACTTATTGCGCATAATGACTTGTTTATTATTAATAGTCATTCTTTCTCACCTGCAGCACTGACACATAAAATCACCATTATCCTCTATTTACATCTTTCGTACCGTGCGTGAACCTTTTAATATCAACGATTTTGTAGGCAATGCCCAATAAAAACAACCAATTTCATTGATGTTTGTTTTAGTTTTTTTGTTTATCGGGCATCGACTGCTGTGGTGTCATGGCAGTCAACCCAAGACACAGTACACAAGCAGCACGATACACAGAAGTTAGAATTGTATTTTCGACCGCTGTGGACACACATAAATTCAAAACTGACATCCAATTAGACATGATCTCAGAAATTTGTTAGTAAACAGTTTAGAAATGTGACCGATACAGTGTGTTGTTCTACACCACATTTAGACTACAACCAACAGCGTGGACTAATTTACTACGGGTAGTAACCAGGCATAGGCGTAGATGCTTTTTGGTAGTTTGATTGTTATGAACCGTGCGTCAGTTGCAGCAATGTTTTCATCTGTTGTCTGTTGAAGAAAATAATATCTGACTGGAAAGTTTGTAGGTGTGTTAATTGTATGTAAAATATGCTTGTTATGGATATGGATATGATCACAGAATAGCCTACCTATAGGCTAACTGCTGTTCGTCTTTAGAGGCACTTGCCTCTGTATCGCATTTGCTTTGTAAGATTTAGTCAGTTGAACAATCATGTTTGCTGATAAAGAAATTTTGTCGAAATCTAAGTAGGGTAGGTACTAAATAGAAGAAAACAATGAAATCAATGAGGCTCTCAGGCCGGATGTGGCGGTTGTAATGAAGCTACTGTAGCTACTTTTTATTTGCATAATCTATTTGTTTAAATCACCTTCTACAGTTTCATTATATTAGTATCGAATAATGGTTTATATGACATTTAAGAAAGCATTCCAATCTGTATGTATTTATGTATGTACATGTATTATTTCTTTTTAATTTTATTAATACTGTATTTAATAATTGTTATGTTATCTAATAAATTATTATTAAATAAACTATTTCTATTTATTTGCTATCATTATTAAATACGAATCCCCAAAAGAGGTAATGTCCACGTCTAAAGTAATAGCAACCTGAGTTGGAAGGTGGTCAGTTGTTAAAAAAAATACCGGGTGAGCATAAAGTCTTGCCCTGATTATAAAAATTTATTGCAGAATAACTGTTTGACATAATAATTTAAATTTGATGCTGTTACATAGGTTAGTGTTAATAGTTTTTTTTAAGATTACTTACATTAGTAAACTTCAACGTGTGCCCCCTTGGTAGCTCGGAGAATGTCGAAGCGGTATTCCAGTTCCCGCCAGGTGTTTTGTAACATGTGTTCTGTCACAGTACCCACAGCAGCTTGTATCCTAGCCTTCAGTTCGTCAACGTCAGCAACTGGTGTGGCGAAGACTCTATCCTTGATATAGCCCCAGAAAAAAAGTCAAGGGGAGTAATGTCTGGAGAGCGGGGTGGCCAGGGTGTTGGGCCATCCCTTCCAATCCACCGATCCGGAAATGTTTCTTCACGGAAAACACCATTAACGCTAACATTTACTTAGATGTTTTGCAACAGTTCATTGCACCACAGTTAGAAGAATATCAACCATGGATAATTTTCCAGCAAGATGGGGCACCGCCCCACTGGGCTTTGATAGTGCGTAATTTCCTGGATGAAACATTTCCGGATCGGTGGATTGGAAGGGATGGCCCAACACCCTGGCCACCCCGCTCTCCAGACATTACTCCCCTTGACTTTTTTTTCTGGGGCTATATCAAGGATAGAGTCTTCGCCACACCAGTTGCTGACGTTGGCGAACTGAAGGCTAGGATACAAACTGCTGTGGGTACTGTGACAGGACACATGTTACAAAACACCTGGCGGGAACTGGAATACCGCTTCGACATTCTCCGAGCTACCAAGGGGGCACACGTTGAAGTTTACTAATGTAAGTAATCTTAAAAAAAACTATTAACACTAACCTATGTAACAGCATCAAATTTAAATTATTATGTCAAACAGTTATTCTGCAATAAATTTTTATAATCAGGGCAAGACTTTATGCTCACCCGGTATTACATCGATTGTAACATACTATCTATCAAATTAATGCCTGTTTAATTCTGCGTTGAACTGTGAAAACTTGAAATTTTTATTTTTAAACGCGATATTGACATAAGAACAAGAAAGTGCCCGGTTTTTAAGACATTTTATGGATTATGCACACTTACTGGCCTATAACTCGGTAAATACTCATCCGATTTTAGTGAAATTTCGTCACAGTATAGGTAAGAGTGTTTTTATTGTGTACACCGAATCCCAGGACGGTATCTTTTTTATTTTTTCCACTTTTTGCAACCCCTTGTAATCTGGCCAACTGGTAACTTTCTGAATTCGAGACGGGGATAGTTGGATTCACAGTTATTGTGGTATTATTTATTTATTCATAACACAAATCAATTATTTATTTTATTCAGCGACAACTGGGGGTCTTTTGGAATTAATTTTTTAAATTGTAGACCATGTGGGGGTTGGAAATCTCGCTTCTACATTGCCAGTTTGTGACCGACGCCTGTACGTAGTACCTCGGCAGGACCTTCTCTTACCTTTTCACAAACCTGTTTCTGTTTCTGACAGTATTATACTTGTTTAATTATTTAACTTCTAATAAATACTTCTACATAATAATTTAAAATTGTGTTACAGTTTTGTTTAAACTTCTGTTCTTAAATGTTTCATTCATATGTCTACAGATTTTACACAATAGACAAATGCACGTTAAGTATAGACATAAAGCACTGTTAACACTCGGATAACTGCAATTAATATAACGGTTTACAAGTTCGAGACGCAGGATAGCACAGATTACACAAAGTCCGGTAACTACTCGAAAGAATAACATGAATTGTTAGTAAATAAATGTAAGCGCGTTCACAATTAAAGCATCGTTGCTTGGGGCCGTAAATAATGTTTTAGCGGCTACATGAGGTCGGAAGATCCAACGCGTCGAAATGCAAATGAAGCCAGCACTCGTGGCTGAGAACGTCCGTAAAGCACAACCGTATCATATGATGGTTTGACTGGAACTGAGAAGGATTTGGGAAAGAAGGAACAATGGCGAAACGATCTCGGGAAATTAATCTAATTTTGCTATTGGCTGAGCGCGAGCCACGTGACGAAGGATCACACATGCGTAGAGCTAATCGATGAGACAATCAATGTAAGATCAATAAAACTGATGTACTCGCGGGAAAGATTTATTCTGGAAATTTCGACGGCGCGCGGTATTTGAATTTACTGTAGTACTGAACACCCGGACACCACAATTTTACACAATCCCTCCTCAAAGACAATCTTGGAATTAACAGGCTGGCTCGTATGTCGGTTAGCCCATGAGATGGGACATTTCATTTTGATGAGTTAGTAATACCTAGAGTAATGTTGGTAGCATCACGTACAACATTCATTAGTTGTCTGTTAAGCTTAGTTTAGACGACGCCAGTTGGGAGGCAAGTCAAGTGAGCAAGTCACTTGCTCCAAGTTACTTGCTCAGTGCGAACATTTACTTGTATGATTTTCGTTGGCCCGTCAAGTTGCCGTGAAACTTGTCAGGCAAGGCAAGTGAATTGGCCGGTGTTCTATTTTCGGGGCAGCTTGCCTTCCCCCACCACAACAAGCAAGTGACTTGCCTTTGTACGTGCTCCGTCTAAACACCCACTTGGTCAGTGTATTGCGTAATCTAGTGCTGTCAGCATTTCCTCGTGATATTTACTGTGTTTCTGTTGTATTTGGTTGTTTTAATTTTAATTTCGTTTTTGAGATGCCGCCTAGGTGGTGTGAAGAGATGACATGTAAATTTGTGGAAGAGTACGTTGAGCATGAATGTCTGTGGAATATGCGTTGTGGTTTATACAAAAATAAAAATGCGCGACAAACAGCATTAGAAAAAATCATCAGTAACATGGGTGTCGATGGATTTACTGTGACGGATGCGAAAAACAAGATAAAAAGTCTCAGAGCCACCTACAATCAAGAAATTTGTAAAGTTGAAAAATTTTCAGCTTCTGGAGCCAGCTCAGAGGATGTGTACAAACAATCCATTTTCGTACCCATGGCTTTTTCTTAGTAATCCTTTCTAGATAATCTTTAATTTCCTCCGAAAGATGAATAAATAACATCCTCGAAACATGTTTTATAACTTTCTTACGTGTTTTTTTCTCCATCGCACACACTACTTGGCGCTTCACTTGCAACTAAAACGACAACGTAGTATGAATACTACTTGGTTTGGCACTTGACAGTCTCTACTTGGTGAATGTAACTTGCTCACTTGGCTCGCCTCCCAACTGGCGTCGTCTAAACTAAGCTTAACAGTGGTTAGTGTGAGGTACATCTCCGTGTAGTTACTATTTTTTCCTTTCTTAAGGGTACTTTTAAAATGTATACAACTGAACGAGTTTATATGCTTCAGTTGTGGTGGAAGCATCATAAAAATACTGGAAGAATTTAGTGATAAGTATCCAGGTGTGTCGTTACCGACTCTGCAACATTTACGAAAGTTAAATAAGAAATTTGAAAACACAGGAAGCGTATTAAATGCCCCGAAGTGTAGTCGTCCACGATCTATTTGCAATGACGATAAACCTACAAAAGTTTGGTGAAGCGTTCGTATCCAGTCCTGGTAAATCAACTCGTAAGGCATCTTCTGAACTAAGGTTATCACGAATTAGCGTGCAAAGGATGATGAAGGAATTAAAATTGAAGCCATTTCGTCCATCTTTACTCCAAGCGCTTCATGAGGACGATGGTGACAGGCGGTTGGAATTCTGTGAGACAGTCGCTATCCATGCAGAAGGCGATCCAAACTTTTTGCGGTCAATTTTATGGTCCGATGAGGCATGTTTCAAACTCAATAGACGTGTTAATCGACACAACTGCGTGTACTGGTCGGATACAAATCCTCATGTTATTTAAAAAGAGCTTAATACGGCTGGTGTTATGGTATGGGCAGGTGTTTCGAGTACTGCACTGATAGGTCCTTACTTTTTTGAGGGAAATGTTAACTCGGAAAATTACTTACAAATGCCGCAGAAAGTAGTATTTCCGGAACTTGAAAACAATCCTGTTTACAATATCCAATCGCTCATTTGGCAACAAGATGGTGCCCCAGCACATTTCGGTATCGAAGTTCGTGAGTTTTTAAATTACAAAGTTGATGAATGGATTGGTCGTCATGGTACGATCGAATGGCCTGCGCGCTCGCCAGACTTAACGCCATGTGATTTTTTCACTGCGGGGTATTGTAAAGGAAGTAGTGTATTCTTCCAAGCCACAAAACCTGCACGAGCATGTTAAAAGGTTCAATTCAAATTGCATTTGATTTTATATGTAAATGACGCTAAAATGTTACTGTTGAAAATTTGTGAATCAGTTTTAAGTCGCTGTATAAAGTGTATAGAGAATCATAGTGGACATTTTGAACACCTGCAATAATATTTTTAAGGTAGGATATATGTACAGTTCATATAATTTATTTGGTTTTTTTATGTCTATAGATTTCTTATTCCATTAACCTTTCTTCAGATATCCGTATATATTGGGGACCGGCATGTGGGCCTGTATTTAGTTGTTTATGTTTAGTGTTAACTATTCTTGTCAAGCGTCCCTTAATTGCGGCAGACTTAGCTCAGCCTGATGGTGACTTGCAGCCCAAGTCTCCCTATGTCAGCCTATGACATAAATACTGTAATACTCTATAATCTATATAAATAAAATTGTAATTTTGTCTGTACAATTTTTCAAAATGCCCCAAATTTTGTTTCTGCGCCAGATCTGTCACGTAAACTTTGCAAATAAGTCCAGCTGAATTTTTATCTGTTTATTTGTGTTTGTATGTTACGGTATCACGCAAGAACCGCTGAACCAAATTCAATAAATTTCAGTATTTACGTTCTGGACATAAACGAAATGAAAATAGGCTACAATTTTTTTAATATCTCAAAGGGGTGGGGGAGTTCAGAGGGAGGGGTAAACAAAAAAACTACGAATATCTCCGTTAAAAGTCAATGTATCAAAAAAATGTTATATAATCAAAATTACGAAACGTTTAAAGGCAAATAAGTTTGATTATGTAAAGTTTTTCATTTTCATGCATAATAACGGAGACTCTGTATTACCAATTTTATAAAAATAAACGTAGCAATATTGTAGAAAACAACAAAATTAACAGAACAATAAACATAGGCCTGGTGGGTACGCGTTTAGTTACCTACCACCCGACCACCCGACCACACAAGACACCCACCCGTTCTCGTAGTTACCAAGGTGGAGTGTTCCTATTGATATAGGCCTACCTTTTATTTAACGGTAGGCTATCATAACACCAATTTTTATTTTATTTTATTGCTCTGTAGCGAATAATTAAATTTCCTACCGTTACATTACACACAGAGATTTGTGTGAGTAAATCTTCAAAACATCATTTTTCATTGCTCTGTAGGCCTATAAATAGTAGTAAATTTATTTATTTATGTAGTAAAACAATACAAATTAATTTTTGGGAACATATTTTCGTGAATCTGAATTTTGATGAATTAATATTTTGTTGATCTGGGTTTCGCTCGCTTACATACGCGAGACCACCAGTAAACAAAATTAGCTGTCTAGAGTTCCCAGCCTCGATTAACAATTGTATTAGCCTACTGTTGTTCATATTGCGTTTCGATTCGTTCAATTTTATCTTATTTTAATCCTTTTATTGTTATTGGATTTTGAAGTTTTTACAAGTAGGCTACTGGTATTCTTATTTAGTTCGTTTTCTTTACTTTTAGCTAAGTATTTTTTCTTATTTCGAAGCTAATTATGCCTTTGCGGAAGAAGTTATGCTTGACCAAAGCATGACCTCTTGTTTTGGAAGAGGTCCAAAGCAAGAAATCCTGTAACCAAAGTTACAGAACGTGCCAAAATTATAAAATGAAACAGGGCTAACGAAAACCAGGAAGCTACTACATCAAAGCTAAAAACAAATCGAGAGAGGCTTAGTCATAAACGCCAATTGAACCCGTAGAACAATGTGAACGACTGGTATCTCAACGAGTCCACCAGGCTTCTGTCCGTAGAAGTGAGTGCTCTGAAGCCCCGTTCCAGTCGCCTGAAGGCTTACAGGAAGAGACACTCACAACTATGCGAGACCGAGTCTGTTGATGAACATGAGCTACGATTAGCGTCTCAACAGGTCCGCCAGGCGTTTATTCGCAGAAGTGAGTGCTCTGAAGCCCGTTCTACTCGTCTTGAGGCTGACAGGGGAAGACACTCGCCATTTCGCGAGCCCGAGTCTGTTGATGAACGGAAGCTACGGTTAGTGTTTCAAAAGTGATTGAACTAATATGAATACATATCTCAGTAAAGGTTAATTCACATTCACTAAAGTAATCCTTATTATTGGAAACTAAAAATAAACTATAGGCCTACTTCTGAAAATAATAAAGCGCTGCATATCTTGATTTAAAAACACCAAGATCTCGCTTTTGTTTTACGTCCAACTTTTTTCCATTAATATTAATTCTGACGTTGAAAGGAGGCAGATAAAAATAAATTATTAAAGAATATCTGACCTAACAGGGATCGAACTCGGTACACCAACAGACTGTTCACAGCACCAAGAAAACCGTTCGAAGAACGGGCATTTTAGCTAGTCAATTATAAATAGCTTGACAACTTCTCTGCTTAAGTGGGGCACAAGTAAAATTATGCATACACAAAATGAATAGGCCTACCTACCTATCATAAAAGAACTTCTTATAAATGGGAGGTTTTATATGGTTTTTTTTTATTTTCAATATGAGCACACTTTTCAAAAAAAGAAAAGCTTTTAGTATGTACATAATACGAACAATTGAAATAGGTTATTGGTTCACTGCGGAAATTAAACTTTCAGTTTTGTCCATTGTTTATTTCATATCATCATTTCACATTCCTTGGCAAATCTCTCTGTTCACTAAATCATCTTATTTTTATTTGATCATTCCTATTTTTGATTTAATTTAGTATCAGTTTATAAACAAACTTATTGAAATACATGTTGAAAAATGTGTATTAAACTATGTTAAAATCACTCCGTCATTTTTTACCTGTTTAATGAACAGTGGCCAATAATGACTAACTGTTTATTAAGTTGGATTGTGAATATGGGCACTGTAGGCCTACACTATTATTTGAGCATTTTTGTAGTCAATTAGTCTTTGCATAATGTTTGGCTGTCCTGGTCAAGGTTTTTGCACAATTTCTGTTGGCCGCTACAAGGAATGTCTGGTAAGTCTCATTTTTTACTTGTCATACAAAATATATTTGTACGTTATGTGATAATAAATATTATTTATTTATTAATTTATTAAAGTGCTACTTATGTCACACGTATTTGGTCTGTTTTATTTGTTTTTTTTTGCTACCTTTATACAGGATGATACAGGACTCTGAGGATAATCAGGTAAATAAATTTATAACAAAAGTGGTTCTGTTCATTCTTTTATTTCTATTTCTTAAGGGAATACCGAGAAAGTATCGAGTTACAAAATCATACTCATTCGAGCCATGCAAATTTTGGAAAAACTTTGTCTCTTTCCTTTTGATTTGTTTGCGTTGTGCTATCGGATGGTTTTTCTTTTGTTTTTCCAATGTTGTATGATTTTACGTTTTCCATTTGTTGTTGTATGTACTTGAACAGATAATTTTCGTGACCTGCAGTCATAAATAACAAATATTACACATTACATAGCCGTCAAATAGGAGAGTGTAAAATGAGCTCCAGTAAGTAGGTTTACGTAACCACCTGAAAACATGATTGCAGGTCTGCAGGACAAGTAGGCCTACTATGCAGGCCAGAGACACAAAGAAAAAGGCTCCTTCTCGCTACTAACATTCAAGCAGGATACAGCACTCCAAACTTATCTTCGTGCCCAAGAAAACACTCTCAAAATACAAAACACTTGATTACTTCTGCACACGGAAACGACACGATCTGAAATGGCTTGTGTTACCTTCATCTAGTTCTCCTTTAAACGAGAGGCACTGTTCGGTACTGCTGTATAAGGCAAGAGCCGGAAACACCACTTGTCTTATATAACTCGACCTTCCCCTTCCTTTGCTTATGGTGATGTGAGACATTAGCATGGTTAACAAAGTACGATTACGAACAAACGTGTATTTCTTCTATGCGATTCACACGAGTTGAAAAAATTAACCGACTGAATTAAAGTAATAAATATAAAAGAGGATACAGACAGAGCTATTTATCATGTTATAAATAGACAAAGGCTTACACCGGAAAAGCCATGCAAATAAAGAAAATTCCTGATGACTGTAAGCGTCAGTTTGAAGAGCAAGCAAACCGTGAGAAGGAAGTGAAGAATGTACAAATGGCTGGGCTGGGACTAGCCAACCTGCTCTGCTACTTACGTACAAAGTTATCTTGATCAAAGATGGAAAGCAGCTGTAGTAAATCTGCTGTATTGTCTCTGCATTCCTGTATGAGAAATGATTCAAGAAACAGAAATATGATCAAAAAAATGAAGACCAAATTACAATCACCTCTATAAAATAAATGTGCTTAAGAAGAAACTAATCGATTATAATAAGAAAAAATAACAATAATTACAATAAAAAAAAACAAATGTTTAGTAAACTGGAAAATGGACATAAAATGTATAAGTGGTTTAAAGAAGTCAGAAACGACACTGGAAAGATAGAAATACTTTTTGACCTGGAAAAGTGTAGATTTTAGTGTAGGCTTCTTTCATTAGCCTACATATTACATGGTAGGTATTAAATAGCCATCAAATATGATAGGATAGGATAGGCCTATTGTAAAATGAGCTCCAGTAGGCTAGTAGGCTTATTTAACCAAAGACTTCTACCGAGATGAAAATTAGATAATTGTGTTGTGAACAAGAATATGGTCTACAAACGTTTTCCAGAGATATTTAAAGCAACTTATTGTGACATATAATGTTCCAAAACGTCAATAATAATAATAATTTACCTGGATTTGAGCCAATCGCTTGAATCGAATTACGTCTTACATCCTCACCAATGAGTGAAAGATTTGAAATGGCTTTACTTACACCGACTCCTTTATGTAAAATTCTGTGTTCAGCAAAATCTGCTCCTAAGAGTTCATCATGAGGATCCATTCTGATAGGAATAATTTTATTGATAATCTAAAAAATTAACAATTTTTAAAGTTGTTACTAAAGTCCTACTAATTAAAGTTATAAAAAAGTAGAATGCGATGTGAGTAGCCTGTATTTGTGTAACTTACTCGCTACCGTAGCGACGTATCCAGCGGGGCATCTGCCCCCACCACATATTTTTACGTTTGCCCAAAATTTACTCAAGAAACGATAAAAAATTCCTTGATCGGTTGAAATATAATAATATTTTCTAATTACATTGTTTACCTGTACTTTCCATCAGGTGTAATTATAGGCCTACAATAGAACAATGCTTGATGACAAAAGACACACGTATAGCCTACATTATAAGATAATTATGCAGGTCATGAAAAAGTTTTATTGGTGGAAATCGCTTAATAGTGTGTATTAGGCCTACCTTCTTGCCATTCAGCTATCGGTTTGAAATTGTCTGGTATAACATAATTGGTGATCAGTATAGGCCTACACATGTATTGTTTCTCGCACTTAAAGAAATTGAAAGATTTGTTATCTTTCTGGAAAATCGTAATTATGGTTTATTGCACTTGTTAAAACTTCTTTCTTAAAAAAAAATGTATCTATACGCCGAAGAGTCGAAATTATCAAAATAAAATAAATTAAAGCGAAATAAAATATTACTTTAGAGTTGTATAATCGGAACCAACAACGGTGGCATGCGGGCCGCACATGCGCTGTAAGTAGATCCCCACCACGGCGCCGTAGCCTGTCAACTAAAGACACAGGCTGTCTCTAAAGTAGTAATCACTACTCGTTGTGTTGTGTTCGTGCGGTTATCGTTTTGTCATTTATGTCGCTGTCGAAAGCCGATTAGTTGCGCGCGCACAAAATTAGGGGTAAAATGTCTGCGATTCAATTTGGGGTAATAGGCAATAAGTTTTTTTTTTCTAAATGATGTACCGTATGTTTTGACAGGCCCGAAAGAGAGGGACGTCATGCCCTCTTTCTCTTATATTTACTATGCGGTTCTTTTTGTTAAAATTTCATACAACTGATATTGTGCGTGTGCAGTTGATTTCTAGAAATTGACGTATGTTTGGTATAAAGTTCACAACTATAAAAAATTATTCAGCTTCTTGGAATACTTACGGGAAGGAGACACCAGACTCGACGATCTGTCTTTGACTTCCGTTCAAAGAGTGATTTTTTTCAAGCTCGTTTATTATTTATGTTTCCGCCCAACATATATGACTCAACATTTATATAAAATTACAGATAAAATTTTATATTTTATAAAAAAATAATAAAACGCATACTATGTCGTCCCGGAAAAACATTATATTTCGTGATACGCAAAAAATGTGATAAGTTTAAACTTCTAAATTTGTACGAGCGTATCTTATCTAAATATCAGAGTATAATAATAACTTTTATTGTGCAATAAAAAGATTCATTAGGAATCGAAAGTAATTTTTTCAGAATTTTTTGACAAAAAATGAGCTTGTTAGAGTGGTGCAGTGAACGAAGCTGGCCGGCAGAGTGCCCTACCGATCGCGTATTGTCACAATTCCGCTTGAACACCCTCCACTGATTAAAATGAGTTGAGGGGACGGCGGTCGCAACACTTTCTCTCTCTGTCTTGCTACCCTCCCTACACGTCATCGTTATTGGCGAACAGTACACAGCCAGTGCACTGATACATAACACAGGCTGCAAGTAAAAAACTGCATAGGATTTTTATACATTTTCTTATAGATTTCAACATCGTATAAACGAAAATATTTCATCTCGTCAATTTTATTTTTTTTGTTAGGCCTACACTCAAGGTTTTTTTGTATTTAGCGTAAAATTCCTGATTAACTTAAAATTTAGTATTATTATAATAATAATTATTAATCTATTATTTAATGATGGTCTTAAAACTAAAACTCTCGCATTAATTCGATTAATTGTACCTGAAATTGGCAAAAATGAAAAAAGTTGTTTGGTAATTGTTGAAGAGAGGAGGGCAGAGGTCGCATGATCATGTCGAAACAGGATAAATTAGTTTAAATGAGTAATATTATTGGTGAGGTTGACCATGTTTCCACATGTTATCTGGGGTAGTACGAATAAAATATTAACCCGCTGTCGGATTAGATCATGTTTCAACAAACTAAATAAGTTCAGTATCTCGCTGGCCATCTAATGCCACGCTAGTTTATATCCAGTATTCGAACGCTACTGTGCTTATGTTATTTTTTCTGAAATATGGCTGACAGAGGTTGTGTAATTCTCCCGACAGCTTCTGTTATGTTTGTGGTGAACACACAGTGAAACGTCAGCAAAGGAACATAAGTGAGTTTGTGAAGAAAGTTTACTTTGCATATATCAGATTTATACTTGGAGATCAAGAGAAAGCATGGGTTTCACTAAGATAAGGTGTGTGCAGAAGATAGGAGGAAGATCTTCATTTGTGGTTTAAGGGTAAGAAAAACTCATTTCGTTTTTGCATCCGTATGATACAGCGTGAACAGAAAAATCACACAAACGACTGCTACTTCTGTTCGGTGGATGTAATAGGATTTTATACAAAAAATAAAACTGAAATATCTTACCCTAACCTTGACTCCGCTATTCGTCCAGTATCCCATTGCCCTGAAATACCTCTTCTATAGCCACCTTTTAATTTAGATGACATCCTGAGTGAGTCAGAGGACTCAGGCACATTAGCTTCCTAGGACGAATCTAGCTTAAATTTTTCTATTGACGAGGGACCTCAACGACCTAGTAAGAGACTTACATATTTCAAAATACACAGTGGAATTGCTAGGATGAAGGCTAAAAAACAACAAAAACCTTATATCATCTTAGACCTCATTTTCGTGGTACAGACATCGAGAGAAAGAATTCACTCAGTTTTTCTCCAAAAATGAAAATCTGGTTTATTGTAATGATGTTACTGAACTCAAAAAGTGCTTTGAAATAGAATATAATCCATCAGAATGGCGGATATTCATTGATTGTTCGAAAGCCAGCCTCAAAGTAGTATTGCTGCATAATGGAAAATGCATTTGCATCTTTTCTGTGAGACACTCAGTTCAGATGGTAGAAAACTATAATGACTTGGCTACGATTCTTGATAAATCAAATATCAAGAGCATCGATGGATGGTTTGTGGAGATATAAAAATACTAACCATGTTGTTGGGTCATCTGGGAGGTTATACAAAATACCCTTGCTTTCTTTGCTTATGGGATAGTAGGCCTAGAGCAATACAGCTGCAATGGACAAAAACTGACTGGCCACTACGAGATACTTTAACCACCTGCGAGAAAAACGTCATCCATACGACCTTGGTTCTAGAATAAGTTTTATTACCACCTCTTCATAATACATCGGGGTTTATAAAGTAGTTTATCAAATCACTGCCAACATATGGGGATTGCTTCAGGTATCGGCCTTTAAAACATATAATTCAGCAAATAAATTTCATGCAGCTGGAAATTTTTTTGCAGTTTTTAAAATCGTTCATTTCTTCAAGGGGAAACGTTTCCAGTTCAGTTATTACTTCTTTGGTTAACGACTGATATAGAAAGTCTTCCAAGTGGGCTGTTACATCAGAGTCTCAACATGAATAAGCGTAAAGCAAGTAAGTGTATTGACTACAAGTTTTGTCCTAAGAACCAAAAAATTGACATTGTGGAAAACTGGTGTGTTAATGTTGAGCAAATCTGAGTGAAAGCACGAATGATGCTTATAAGGTGAGCAAAGATCAGAATGTGTGAAGAGGTGATCAGAATTGTGTGGATTTAACAAGTGATAACTTCCATCCCGAAACTTAAGGTAAATTTAATCGAAGCCATGTCGTATTTCAAAATTATAATTTCATTTTAAAAACTTGCGAGAAAGTCGGACTAAATATGAATCTCATGGTTGGACAAGGCTATGATGGATGTAGCTCTTTTGCTGGCATTGCGGCTAAAATGAAAGTTAAATATCCCAAAGCCTGCTTTGTCTCTTGTTAAAGTCATAAAATAAATCTCACTAGTGGTAGAGCAATGAGTACTCCGATTTTATAAAATGTTTTCTCAGGTCGGCCATGAATCAAGACATTCGTTCAGAATAGTGCTTACGCTTGTGATGTTTTGGAAAAGCTACCAGAGTGTATGCACCTGATAGCAAAAAAAAAATATAATAAATAGATTTATACGTTTATGGCGAATGAGTTTCATTTAACGTCACGATGCATTAAGCAATTTTGTTGAGCTTTTTGAAGATCTACAACATACAAAAGTTTAAAAGAAATTCGTCACGGTGTCAAAAATCACAGCTTCACCAAAAGCTTCAGCGTTTTTGGCATCAACAGTACCTATTGCTGTTAGTGTGCAATGCAATGCGCTTTTCAACATTACTGCGCCGCCGCCGCCTGTGTTCCTACACGAGACAACAGCTGTATCTTTGGATTTCAGGAAAAATGCTGAAAGTGAATTCAAAGAAGTATTCGGAAATTCTGAAGAAATATCTTAAACAAATTTTGACAGTGAAATAAAGAAGCCCAGAAGAGTATCAAAGAATATCGCGGAAGGTGATTCAACAGAGCAGTTTTATCGCGTGCCATCTTTTAGCCCTTTTGGTGCATTTCAGAGGAACATGTGGGCCTAAAAGAGAAATAATCCAAAAATGTAACTTTATTGATGTCGCTCCAAGCTCTTGTGCCCAGCAGTGCAGGTAGCCTACTGAAAAACGGAACTTTTGAAAAATTTGAACATTTATTATCGTGGTAAGTGCTCCGATTCTGTTTTGCAAGAAGAATGCAGACCATGGTGTAGTCATATTCTACATTCAAATTATTAAAAACATGAATTAAAAGTGCTGCATGTTGGCAACACATGCAACACGTGCTGCATGTTGGCAATTACAATAAGATACCTAATATATTTTGCAAATAGGTATTCATAATTTGTTGATAATTCATGCAACAAACAATTCCTGTGACTTGGTGTAGGCCTAGTGTTGAGAGGTCATTCGCTATTACTATCAAAGGAATACCTTGTGGTAGGAGATAAAAAGCTGAGTAAAAGTGAATCGTGATGTCGTGCTTGATTGGTCCCATAATTGTTTTTATTAAAGTATTCCTCTAGTTATAAAATGGGAATGATAAAAAAGTTATAACAACACAAAAAAGAATAGAAGTGAAAAGATTTATATACACACAAATTACGTACGTCTCAGTTTGTTTGTATTTTGGCAGTCCTAAGTCTGCATAAATTGCGATGGGAAATGTTTTAAATTTTTATATAGGGCGTAGGCTACATATAGGGTATATATATATATATACTATATACGATATGTATATACCAAACTAAATGAGAACTTGTAGACTTATCAGAAAGTCTAAAGTGTTTATATATATATATATATATATATATATATATATATATATATGTAAATAATACAATATTAAATATGTAAAGTCTGTCTACGCCACTAAGAGTACTCCGACGTAGGCAACCACCAATACAACTGAGCATGCGTATTAATTAATAATACGCACAATATGATCAAAAACAACATTCCATACAGCATGACTAATTTGTTGATTGTAAGCGTAATGTACTCGTAATAAACACGTTCAACTCATTTGCTAGAAAATATTTCATAAATCGAACATTAGTTTACCATTAATAACTAAAACTTTTACTATGTTATTCTTTTTCTATTGTTACTCTTACATCGTTATTTTTCGCGACATTATTTACAATTATTACATTATTATTTACGTTTTTATTATAGACTCAGTTTTATTTTTGGTCACAAGCAATATAACAGACTAATGCGCTTGAATTATAACAGGACAGTAAATGTTTCCAGTGATTCGTTGTTTATCATTTCAGATTGTTTATTTCATATCATTAAAATTAATGTCGGTGACTAGTTTAATACAACTGCTTGCACTTGCCCGTGTTTAACTCATTTTTAATTTCGTCAGTTATCTTTTGGTATTGTATCGGTTCGTTTCGATTTTCTTCGTACAGTGAAGTTGAAAAGTTTTGTAAGCTGTGTTTTGTTAACATGTATGATAGTGATTGTGTTAAGTTTTTGAAACAAAAGCGGTGAACCGTTAAAAAGTAGAAAAAATTGTTCTTAATGTATTTTTAATTCCTTTAGTAATAAAAAAATTGCTTTGTTAAATGTAATGGTTAAAAAAATGAATTACAGAGTCGCTTTATGAAACTACAATAATTACAAGTCATGTGAGTGATATAATTGAAAACGTTCAAAAGATAATGTTCATTTTAGCTGGATGTAGATATTTTTATGATAGAACGTAGTGTAAGATAATTTTGTCAGGCGGAGGGAGAGGTAGATACGCGCCAGCCAACTAGTGTAGTGAAACTTTCGTTTACAACGTATAGGTGCTTGCCTCGCGCACGCGGAGTAGGCCTACTCTTACGTACTGTAAGAGTAGGCCTGTTTGTGAAACTTTAACCTATTCAGTTTGTTGCTTTTAGTTTTTAAAATTACACTTTAATCTTTCCTTAAAGCAGCAGTCATAAAATATGATATTACATAAAAATGATACTGTCTTTAACATTCTGTTTGTTGTATGTGTGCTACGAACTACAAAAACAGTTTAAGAGTTCTAGCAGGGGTCTCTTTGGTATAGCCTACGGCGGTTACAGTACCTACCTCATTCTCGCAGCCTGCAGTTTGAGCTGATTTTGTAATTTACTGTTTTGCACTTCACGAGCTGGTGAAGAGTACAGCTGTTTACATTTGACTTTTTAAACGTTTGTGATGAAGTCTACCACGTTTTTGTTCAATCACGGGAGAAAATCACATAACAAAAATTTCCAAAAATACACTCGCCAGGCGATTAAAAATTGTATCTGTCCAAGATTGTAATTTATCTTTTATCATTAGGTAGCTACTTTTACTCACAAGCTGTTCCTTAATGGATCAACCTTCATTGGTTATGTGGTCGCCCAAAGTTCCTTCAATTTCCAACATTAGTAATTTATGCCTTCCTTATTTGGACTACCAGCAGTTTATTGGTGGCTGTCGGAAATGTGACTCGTGCTCATGTGCTGCCTCAATCCTCTAGAAAAGGTCAGCGAATGAAAAGGTCGCTAATAGGCTAATAGGCTAATAGGCCTATAGGCCTATAATAGTCAACTAATAAACACTTTATCAAAACAAACAAGAGAACTTGCATTTTTCTGAATAGGCCTACGTACCGTAAAGGGAACATAAAATTACATAAAATTATGAAAAGTACGTAAATACAAAAACAATACAGATGATTGTTTAATAATTACCCAAAGCAAAGTGATCGTGGTTATCAGACTCCAACCACCTAGACAAACACAGCCAAGGGCTTGCACTGTCACCATGTACCAACCTCCTCCTGTAAACCAACCAAATTAAAGTACTTTTTGCATTAAAGTTAGGGTGTTTGCTAGTAAAACCACAACTAGGCATATATTTTTCTGCAATTATTCTTAAATATAGTTTGTTTAAGGAAGGCTAGCCATAGATAATCTTTTTTTCTTTCGTGTAGAGTCAATTTTAGAGCACGTCCTTACGTCACCTTTACGTTTCTTTACGTTTTACGTTTCGTCACCTTTGACTAGACGTTTCTGGAAGCTGTTTTTGCGGCCCACATTTTCAGAATTCACTGACTGTAGCCTTTATCATTTTTTCAGTCCACCCGGTGTTCTGCCCTTAAAGTCCGCAATTAGTTGTCTGAATTTGGTTCGGTTCATTAAGTTTTCTACTCTTTTTATTCCGGTTTTCTTAATATCCTTTCTGACTTCTTTAAACCATTCATCCGACACCTTAGGTCTATTGTTTAATGGCTTAAAAATTTGTTTTGTCCACCGGTCGTCATCCATTGAATACAGGTGTCCGTAAAATTTAGTCTTCTTTTTCTAACCATTCATTTTCCTTGTTAAATTCTTTTCGTTCTCGTAATCTTTATTGTCCGTCTACTTTCTTCAGGCTCATTATCTTGCGGACAATCTTTCTCTCAAATTTCTCTGCTTCTCTTAGACCAGCCTTCCCGGTCATTGTAAGGCACTCACTCACGTACAGACACACAGGTTGTATCACAGTATGTCTAATGTCTAATGTCTAATCTTGCCTTGTCGACAATGCTTCCTTCTTATAGGGGAGAGTGGGGGAATGGTGCGCGCTGCTGTTTTTTGTATTCGGCACTTGTTTTTTTAGGTTTTCGTAGTGCTGTAATCTTGCTAGTTATTATAAAGCTTAAACAAAAAGAGTAGTTACTATAAGAGAAGCTATATATAGAGAGTTACTACAACATAACGTTGATCCCGCCATTTCTATTGTGTGGTTCATCAGAAGTGTTTCAGCAAAACGACGCTCCAACCCATAAATCTCCGTCTTCGTAAAATATAAAAATTCGTTCGCTTTTTTAACATTGCAGTAGTTAGTTTTATATAAATTTGTACTTTCAAAGGCGTAGTTTAATATGTATTTAAATGTTTTAGATTATTTTTACTAGTTTTGTTGTGAACAATTTTTTTTGTGGCAACACAGTGCGGGGTAACGATGGGATCTACCCATCGTTGCCCCTCACCTCACAGGGTTTAAAGGTTAGTGCGCACGATTCTCTAGTACGATTATTTTTATTACAACTTCGCCTTTTACGATATTTCTGTTCTCAGATGCCGAGAAATTACAAACGTAAAACGGAAATTCTCTCCTATAGCTCAGGAACAATTTAGAGCCAGCACTTAACAAAATTAGGAACGAAGGGAAAAAGATTAGAGTAGTCGGGAGAAATTTTAAAATTCCGGTATCAACACTAGGAAAAAGATTGCTGCAGAGTAGACCAGAACCGCCTCGACAATCAATATGTCATTTTTATTTTGTTACAAATAACTTAAATGCGCACCGTTACCCGTCCACCTGCCACGATTACCCCGGTAGGCCTGTAATCTTATGCATTTGCAACATTTTACTTTTTTAGTTGCAATGTAAGAAAGAGCTGTTTGTTTTATTTGACATTTCTCAGGTTAAAAGAAACTTATTCCAACAGTACTGTATGTCAAAATAGTATCAGGAAGTTTAATAGTTCCGCTGTAAAATAAATTCTACTTTACATGCGCACCATTCCCACAGTCACCAAACAAGTGGTGAGTTCGGCCATCTTTCCTCGTCTGTTGTTCCCTTTCTTCATTTTCGCTGTTCTTTGGTTGTATTATCTGCCCGAGGTACTTGAAGCTACCAACTTTCCCAATTTTTCCGAACTGTGTCTTCAGGTGACGCGGGGTTGTTTTGATGTTCGTTGCGTATTTATAGTAGTTTTCTCGAAGGAAATCTTGGAGTCCTGCTTTTTCTGCTTGTTCTTTTAACACGTTGATTTGTTCGTTTGCTGTTTCCATGTTCTTAGGTCGTCTGCAAAAGCAAGACAGTTTATCTTTAAGCCGTTCTTTGATCCTCCAATTTGTACTTGGTTTAACAATCTTTATTGGGAAGTTCCATTTCCCATTATCGAATAACTTTCTCCAGCACACAGTTAAAAAGAACTGGTGACAGGCCATCTCCCTGCCTAACGCCTGTTTTATTTTTTAAACTCTTCGGAGATTTTTCCTAGAAATTTTAAGTTTGATCGTGTCTGTGTTATTTATTCACCCAATTTCTGATCTACCTGTTCTAGTCTAGTCAAAAGACCTTTGGAGAGTACTTATTTACGTTAAGGGTAAAAGAGAGATTCCGCGGAAATTATTTACATCCGTTCTATCTCCTAGTGGATGTATCAGTGCCTTTTTCCAATAACAGGAGATCTTTTTAGTTTCCCAGATCTTTTCCATATCTTTTCTAAGTGGTTGGATGGATACTTCTTCATCATTTTTCAATATTTCTGCAGTGATTGAGTCTTCTCCGGCAGCTTTGTTGTTTTTCAGTTCCGGAACTACCCTCGAAGTTCTCTTGAATTTTATGGAGACAAATTTGTGTTACTTCGTCTGTAATATTTTTGTCCATTTTTCTACGGGTTCTTCACAATCCAGCAACTTCTAAAAGTGTTCAGTTATGATCTTACAATTTTCCTTGTAGTTCACAGCTAGTGTACCATACTCTCTCCAAAAGCATAAGCTTATAGGTTAATATCTTGTCAAGTGTTGTTTGAACGTCCTGTATAAGTTTCTACTGTTGTATTTCTTGAAGTCTGACTCAATGCCTCGAATTTTTCCGATATCTGTTTTCTCTTGAAGGCTGTTCCCTCTTGTCGATTACCTCGTCTCAGCTTTCAGTCCACCATCGATCGGTGCTTGTGTGTTCTACGCAGCGATGCCAATTCATTAGCAATGTCAACCATGCTGCTACGGATTTATTCCCAGGTTTCTATTTTCCTTTCTTGAAGTATCCTTTAAAATTCTGACCCTTTACACTTCAGTTTCTCGGGATCGCTCCTGATTATTTACTTCTGAGACAGTCTCTTTTTGTTTAGTGGGAGAGGCTTAAGTTGTATTAAGTAGTGCTCCGAGTCGAGATTGGCACCTTTCCGCAATTGTACGTTCACAATTTTTCATCACTCATTTTCATATATCATCATTCTCCACCGTCTGCATTAGCAGAAATTGCAAAACAGTCAGACGTAAAACAAAAAAAACAAAAAAACAATTTCCTTTGTGTTTTGTTCCGAGATTGCAACGTAATCTAGTTACAAGGGTCATCTCTAAAGTAAAGACCGTTTTGATGTAAACACTTTATTCAAAAAAATATGTAAAAACAAAGTGATACAGAATGAAATACGTAACTTATAGCGATATGATATCTTGTCAAGTGTTATAGCGATTCACCAGCTTCAGTATACCCTCGTCATATTCTTCTGCCGCCAGTTCATTTAGCCACTGATGCACAGCGTCTTTAAGTTCATCGTCACCTGCGAATTGCTTACCACCAAAATATTCTTTCAATTTTCCTATCAAATGGTAATCTGAAGGCGCTAAATCTGGACTGTACGGTGGGTGACTGAAAATTTCCCATCCAAATCTTCTCAGTAAATCGAGCGTCTTACATGCCACTTGTGTACGTGCATTACCGTGCAAGAGTACGATGCCGTCGGTAAGCCGCCCACGGCGCCGATTTTGAATGGCACGTCGTAACTTGCGTAGAGTTTCGCAGTAACATTCTGGATTTACAGTCGTTCCGCGTGGCGTAAAGTCAATCAACAGTATGCCAAATTGATCCCAAAAGACCGTGGCCATCAATTTCCTTCCAAACGGCAGTGGCTTGATCTTTGTCGGTTTCGTTGGTGACTGAGGATGACGCCATTCACATGACTGCTGTTTTATTTCTGGCGTGTAGTAAGAAATCCACGTTTAATCGCCGGTAACTATTGAATTAAGGAATTCATCACCAATTTCTCTGTAGCGCATCAGAAATTCCAACGCAGTCCAATTCGGATTTGTTTGTGACATTCCGAAAACACGTACGGCACCCAACGCGCACAAACCTTTCTGAAGCCTAATGGTCACGCACAATGCGGCCAATACAGCTCTTGAAACATCAGGGACACTAAGGGCCAATTCAGGTATTGTTAGGCAACGATTGTTTTTGATTTCTTCGTCGACTTTTTTAAACAAGTTCTCGTTGAATATAGAGGGCCTCCCCGAACGTTCTTCATAATGCACATTAACTCTCGTATATCTAAACCTTTCACACCATTTTAGAACGTTTCTTTCATTCATTAAATTATCTCCGTACACAACAACCAACTGCCTATAAATTTTCTTCCGGTTTGAAAAACGTATCACTCCACGTATTTCACAATTGGCGGCAACATCATCATCTGATTCATTTCAAAACGCAATAACACCAAACGTAACTAAAGATACAACAACGCGACAACTGACAAACAACAAAGCAGTGTATATATTACGAGACTAGCCTTCCACCTGTAGAATAGCAGTCTAAGTTCCAGAATATCATTGATCTAATATCAAGTTTAATAAGTCAATTGTTAAAGAATTTAAAGAAATAATTTTAAACAATCATAACTAAGCATCAAAATAAATAATATCTAATTAAGTTAAAATTATTCTAAATCAAAACTTAATATATCAAGCTAAATTTTGTAAGAAGAAAATATAAAATTATAAATAAATATTCCAGAAGCCGAACATCCAAATTTGATTACAGATGAAGCAAGAAAACAAAAGAAAGCATAATTTTTAATAAGTAATTTGAACCAAATAAAAAAGAATTAAATGAAAATACAAGAATATCAAGATTTATTTTTTTATAGTGGAGCCAACTGCAACAATTTGATAATTTTAAAGTAAGCAGATGAAAATTTAAAGGAATTTTTTAAATACTATAAAACCGATTGCAACAATGCATCGATTCCCCATTTGATTCCCAATCGATGGATGGAGAAGAAGTAAACTAGAAGACTGCAAGAAGTCAAGAATAAATCGTAACTGTAAACTCTTAATTTATAATTGAGCTCATTAAACAATATTAATAAAATTCAAATATTTTCAGATCAACATATATTGCCATATTTTGTACCAGTAGAATCGTTAACGTAATTAGAATTATATTTACAGTGTCATCAATAGTTATAAAACTATTTCAACGAAATCAATTCAATTTATGTAACATCAATTTTTGTGTAATTAATTTAAAGTTTTCGTTCATTAAATTTCATTTAGCCTACGTTCATTTTTAAATTCTTTCTTTCATTTCAAACTTTACACACCTCACAGGTTAGCTAACCTCAAGGCGAGAAATTTCCCAACGGTCTTTACTGTAGAGATGACCTTAGTAGAATTTACCATGCTTTCCTTCCGGCGATGACCATGTTTTCTGTTTAGATAATAGATAATCTGTAATGTGAAGCCAAATAAATTACTACCTAATAAATCAGTTAAGGAGAAGAGGAGATGTGTAGAAAACCACTTGAAACCACTTGATTCTAAACGGGGTTATCTGATAGGCTAGGTAAAAAAATGCTTCAAAATTTATACCGCATTCCAAAAATTGCTAAATAACTTGAAACCAGTAAAAGAGTTGGCAGTTGCCATCATCCGTCACGTCTGAGAGGGCCACCTCACCTCTCGTGGAAGCAGATCATGTCTGCTAAAGCGCAAACCTATGGAAAACTATCTCTCTGTTTCTGTTACTGCACTCGTAGCTGTGGCCTAGCCAGGATTGGATATAAAAATCCAACTCGCCTCCCAGAATCAGTAAAGTAGCACTTGGTAGGACATATGAACTGGAGACAGTAGTGTAAATGAAATTAAAACTATTTAAGTAAAGCAATTACAAAAAAATCAATTTACCTTTGAAGAGCCCTTTCCGTCCGTTTGTTGTGTCTAATGGATATGGATTATCTGCAAAAAGACCGACTGCAATGACTCCCCAAATTCCACACAGGCCTGTAATTTTAATAGTGAATGATTAGCAATGTTGCTTGGGTAGGCCTATTTGTTCATGAGAGCTATAAATATTTCACTTAAAAAATAGGCCTACTCAATTAGATTCTTTTGATGCGAGTTTAGAGCTATCTTCCTTTGTGGAGCTGTATGTAAAGAGTTAGGAGTTCCTAAAATTGGAAAAAGGGCATAATTATTTGCATCTTTAAAAAGGAAGATAAGACAGAATGAAGTAAGAAAACTACAGATGTATTACTCCCGCCATCCTCAACACAATATGAAGCTGTTTGAAAGAACTCAAGAAAGGTGTATTAGAGAAAGAATAGAAACAAAATTAGAAGAGGGGCAAATGGCAAATGGGATTTACACTTGGGAGAGAAACAATAAATGTGATTTTGCATTGAGGAAGTTGTATAAAAGTTCAACAAATGGTTGGTTTTGTAATTTTTGGATGTAGTGAAGGCGTATGACGGCATAGATAGAACGGCTGTATGGAATGAGCTTGAGGAGAGGGTGTAGACCAAGAGATAGTGCAGATGGTAAAGGGTGTGTGTGAGGAGAATAGGAGCTGTGTGAAGATAAGAGTGGTTTGTGGCATGGAGGAGTATTGTCCCTCATCCTGTTCATAATAACCACGGTTTGGAGGAGGAGGAGGTGGAGAGGGCACTGGAGTCGTGGAACGATGAGACTGTCAAGTGTGGTTTGGAATTCAATGAGGAAGAAAGGCAGGAAATGGAGTAAGGTGTTGGGGAAGTTAAAGAATTCACACACTTAGCAACTGTGTTCTCATCAGATGGAAAAATTGGAAAAGGAGTTCAGTCTGGGGTCAAGAAGTTCATGCGTCGTAAAAAAGTTATGTGTAATGCGTACTTTGTGCCATCAGTGCTGACTGCTGCAGCCGAAACTTGGACACGTGGAAAGAGAGGCAGAGAGTAGAATGCACACTGCAGAAGTGAAGTTCAACAGTAGTTATACCGGCACGAAATATTTAGGCTGGTCGAGTATCCCCCCTTCCACAACCTCTTATGTAGGCCTACTCATAGTACTCCCCTTACGCTCTTTCCACTGTTACAAGACGTAGGCCTACACTCTTTTTATGTGTTAGATTAAATAAAAGTAGTTTATTCACTGTATTTTTTCATATAATGTATTTATTTACTGCAGTTGGATACTATTATTATACTGTACATAAAGTATGGATCATATAATATGGACAAGAAAAAAACATCATTTTGTAATACTTACACTAAATTCATACCATAATAACCTGAAACATTCTATTAAAATAATCACCATAAAATATCAGCATTAATGAAACACTGGGAAAATAATCACAACAGAAATAACCGAATAACTACTTTACAATAGGCCTATAATAACCGAACTGAACTTCACGACCAATATATTTTCGAGACTAAACGCCAACTAACAGGCCTACTTGTAGGCTATAATCGTATTTCGTTTTGTTCTCTATTATAATATTTCTGACTATTTATAATACTGTAACATGTTTTCATCTTTTAAACATCTGTTAAACATGAAAATACAAGATTTTGAAATATTCCTTTTTTTTAATTTGAATTTTTTTAACGCATACGTCGCAAATATAATAAACTATTACTTGATGTGTATCAGATATTATAGGCGGAGTACATTGTTTGAGCGTAAAGGGTGAAGTAAACTTTAAATTAAGGTATAAGTTTCAAGTGAACGGGAGCAGTAAGAGAGGAGAAATCGCTCGACTGGTGGGAGTGGGAGTGGCCAAATACACACCAAACTCCCACCCGCCTAAATTTATCGTGCTTATTATAGCTACAAAAGACAACAACAGAAAAGTCAACAATAGAATGAGTAATAAGGAGACTAGGGAACAACTGAGGATGGACGGAGACAGTCACCGAAGTCAGCCACCGATGAAGGAGGGTGGATGCCTAAACGAATGCCGTACTTGGAGATGAAAGGATAAAGGACCAAGGGGTAGACCTAGAGTGCAGTGGATGGGTTCAGTTATGCAATGCCGAAAGAGTAATGTAGGAGAGATGGTTGAGTGTTGAGCCTGACCTGAGTGAACTTGAAAGAGCGATAAAGAAGGGTTTTTTTGGTTTTATGTCCAACAGATTTGTACATGATAACTAAATAATTTTTTTTATTATTAATTAATTAGTGAATTGGTAAGGCAGACAATAATAAAGCGGATGGTAGGCCTATTGACGATGTTTGTTCATTGTATCTGTTTTGAAAACTACGATCCGTTATACAGTATAAAATTTTTTACAACCTCATTAACACTACCAATATAAAAGCAGGAGGTAAATAAAACTAAACACTAATTTATACTTCAAAGTTATTTTTAACACAATTCTTGGAAGACATGATACATTTCATTGAGAGACAATAAATTAATTATGAGGGATGTTCAATAATAAACAAGACAACTTAATGTACAGAAAAAACGGTTCATTTAATGCTAATTAAACTTTTTTAGAGCCGTGTTGGTAACTTTGGGAACACTGTTAATCAGCTGCTTAATTGTAAATTAATGTAAACATAACCTTTTTTGTTCATTTCAATTTGTCAGCTCCATTTGGAATGTGTACACCGGAAGAGCTAGTTCAGTTGTAAGATTTTTAGAAATTCTCTTGTAGGCCTATGTTGAAACGGTATGGTAAAAAGTGTTTAAACCATAGTTACATTTATAAGACTGTGGCGTAGATGGCCGGCCCGTTGGCGTAGTGGTTAGCGCAACTGGCTTCTACGCCGGGGTCCCGGGTTCGATTCCCGGTCAGGTCTGGAATTTTATCATCACTCATTTTCATCATTATCCACCGTCAGCATTAGCAGAAATTGCAGAACAGTCAGATGTGAAACAAAAAACAGAAACATCTGGATTTGCCCACAACAAAATTCTAACCGTACACCCTAGCCTGTACTGTGTACTGTGATTTTGATAATCTTCTGGGTCTCACAAAGCCCAATTTTGTCGTGACTAGAAGAACTACGTACTATTCTATTATGCTCCCAACCGAAAATGAGATCCATGATGAGGTGAAAACGTGAGGGTGTTCTCTGAAAAGCTGATTCTCTTGGATGACCGCTGCTTGTGGCATCAATCGGAATGGAATCGGGATGTAGTTAGTAACAAGGGATACACAGATATACCAAAAATTGTTAATAGTAAAAATGAAGTTATAGAGAATGGTTCAAAAAAAAGTAATTATTTTAATAAGTATTATCAGGAAGTAGCGTCAAAGCTTAAACAGCAGATTACACAAACAGAGGGCTATTATGAAGGAAGGGGGGATAGAGTTTTAAATAAATTTTTATTTAGCCCAGTTTCACATGAGGAACTGGAATCAGTTATAGATAGCTTAAAAAGGAAGAAAACGGTTTTCAGTCATTTTCTATCCTTTAATTGTGGCATCATGCAACTACTTGATTTCTGTTAAACACCTCAATTATTAAATATATCTAGTTATTTTTTATTGTCCAGTTTTTCTCGTGGATATTGTATGCAATTTTCACTTTTTCGTTACAAATATCTGGTGGCATTAACTAACATATTTACATTTGGTACGCTTATGACACATTACGAATGTTGAACAGTAAATACTTTTGTATTTACTGTTCAACATTCAAGTTTCACAAACTTAGCCTATAGAATTGATAATTTCTGATTTAGCCTACGAGAAAATTCATTTCTTATCTCGTATTGTATTGATATTATGATACGGACCTACTTGCTGTTGAATAATAACTAATTATAACAGAATACCTGAGTTTGGAGCCTTATTTCTTCAAAATCGCTTGTTCAATTTTAACGTACAATACACCAAAACTTAGCTAATTTCAATCTGCGTTGTTACATGTCAAAGTCATATTTTTAGCGTCTTTTAATATTGCGATATCAGAATGAGAAGAAAATGATGAGCCGGTTTTATGTCGCTGCAACAGATGGGATACATTTAGAGTCATATAACTCAAACACCGCTCGACCGATTTATTTAAGAATTCGCCGGAATGTAAACATGTATGTTGTTATTAGACGTACGAAATTTCAGATGTGTAGTATTTAAATTTTGAGTTATTAGTAAAATTCTGAACCCCTGTTTACTCCGTAACCGCTCATTAATTCGGCAATTTCAAAAAAAACCAATTTGTAAGTATAAAAAAATTAATACAAATTTATAAACATTACAGAACAGCAATTGACCAGTTATTTGTAGAATTTTTAAAATATTTACATAATGGTAGTTGTTGTGGTGGGGGGGGGGGGGGCTGGAAGAAACGTAACCATGTTGTGTTGTTAACTCGGTAGGCCTAATAGAGTCTGTCTACGCTAAGAGTACTCCGACGTAGGCATCCACCAATACAAGTGCGCATGCGTATTAATTAAAAATACGCACAGCATGATCAAAAACAAAATTCCATACAACACTGATTCGCTCTAACGTAACATAATAAAAACATGTTCAAATCATTTGTTAGAAAATGTTCATTAGGTTACCATTAATACTTTTGTTACGCTTAGGCTACATTGTTATTTTTCGTTACATTATTTACTATTATTACATCATTATTTTATGATTACTAGGTTTTTATTCTCAGTTTTATTTTATTTTTGGTCACAAGTAATATTATAAGACAAATGCGCTTGAATTATGACAGGAGAGTTAACAATTCCAGTGATTCGTTGCTTATCATTTCAGTTTGTTTACTTCATATCATTAAAATAATTAATGTCTGTGACTAGTTTAATACAACCGTTTGCTTTTGACCGTGTTTTAACTCATTTTTAGATTCATCAGTTGTCTTTTGAAATTTTATCGGTTCGTTTCGATTTTCTTCGTAGACTGAAGTTGAAAAGTTTTGTAAGCTGTGTTTTGTTAACATGCGTGATAGTGAATGAGTTGAGTTTTTGAAACATAAACGGTAAACATTAAAAAGTAGAAAAAAATTGTTTTGTTAAATGAAATAATGGTTAAAATAATTAATTAAAAAGTTTCTTAATGAAACTATAAGAATTACAAGTAATCAGAACGGTATAATTGAAAACGCTTAAGGATAATGTTTATTTTAGCTGGATGTAGGTATTTTTATGATGGAACATAGTGCAAGATAATTGTCAGGCTGAGAGGTAGATACGCGCCAACTAGTGTGAAACTTTCGTTTATAACCTATAGGAGGCGCTTGCCTCGCGCACGCGGAGTACTCTTACAGTAGATGGACTATAGGCCTACCTATTTTTATTAGCATACCCCCTGGGACCTTGACAATGCAATGTTAATACCCATTCATCATTTACTTACAATAGTCAACTACTACTAATTGTGTGTTAAGTCGGAAGGCGACTTCAGCAGGAAGAGAAAAGAACACAACCGATTAAAAGATGTGGCAACATGGTTAAGCTGCTTTCGCCCCCCCCCCCCCAAGCATCTACCGTTATTTAAATATTTAAAAAATTCTACCGAATAACTGGTCAATTGCTGTTCTATAATATTAATGAATTTGTCTTAATTTTTTATACTGAATAAAATGATTTTTTGAAATTGCCGAATTAATGAGCGGTTACGGAGTTAACAGGGGTTCAGAATTTTACCAACAACTCAAAATTTAAATACTACAAATCTGAAATTTCGAACGTACAATAACAATATAAAAGTTTATATTCTGGCGAAATCTCAAATAAATCGGTCGAGCGGTTTTTGAGTTATAAGCCTCTAAATGCATACAATGTGTTGGAGCAACAAAAAAAAACCGGCTGTTTTTTCTTCTTATCTTGTTATAGAAATATATTTAAAAAACTCTAAAAATATGAATTTGCCATGTAAAACGCAGATTGAAAACAGTTAAATTTTGGTGTAGGTATAGTAGGTTAAAATTGAACAAGCGGTTTTGAAGAAAGAAGGCTCCAAACTCGGGTATCTACTCGTATAATAAAGAAATGGACAGTAGTATTGCTGCAATACGAATACCTACTAAAGGTAGGCGAGTATCCACCGTCCATTGATAAATCAGTGAAATGGCACTCAAGGAGATGTAATTTGAAGACCACAGGGGAAGAACTTGATAAGTCACATTGTAATTTTTTTCCAGGAAAGCATTTTTTAACTTTGAAAGTCAATTAATTGGTACTAAAACTTAGTTTTAAAGATTATGAATTTTATTATATTAACTTAATGTGTTTATAATCTACTTTTGATGTTAATTTCTAAATTTTATTTTTTATGTTGCTCTTGTGACGGTTTTTTTGCAATTGTCAACTGGACTTATCAAGTTATTCCCCGGGTATTATATGCAGGCCAATTGTTTGGTTTGGTAATAAGTTACTAAATAGTTAATTTAAACTAAAAAAATATTTATTGTAAGAGAAAGATTACTTAAATTAATCAAAAGTACATTAAAAATTGTTAAATAAGAAAAAATGTGCTATTTTAACAGATTTTCTGAACTATTCGGAAAATTTCCTTATTTTACAGGAAGGCAATTGAAATACTCTCTAGCTTGTGGGCTGCAAAACTCTTTCAAAGCTTGAAGATCATTGTATTTTTCCCTTGACAATGGTAAAAGACCTGTTGAACAAGAAACAATGTATCAAAATCAAGATATACAGAACATTCATTCAATTACATTGTTTTGTTTTTGCAGTCTTATATTACAAGCTTGAGAAGACTAATTTAGTTTTAATAACTAGCTTTATTCCAAAAAAGACATTTTTATTAAATTCAATATATATTAGAGTATATATTAATATCGAGTATTCAAAATAAATTAATGTGAGAGGCCTACCTTCATAAGCTGGCTCTGGCAGAATTATTTCTCCATCTTTCAGGCTGTTCATAGACTCCTTCATTTTCTCCCTCGCTTCTTGTAACAATCTTCTTTTTTCCTGTTTTTCAGTCAGTGGGCTTATTAATCTTCGTGCTTGTGTTTTTGCTTCAGCTGGCTTTTTTAAAGGGACTGTCTCCCAAGCACCATTGTAGTTAGTCCGCAGCTTAATAAGAACTTTACTGCTCTGATTAATTACAAGTTCTCTTATCGGTCTTGTAGGGAAGGATAGTGTTTTTTGATAAAACAAATCTAAGTGTGTGGTCCAGGATTTGATTATTTCCGGCTGTCTTTCAACATCAATTACCACAAACGGGGATGGCTTAAATCGGGAGCTTTCAATAGTTTCACACCAATCAGACGGAGTTTCACATTTAGCCCTTTTGTTGATTAAGGCGGTGTTCTTATCACATTCTAGATACGAGTGACCTCGTATTGGATAGGTGAATTTTATGGTACTTAATTTTTTTTGGGTGTGTACCAGATGGTGACACAACTTCAAAACTACATTGTTCTTGTTTTGCCCTGAGCAGGAATCGCAAAATATTTCAAGATTAGTAATGTTATGGTTAAGGTAATTGTAAATAAAGTGAAAAAGAAAGGAGCAAACTTCATCAGCCCCTTTGTTACCAATAGTTTCAGGATAAACATAGTAATAACTTGCTCCAGTCGACAGAATATGAATGTTGAACATGTACACTGAAAGTTGTCTTTTATAATACACGTCATTAGTTTGAATATTTGGGCATGGAAAATTTCGGCTATAATCCATTGCTATTGCTTCTATGTTGTTAGTTTTTCTGGCTTTATTTTTGGCTTCTGTCTTCCTCTTATAAAACGTTTGCTGTTTTCTTAAGTGTACTTCATGTTTTACATTAAGAGATTGTAATTCATTAATCACATTTTCTTTTACATTATTTTTATCTGCCAGCTGTAAATCTAGAGATTTACTTTCTGCTGCAAATTTGTCACAAACACTACAGGTATCAGCTCGAGGGTAGCCGAAGCTGATATTGAAATCATTGTTGAAAATACTGCGGTAACTTTCATAAGATGTTGGGATGTTGGGATATTTTATTTTATACTCTTGAAACATTTTTCTTATGTTCAAAGTTTCTTCCAAGTAAATTCGATCACTTTTTTTCAAACTATAGTGACTGTTTCTACTTTGAAATGAATTTATGTGTGCATGCACAGCAGCTAAACACTCATTAGTAATTTTTTTTGGGCGATTTCCATGGGTACCGCGTAGATCTCTAGGAACTGAAATATCTTTTTTCATTTTAGAAACGAGGCAATCTACTTTACCCCGAGTAATCCCATGTAAAGATATGAACGCCTGCTTACATACCTGAGTTTCATTTACAGTACCATCATCGTTGTTCACTCTAACACGGTAACATACAGAGCAGTCACGAAAAGTTACTTCAACTTCATCTTTTCTTGGCCTCCTTCTTTGAACTGGATGTATAGAAATTAATCCTGCAATGTATATATTCAGTTCATCATTGTTTTTCATAGAATTCATATTCCTTATAATTTCTTTTATGGTAACCTCTTTGAATTGTTCAAAACATTTTTTAGGGCATTGACAAGGTTCTCCTATCTCATGGGATTGTAACCTTATTTTCTTTAAAACATCACACATTCTTCCATAACGTTTTCTTTTTCTAGTACCCACTTTATTGAAATTCCCCACATCATCACACTCCACATTTTCACTGGCCATGGCGAAACAAACTTTTAAATAAGAAAAACACTGAGAAATAACTAATAAAACACTACTAAACTTTACCTTTCGACATAACCTTACAAACCAAAACCAATATTTATACAGTAAATCAGCTGAGACTAACAGAGAGCAGGTTTGCCAACAAAAAAGCCTATTTTTCTAGGACTTGTCAACTTCTTCCCCTGTTTCATATGGACATATCAAGTTATTCCCCTGTACACTGCTTTTTATTTTGCTCATATCTTGAGACTTATCTAGTTACTCCCCTTGAGGTTTTACCACAAAAAAATACCGTATTCAAGCTACAAACTGAAGAAATATCTCAATTTTCACAAAAAGTGGACTTATCAAGTTCTTCCCCTGTGGTCTTCATTTATTTACAATGTTATGTATTACAACTGCATCTCATGTAGAATACAGCAGTAAAATGTGTAAAACAATAATTGTTTTACAATTACAATTGCAATTATTGTTGTTTAATTGCTAGATTGTACTTAACAAAGAAAAACAGATAAGTAAGTTATGTAGTACAGAGTAGGCCTACCATGTACAGAAGTGGCTCCGACTGGATCATCTACACCAATTCTATCAAGAAGCGGCATCGTTACACAAGCAAGTATTCCACCGACACAACCGATGAATATAGCTTCCCATGACTGATACAGGAAACATCCAGCTGAAAGTTACTTAAAATGATTATGAACTATCTCCAGTGTACTCAACAATCATATTTATTTCACATTTCTTAAATTAAATATTTTTTTATAGGAAGACTACCACCTTTAGATACCTTCTACTATGTAGGTTTTCTATTTAGTTTTTTTTAAATAATTCTCTTTTACAACAATATAGGAATGTTAAAAGAGAAAGTTAGAATAACATTTTTAGAAAGAGTTTTACAAGAAATAATAAATTGGCGCAGTGGTTTTCCTCAGAGATGTACAACTGTATACAAATGTATAACACTGTGAAGGCGCCTGGGTCTAAATGTGACAATAAAACATCAAAAGTAGCGATGACGATGTTTCTAGGATAACAACTTAAATTACGCACACAATGTAACAAAATATGAAAAAATGTGAAACACTTGACAGTCTAGTAATGAATTTTTAAAACTTGATGTGCAATTTACAATTAATCTAATGTAAAAAATATGATTGGCTTTTTGCCTTTTTTCTTTCGACACATTTTTTTCTTTACAACATTTCCAAGTTGTAGGCCAATTAGAAATAACAGGCAACACATTCAGCCTCTTAGATCCGATCGGCGGTGATATCTTACCAAACGCGTCTTCTATGCGCAACGCTTGTATGCGATTGTGGAAAACATTAAGATGGATGGTCGGTCATCACAAGTGGGAGATCAAACTCATGACTGTAGGCCATAGCCACAATGTAAAATGTCTCAACTCCTACTCAAACATTTATATTCCTTTCTGAATGTATTGTGACAATATCGAAAAGGAAAGAGTGTTCGAGAATTCCTAAGGAAGACCGAGATTTTAAAAATGTCAACTTAAATAATAAGAGTGATGAATAGCTTCAAAGAAATACGAGGGTTATGCAGAAAATAACCTCCGTTTTGAAATAAAAAGTAAACGAGTGAAGATACAAAAACTTTATTATATACATATTAAAACTACAGTTTTTCTCTATTTTTCGACATAGTCGCCAAACAGATTCAAGCACTTGGCCACAGTTTTATCCGAGTTAAGAACTAGATTATTTTTTGCATCAGGTCTACAAGCTTACTTCAAGCTTCTTTAGTTTTAAACCTTGTTCATAGTTTTCATCTTCGAGAGATATTGTCGTATCATCAGCAAACAATTTAACAATAACAAGGTCAAAAGCTTTTCATAAATCACAAAATAAATAAAATGGAATTTTTTAGCCATCAATCAGTTTCAATAAGTTTCTTAAGTATTGGGAAATTACAATCTCTGTTGACCTATACTTTCGGAACCCATGTTGGACATTTGCGAGTAAACTGAATTTACTTAAAAAATCTACTCAATTATCAATTTTTATTTATTTTTACCGCCGTTTTGAAAAAATTTTCTCGATGTGGGTACTTTTGATTTATCTATTTAAATTTACTCGTCCATGTGACGAATAAAATGCATGTTTTGACAGTAGCAACTGTCTTTAATAAAATAACAGTAGGCCTACTCAAAGGAGTAGGCAATGGTAGGAGTAGGCCCATAACAGGTATGTGGAGTGTTAATATATTTGTAATCGATCTTCTAGTACCAGGGCTAAAAAAGAAATCAGTTCTATTTCTTATCCCATGGTAAGCCAATTACATGACTGAAGTATTTAAGAACAGAAGAGGTACAGGTATAAAAAATACTTGTAAGAGTTATCTCCCTGTTCAGAGGACTGAGAGTAATGAATTTCATTATGCAGCTAGACCCTGTGGTGAATAAAGTGAGGTTTGTCATTTGCAGGGTGGAAAGTAGGTGCTTTTCAGAAGGCCTGGCATGCTGATAAGCATGTTTTTCAACTCTGTGAAGAAGGCTATTGTAAACCTCCTCACTCCTCGTTTTACTTAGCTAAACCTCTAGAAGCTCAAACCAGGTCTGTAAAGTTGGCCCCCATACAAAATTTAAGAAAATTACCCAGTAGAATCGATTGTTCTACGTTTGTTCCGGATTATTCCGGAAAATGTTTTGTTCGTTCCGCTTGAATAAGCGAGGAAACCAGTGGGAGGGGCTAACTTCGCACTGGATTTCCCCCCGCTCAACATTTTAAAAGTTTTTGGCCTAAATCGATAGACCTTAGTTTGTTTCGGATGGTTTCGCAAAAATGTTTGTTTGTCTTCTCAAATAAGCGAGAAAATCGAGGAAAACTAGATGGTGCAAACTTCACTCTAGCCCCCTCCACTCACGATTTAAAAGTATTTTTGCATGGATCGATAGCCCTTCGTTTGTTCCGGTCCGTTCCGCAAAAATTTTCGTTTTTTTTCGCTCAAATGCGCCAAAAATCAAAGAAAACTTTGGAGAGGTAAGGATAAGCCATGTATTTAATACTTTAGTGTTTTTACTTTAAATGATAGCTCTCGTTTTTTCTGGATTGTTCTGTAAAATGTTTTTAAAATCTGCCGAAATTAGTGAGGAAATTGTGAAATACTTAGGAATGGATACGCTAAGAAATTAAATTTAAACTTTATCGTTATTCCTATCGAGAGTCCTTCTTTTTTTTCGGAACATAAAAATTATCATAAAAATTACAATTGCTCAGCTCATACTTGCGAGAAAATCGAGGTACACTCGATGGTACTAACCTCACTCTAGGCCCCCCCCCCACTCATTAATAACGGGTGTTATATTAAGGACGCAACCCTGATTATAAGAAGATAGAAGTAATATATCGGTAAATTTTCTGTCCCCCAATCGGTATGCTGGCAACAGTGTACTCAAGGCCAACTACCTAAGACAGTTAAAATGTTCCAGTCAAGCATTAGTGTGGTAACAGCAGTCGATTCGTTATATTGTGTCAGCAATGGTTTTTTCCAAGGAAGAACGCGTGTTTATTGTAGAGACTTACATAGCAAGTAAATCTTATAAATGTGTGCAACCGGCAAAGATACGGCAGCGTGAGTTTATTCTCTTTGAGCTGTGTAAAATTTTGTTCTTCATCACTAAAATAAAAATGATCCAGTAATTGAATACCATTTTCTTCAACCAAAGATCGAAACCATTGACAATATTGTAATCGTTTCTGATGGTCTGTAGCTTTCAGTTCATGAGTTACGCCAACGCGATAAGGATGCAAATGTAACTTTTTCGTAGCTCTGAAAACAGTAGTTAATGTTAGCCCAGCTTGCGATGATAATCTTCTAAGCGATTTTTTAGGTGATTGAGTCAAACGATTTTTCAAATCTTCGAGAACTTCCGCGGTTAACTTTGTTGGCTGGCGAGGTGGTTTCTCATCGAGTACACTCCCAGTTCTACGGAATTTATTTATCAAACGCAATATTGACGATTTATTCGGAACGGCAGAACGGGAAATTTCAACTGAAACTTATCTTGCACACATTTGTAACATTTACTCGCTATGTAAGTCTCTACAATAAACACGCGTTCTTCCTTTGAAAAAAACCATTGCTGACACAATATAACGAAACGACTGCTATCACCGCACTAATGCTTGACTGGAACATTTCAACTGTGTCAGGTAGTTGGCCTTGAGTACACAGTTGCCAACATACCGATTAGGGGCAGAAATTTACCGATATAGGCCTATTACTTCTATCTTCTTATAATCAGGGTTGCGTCCTTAATAAAACACCCGTTATTTCAACTTTTTTGCTTAAATCGATAGCCCTTCGTTTTTCCAGGAATTTTTATAGAAAATTTTGTTTGTTCTGCTTATGTAAGCGAGAAAAGGAAGAAAAACTGGATGGGTGTACTCTATTCCACCTCGAACATTTTTTCCTGAAATTTCTAGTCACTGTCCAGAATTTTATAATGCCAGAAAATCGGTGCAGAATTAATATTAAAATAAGCCTCCTTGGTTCAGGTCTGACTTGTAAGGGTGCTATTTCCCTAATTTCTGAGTAAATTTTTATCGCATTGTGTTCAACCGTAAAACTAGGCTAATAATAATATACTGTTTGTCCATATTTTATTTTTTTATTTTTTAGAAAAAGGTTTTTCTCTTTATCGCGTTATTTACTGTAAAACTATTAAACGAGGCGACACCTAGTTGCATGACATGAAATAGCAGAATAAAAGTGCACTTAAAATCATTTTGCAGAGACAGTAAACAAAAAGCAAAATCCGCATTCTTGTTTCATATCGTAAGCGAAATCAGAAAATATTCGACGATTTTCTGGCGGTGTAATGTTGAAAAAATCATAAAATTACATGTTAACAAATTACTAAATGTGACAAATTACTAAACAAATATTTATTCGTTTTATCCCTAATGTGTGTACGTTGCAATCTCAAATCAGAACAATAAGCAACCCCATGACCCAATAATAAATGACTTGTAAATGAGGTTGTCTTGTACAGATCCAAGCCTATCATTCTTGAGAGAGTATGGTTAATTGAACCCCAACCATCAAAGTACACCGGTAACCACTGTCTAGTATTCAAATCCGTATAAAATAATTAACTTTACCAGGATTTGAACTAGGAACCTACAGCTCCAAAAATTGAACAACTGACTCGCGGCGACGACTTTACCTCTAGACCAACCCGATGGGTACTAAAAAAACCCGCAAACAAATTACTGAAAGATATTGTTCGTGGAATCATTAATGTTTGGTTTACGGCTAATTTAAAAAAAGAAACCAAAGCGGCGTGAGATGGACTCATGTATGGAAGACGACAGAACGACGGAGAACAACTCTTCAAAATGGTCTTCAGTTTACAACGCGTTTAGGAAGAAAACTGCCAGCCATAACAATAATTTAATCCTGACCTACTATTCGCACCGGTTTCCTTCCAGAATAGTTTGTCAACCCAAAAAATCGTCCATCAGAAAAGAGAGGTTTTTAATTCTATAAACAAATAATTAAACCAATAACTTAATTGAATTATATTAGTTATATATCAAAAATTTGCCAGATAAAAATTATTCAAATGATAAGTAAATTAGATTGTGAATGCGAGTTTTTGAAAGAATTGTATTTCAATTTATTAATAAAAATGTGTTTTTATTACTGTTTAAGCTTTTTTTCTTAACACAATGTAATATTTATTTATAACATGTTTTATCTAGTTTCTTAACGGGTGGACGCGAAATTGATAGCAAATGAGAAATTGACAACTCTGAGACAATGTACATAATATACGTATATTATTACACAGGAGCGGTGCTAAAAACTCTAGTGAGAAACCCTCCAATGTACGGTGTATAAAATTGTTCAAAACACCGCAATTTCGCATCCGGTACTAAAATGTATTTATTTTGGCATGTCTCTCTGGTTAACAAGAAAATTCTCAAAAAAATAAATATAGTTGCCCGTAACAATGAACTTTAGTTTAAAAAAATTATGTCCAAAAACCATGTCACAATAAATTTTTATAAAGAATTGTAATTTGGCGTCCGTATACGGACGCCAAATTACACTCAGACTCCAGATTGATAGGAAAATGTCAATGTACGGACGCGGAAATGATAGTAGAACATACATACATATATATACGTATATTACATATTTTTTTTTTTTTTTTTTTTTTTTTTTTTTTTTTGGTTTAACGTCCGGCTGTTTTGCAAATTGCTGCTAATGAAGACGGTGAAGGATGAAATGAATTTTTTGTAACGTATGAAAAAATGCCATGCCTGAGTGGGATTCGAACCCAAGACCGCGTGATGAGAGGCGAGCACGTTACCAACATCGCCAACGCGGCCGGCGATGTTATATATATATATATATATATATATTACTTAGACCTGTGTATGATTCACATAATCTGAGTGCAGAGTTTATATTCAATTAACTTGTCTGAAAAAAGCTGCAGGTGAATGAAGTGATCTGCGGCGAAATTGATAGCAAATGAGAAATTGACAACTCTGAGACAATGTACATAATATACGCATATTATTACACAGGAGCGGTGCTAGAAAACTCTAGTGAGAAACCCTCCAATAAATAGGTAGCCCCCTACCTGTAATTGCTACAAGAGATCCGAGAACTCCATTTATTAAATCCATTATGTCTGGAAACCCTTTGTTCACATACAACGAATATGTAAGTGCGAGAAATCCTCCGCCAAAAGATGATAGCATTGTCATGACTGCTGCCTTAGCTGCATAAGCCCATTTTGCTCCACTTACTCCATATGTACTGAAATCATTAAAATATTATTTTTCACTCAATGACTTTGTCGATTCTACTTATGTAGAGTGCCTAATCCACATTATATTAGTGCTTTATTTGTCCACAGTTTTCCAAGTTAGCTTCAAGTATTATATTTCTAAACAGCCGAGAGCTGACGACATTCATGTAAAAACAGTGTATTCTTATTTCTCCTTCGAGAAAAACTCAAAATACTCAGTTTCAGGGCACTACATACACCTTCAAATAGAGTATAAAGCGGTGATATTTGCTACGATTATTTTTCTTAAAATGCCGAGTAGAAATACTCTCATAATAGTATGACATCAAAGCTCTAGACAAGATGAAATTCAAACACCTGTCGGTGGTGCCTGAATGAGTTTTGCCACGAAATTTTCTGCGAGTAGATAAATTACCATCTAGATCAACAAATTAAAACATTTAGAGAGTTCAGTTTACGGAAAAGTTGATCACAAATAATTGCCGCAAGATGGAATGGTACCACTAACATATTAGTAAAGCTATAACGGAAAAGCGGGATTTTCCTGTAATTTGTGAACGGTAGGCCTACATGATATCTTGATAAAAATTGAACTGAGCGCATATCGGGCAGGCAGAGACGCACGGTGTCCGGTAAAAAGAACAAGTTGAATATAGGCCTACTCCGTATTTCGGTAGTATGTTACCGCGGAGTGAACATTTGGAAGAGCCGCAGTTATTTGAAAACCTCCAATGTCTAATGTTATTGAGTATTCGTGTGGTCCTAGTGGATTGACAAAGGCCTCCGTTGCCTGATTTTCAGCAGTTCAGCAGGGCTCCAAAAACACGTTTTTTACATATTGAGTCAAAAATTTCCAGAAAAATCTACCAGAGCTACAGATCTGATCTGTTTACAAACAATCTTCAGTATTTGGTGTCTGAATATTATGATATCCCAAAATTTTCACTCACCAACTTATATCCGCCATTTTGAAACGTTTCCGACCGGACTTACGCTGGCCAGTCTCTAAGATAACAGCTGAGTCCAAAATAAGCTCATGCCATCTTGATCGATCACCTCCTGACACAAAGAAATCGTGAAAATGGGAACATAGTAGCCTACCTTCCAAGGCGCCATCTTGAATAGTTTGACTTCCAATTATTTACGGGAAAAATTCAATGACTTTCCTCCTTCTCGCTACTTCTTCTTCTACTTCTTTAGTAGAAAGAAACGAATGTCCCGGGGACGGTTACCATATTAATACATGGTGCTTTTGAAAATCTAGGTCCATTTCTTATCCGCTCTGGAGAACCCCAGAAAGTAGGTGGATGGTTCAAATTCAACGTCCCTATAATTTTTGAGGTGGAGAATTTGAATCGTACAGCCGAGTCGGTCGCTGAAGTCCTTGGGGTTGAAAATGGGATTTAAAAATTTTAAAAGAATATAAATTGATGGGTACTCTGTATCGGAATGACGACCTCATATCGGATTCTACGTAAAAATGAAAAGAATTAAATGGGCTTCATTTATTTCTTTTTTTTTGACGTTATGTATTTTTTCCGGTAGGCCTATTTATATATTTTTTATTACATTCTTTGCCATTACCAGTGCGGGGCTACGAAAAAATGTGTAAAAATATGGTGTGAAACCATCACACAACTTTCTCTTGCCAATGTAAATAATGAACCATATAACCTAACATTAGTAAACAACGTAAAATGAAAAATGGCCGCCTCCGTGACGTACGGGAAAGCACGCTAGCCTACTAAGCGGCGGTCCCGGGTTCGATTCCTGGCTAGGGTTTGGAAATTATTACGTGCCAAAAGGCATCATTACAGATTCTTAACCCACCATAGTCGCTAATGATCAAGCTGTTGTTGCAACTTTAAACAAACAAAAAACTGAAAAACAACCGTAAAATGAAAACTAATCTCAGTTTGGCTTAATAATAAGGAAAATCACTGTTTCACGCTAAACTAGGCCCTGTAGAGGAAAATGCTTGAAACAAAGTTGTAGGTTTTTTAATGTCCTATAAATGTGATTATATAGACTTTTTTCCGTAAATTGCGTATCAGGGCCGAAATCTTAAACTTCCAATTTATTTTTACGGATTTTGATGAAGAAAAAAATCAGAAAATCATTAATTACTGCTAAACTAAGTATTAGGTATCCAAAAATACAATTCAAATAGAGACTGTAGGTTTTTAAAGTTCTACAATTTTGATTATTTACTTTTTTGCTCTAAAATGCATATTAAAAGACTGCAATCTTAAAAAACAGTTTTTTGTACGTGAGCACAGCCTCACCAAGAATTTTAGCAGACATGGTGCTTACCCTATCTTGTAGAGCATAAAAAATGTAGTAAATGAGGCGATTTTAAAAAAAAAGTAGGGACCGTTTTTGAAAAAATAGCTAAAAATGAAAAATTACACGAATAAACGACTACTTCCGGTTGACCGATTTTGATGAAAATGTTCGTGTCGGGTGCTCTTGCGGTACCTAACTTAAGTTCCAAGTTTCAACTTCGTACAATATTTCGTTCTTGAGTCAATGTATTTTTGTTAAACACCCTGACATTGACAAAATTAAATCAGCTTTTGTAAAGGCAGAGTTCACGGACAATTATAATAGTAGGCCAACAGAAGTAGAATATTCTGAGAATTGTAACAACAAAAACGTGTCAAGGAGCTGTCGTATTGATAGACCTAATAAACTGCTGTTGCAGCTTCTTTTAAATCAGAATAATTCTGATTTAGACACAAGTCCAATTTTATTGGACTTCTGTAAATAATGAAGCAGACGGAAAAATATTACTACGGACTGTTTTTATAAAATCCGATCCGTTTTTATAAAAAGAATAAAAAGAATCCAGGCCCCGGTACAGGAACTTAAAACATCGGATAACGACCGGCTTGGTTATCTCCACTAGTAATCGAGATAAATTAAGTAAATTGGTTAAGAGGCAGTCATTTAATGTAAAGTTACTCAACCATTTTTTAACTTACAGGAAAATAACTGGTAATTTAATAAGAATACAGAGAGTGGTTGTTACAGGGGAATCTTAAGGAACGCAGAAACGAAATCCAAACTGGTCTGAAAAATCTTGAATGAAATATCAGGCAGAAAGCCTAAAAATAAAAACTTAGGAAAATATACTGCTAAAGAGACCTGTATTATAGATAAAGACTTGAGTATGTGGCTAATGACTTTAATAATTATTTTTCGCAAGTAGGATATACTCAAGCTCAGAAAATCAATTTAGACGGAACTCACAGACGGAAAACTTCAGATGGAATTGATGAAGATGTGGAGGAGTTTGCTGATACCTTTATTTTCGAAACTACTGTATTTCAAAAGATGATCTCATTCGGGTTTGTAAACAGTCTAAGGGACGGGGGCTTCTGCGCCAGGTTATCAGGTTATGACCGAATACAAACCAATTTTGTAAAAGAACACTCATATGTTTTTATTATTTGCTTTTAGACCACACATTTAGCTTATAATTTAACTTTATGGAACGGAATTTCTCCAGATTCCTTTAAACTAGCGAAAGTTACCCCTTTGTATAAGAACAATGATTAGGTCTACTCCATGAAAAAAAATTATCGTCTTATTTCAAAGTTGAGAGTTTTTTGAAGATATTGGAACAGACTGTTAAACATCAATAATTGAAATATGTAAACTACCATAATAGTGTGGCGGATATTCCGTTCGGCTTTACGAGGGATAAAAATATTAGTGAAGCTTCATATTCTGTAAACAGAGACATTAATAGCGCAATTAACAATGACAAAACGAGCATGATATCCTTCTTAGATTTAGTTAAGACTTTTGATACGGTGGACGACACCATAACACCAGTCGGATAGGAGCAAAGAACAGATCACTTTCGTCGTTTAGCACATATTTTGAAAACATAAATCCAACTGTTTCACTTTGCGGAGTACTCGGTGAAATAAAAAATATTAACTACGGAGTAGTGCAGGGAAGTACTTTGGGTCCGTTGCTCTTCCTTATCTATATTAATAACATTTCCAGTATTAGAATTACCGGAAAAATGTACTTTTGTTTGCTGATGACGCAGAAATCGGTTTTTTAAGGGAAAGTTTGGGATGAGGTTTATTTGTGTGCGCTAAACGATTTAGCAGAAATAAAGAGGTAGTTTGATCATAACACTCTGACACTGAATTTATCGGAAACTAAATTTATGCCCATTTCATTACGGAATAGGGGTGACACTAAAAAAATGTCCGAAGGCACACAGTTGTGGGAATGCGCAGAGTAGTAGTCTGCAGTTCGATCACAGATTGACTTGGTAATTTTATGTCCAGTCCATAATAAAATAAGATGAGGAATTTGCTCTTTGTTTTCACACGAATAAATTTAATATTAGATGTTTCAGAAATAAGACTATTATAAAGTCTGCTATAAAGCGCATGTAAAGTCCAGAATATTAGAAGGTACTGTAATATTGTACATGTACATACAGTTCAATTGAAGACGTTGAACATTGTACGTAGGTCAGCAATGAAAGGTGGATGAAATGAAAACAGCCGGGCCCCACACAAAATCTGTTTTGCGTTTTTCAAGTGTTAGATGTAAGGCAATTATTATAAAAACTTTACCGGTATTCTTGGATTCCAATCGCAATGATGAATCGATAGGTTCGCCTCGTGAGTATTCGACCCGCAGTGCTCTTTGTCAAAATATTCACGGTGTGCCGATGAAGAAATTTCCCTTATCAACAAATTGCTTTTACAAGAAAATGTTAAATATTGTTAGGAATATCCGGAAAGAAATGAATGCATTCGAGTGATTGAAAGTAGCTGATGGGCGGGAGGGAGGGAGGGAGAATGGTGAGTGAATGGAGGAGGTGAAGAAGCCAGTCGTCTACTTACAGCCGATACAAATGCATATTATTATTGTTCGATGCGGTAATCAAATGGTATTATGATTCCTACATCTGCTAGATTCGTTAAGGTGGTTGGATCGAGTACAACCGGGAAACAAAAGGCGCGATGTGACTTCGACGCGCACATTAGGCGTAACGCTTTGCTCGTTAAGGAATAGGGATGTTTGGAGGATAGACAGGAACATATACAGGGAATAACACTGCAATTAATGATGAGTTTAGCAGTACTTACTCGATTTTGAGTGCGTAGATTTCCCAGGATGCTTCAATTCGTGGACGCCGTTGTAGGAAAACACTAAATGTTCGATTAGATCTGTACAGATTTCACACAATAAACAAGGGCACGTTAAGAGTAAACATAAAGCACTGCTAACACTTGGATAATTGCAGTTAGGGTAACGGTTTACAAGTTCGAGACACGAGGTAACACAAATTGCACAAAGTCCGGTAATCACTTGAATAATACACAACATGAATAGTTCGTTACATAATTATAAGCGCGTTCACAATGAATAGCTTCGTTGCTTGGGGCCGTAATTGATACATTATCGGCAACATGAAGTTGGAATATCCAACGCGTTAAATGCAGGTGACGCCAGCACTCGAGGCTGCGAGCGTCCGTTGAACCACGACCGAACAGTTAGCTGGTTTGACTTGAAGTGAAGGAGATTCGGGAAGAAAGGAACAATGGCGGAGTGAGCAAGGGAAATTGGTCTAATTTTGCTATTGGCGGAGGACGAGCCACGTGATCAAGGATCACACATGCGTAGAACTAATTAGTGATGTAATCGATGCAGAATCAATATTACTGATTCAATCGAGCGGGAAAGATTTATTCTGGAAGATTCGACGGCGCGCGGTATTTGAATCTATTGTAATACTGAACAATTATTATTATTATTATTATTATTATTATCATTTGTTGTGGTGGATGGAGGATGGACTGGTGGGTGGAGGACACCACTCCATGTGGGGGTACGCCCTACTCTACTACTCCACACCCAATCCACTATTATTAGCTTTAGTAGGCTATTTAGTGGTGTTGGTTACTATATTGTAACTCTACCAATTTATTTAAGCTTTAAACATAGTAGGCCTAACTAATGTTTGGGTTGATTTTTAGCCTTATCTACTTTTATGTAGTGTGTTTTTACCGACTGGCGTGTTTTATATTACTTATAATTAGGTTATATACAATTATTGGTTATATTAATTAATTAGGTTATGTTTTTCACATTACATTTTCTATTCATGAATAAACGTAGGTTATATTTTAAAATATTTACATTGGCAGGAGAAAGTCGTGTGATTGTTTACACCAGATTTGATCGTATCTTAAATCATCTTTCAAAAATCACGGCCTATGCGACCGTAAGCGGTTTTTACGTGAGTAAGTATTTGCGTTAAAAGCAATAACTTTCTTCAGGTCTGCTATATTATTTTGGATTGACACGTGGCTGAAAAAATGTTTTTTGAAAGAACCTCTTACATTAAGGAGTGATAGTTAATGCTGTGGAATTAATAATGCGCCGAAACACAAAACACTTGGCTACACAAAGACAACGAGACGTATAAATTTAGTCGTACCGGAGTTTTAGCGAGCATTCTGTAGGATATATGGAATTAGCGTTTCAGGAATTTAATTTTTATTTTAATGTTGTATTTAAAATTGTATGATATTGTACTGTTTCAGGATTAAAAAATTTCAAGGATTGTTAAGTAATAACTTGATTAATTGTTAAAATTGATTTATTGTAAATTATAAAATGTATTTTATATAAATTACAAGAAAGAATTAAATGTAACAATATATTATTGGACTTTACGTGTGCCAGGATGTGGTTTGTTAAAGCAGATAGTTGTTTTAACAAATTTAAAATACATGAGTTGATAGGAATGATTATGACATCCTTGCGGTTGTTTCGCAATGCCACTAACCGTAGGTAGCTAAATAAAGCTCGTGACGTTAGATGGCCGTATGCAAAAGGCCTAACTTTATTTGGAAAGCCTCTTGTGGCTGGGAGACAGCCTATTAATGGTGGTTTCCAAAATCACCCATTTTATGATAGTTGGGAGAGGACACGTGGCCTAGATTATCAGTGTCTATGTACCCTACGTGCTTCTACGAGGCGTTATCTTCGTATGGACCGTCTGTTACCGAATCCAGAGGATGGGTTGTGAAAGGTTGTTCCTCATTATATTAGCTATGTGTTAGATTCTTAATGTGTAAAGTGTATTGATTAGAAAGTTGTAAAGCCATTTTACTGGAATTAAGGTTAATCTTTATTCGTTAAATTTTAATTAGGCTTCTGGGAATCACACTTATTTGTATTTAACACTAACTTATTACACCAAAGAGGCAAGAAAGGGTTACCACTCGGCCAGCCGCTACAATTCCTCGCATATCCACAAGTCTGAGAAAAGCTATACTATGAACAAAACAGATAAATTAGTGGAACAGAGAACACCCGTGATAGGCGGATTTCGCCGTGCCAGAAATTCGCTCGCTGACTACAAATGAAATGGTTTTACATGAAATACTGAATTGGGCACCCAATAACACAGCGTGCCATTCCATCCACCTAACCCGTGTGATCAACGTACCCCTCTGACCGCGAGCAATATTGCTCGCTAATACCTGAAAAGCATCATCTTGCTCAACTCAATTCTTACATGAAAATGATAATATTGTATAAAAATCGTTACCGGCAGAATTCACTGACAATTTCTGCCTAAATCTGTGACTTATTTCAGTTGTTATGCTTTTACTGAAAGAAAAGAAAAATACTTGCTGGTACATTGAACCTCACCTTCCTGAATTGAAAGCCAACCAGCCCCACCACAAAACAAACAAGCCCATACAACAATTTACAGGAGTTCCCATAGGAAGAGGTGCTGTACCATGCAAATATCTGCCCAAACGAGGACCCAACATGATTGCAGAAGCGAACGCTGTTGATCAGAAACATAAAAGATTAGTTTAAACAATATATTATACTTTATAAAATTTAAATCGCTAAAAATGCAGATTCCTTGATTATCCAGACTACCTGTAAAAAGGTCTCTTAGAATAAAATTGGTAATAGAAAAAGCAAGCCACGTACTATATCTTTGACTATGCATATCGATAGCTGCATATCGATAGATAGATTTATTCTGCTCCTCCACTGAACGACCTAAGGTAACCGTACGCTGTTGACCTACTTGTGCCGTTGAGGTGAGTAGCGCAAAGGTACTTTTAATAGGCTGTCTTGATTACAGACAGCTGTCGCATTAATATTTGTTCTAGTATACAGGAATTCTTCTTTGATCGACTATAATCCTTCCGATGCTTAATTTTATTGTAAGAATATTTCCAGCACAAGTACATAGGTAATGTCAAGTAAAGAGAGCCAACTGTGGCACAAATTCCCATACATACACCGAACTTTAATTCGGAGTAAACCCTCCTTGTGTTTCCAATGTTTTTGTACAATTATAAATGTTGGGTCAGCCTCCTTACCATAGAACCCTCAGCTAGTGTTGACTGATTCACGACAAACTCAACTGAGCTGAGTACGCTGGCTGTAAGTTAGCTTCCTTGATGAACAAATTGTTTCTTTCAGAGAAGGAAGCAGCATTTAGAAGTGCAGAGACAAAACCTATATTCAAGCTGAGTGCCTCCACACCCTAACAGGCAAGCCTTCGCTGAAGACCAGAAATAGAGCAGTAGCTGCTACCCAGGAGCCACAAAGCATTTATCCTTTATGGAAGGAATGGAGATCATCCCAAAAAGTTGGCATGTGCTGATGCCCAGAAGAAACCTGGGACCAGTGGAGTTGGATGACTTGACACTCAAAATTTTAGATCATGAGTGAATACATTACATTTACTACACAATGTTGTCCATACAAGCTAGCAATTGTCAGAACTCAGTTAACTTACAAGAAACACCTCCCACTAAGTGAACAGGGCCTGACCCTGCAATATCAACAATTCCAAGTTTGTTGAGGAACCCGTGGTCACCCCACACCCAACCAGCTGGTACACAGTATACTACTGTATTCAAAAATGAAAATATACAATATGCCTTAAAATTGCACCTAAAATCAACAAACATTAAATTTATCATAATTAAGCAATCTATTTAGGAAAACTATTTGCTAAACTGAGTAGGAGTGAAATCCACCAACCAAAAGCGTAGCCAAGTCGATGAAATTTATTCGGTTCAGTCAAACATTACAAAAAATTGTATATCAAATAATCACACTATAGTAAACACGATTTATTTAGGCGGGTGGGAGTTTAGTGTGTACTTGGCCACTCCCACTCCCACCAGTCGAGCGATTTCTCCTCTCTTACTGCTCCCGTTCACTTGAAACTTATACCTTAATTTAAAGTTTACTTCACCCTTTACGCTCAAACAATGTACTCCGCCTATAATATCTGATACACATCAAGTAATAGTTTATCATATCTGTAGCGTATGCGTTAAAAACAATCAAATTAAAAAAAGAAAAATTTCAATTTCAAGTTGTTCTATTTTCGTGTTTAAAAATTAGCTTATCGTATTTGATTGTAGAGGACTGCGCGTATGTTTTATCACTTGTAAAGTTTATATTTCGTACAAAAAAATAAAACAAGATGTAAATTTAATTTTGTTTCACACCCCACGATTAATGAAGATAAAGCTTTTCAAATAAATAATTCAATTGTGTGGATTCAAAATTACGAAAAAAAAACAAAGTTTGGTATAAACACTGTTAGGCGTAGGCTTATAGTATAGGATGTAATGTAATAAGTTTGTTATGACCGTATATTTTAAGGAGCTTTTAATATCTTTTTTTTTATGTAGAGCCGTATATTTTGTGATATTTACTTTTTGTTTGAAATGTTATGGTATTTGTTCTGCTTCTTAAATCGTAGATGGACGAGGTTGCTGTATTTTTTGCATTGTGCAGCGTTGATAATGCCTAATAATTGATGGAAATGAAATAATTGATTGAATGCATAATCATTGATAAATATCAATGATAAAATTGGTATAACTGTTTGTTTAGTATTTGATGGCATAAAATGATTTGTTCTTGTATCTTTAAACCGTTACGAGTGTAGCGAGCGGCTACCTTATCTTATCATTCTTCTATTTTTCATTTTAGAAATACATTTTTAGTTCTTTTTAATTTAATTGTAAATTATTGTTTATGTCTTCTTCGGCATTTCTCTGTAATATTAATGATGTGAATCTGTGGGCAATGGTTTGTTTTTTATACATCAAAATATAAGAAGTGTTAATTCTAATTTTGACTTGTTCCTTTCTTACTTGAGCTGTCTTGGAGTAAAACCACATGTTATTGTTTAGTCTGAGGCCTGGCTTCAGAGTGCAGACGAGGTTGAGTTGTATAATGTTGCAGGTTACCAAATTTTCGCTGATTGCAGCACGGGCAACAGGGCCGGTGACGTTATTTTATACGTGCATCGGTCACTTTCCCCTGTGCAGGTAGAATGTGTAACGGATGGGGTTCATGGGGTTCATGGGGCTGATGTGGTCATAGTTTCATGTTATGTCTGTTTGGTAAATTTTAAGATTATTGCCGTTTGTCGGTCTCCTATACAAGTAGAGACCTTAGTATTCGTTCTTGGGATAATTTATTACATGAATGCAAGGACAGTGATTTGATTTCTTTGGGAGACTTTAATATAAATGTTGATGATTATCATTATGACACAGATGGATGAGTATCTTAATAGGTTCTTGTATAGTCATGGTATTGAACAGATTATAGATAGACCCACTCGTATGCAGGGTGATTCTGTGTCATGTATTCATCATATTCTGTTTAGGTCAGATGCTAATGTTGTGTTAAAATCTGCTGTCATCGACTCTTAAATTACTGATCACTTTGCGACAGCTTGTGTAGCGGGTTTTAATGACTTATCGCGGGGGCTAATTAGGATTACAAAAAATGTTATAGCTATGATGAACTCTCAGAGCTGGCCGCATCTACCGACTGGTCTGAGGTCTACAAAGTCGGTGATGTCAATGTTTCTCTTTCCTTGTTTTATGATAAGTTTAAAGTTTAAAATAGTGCTGGATGGTTGCTGTCGTAAAAAATATGTGTAGTTAATGAACGTAGAAAAAGCATGAAACCCTGGGTTACTGCTGGACTATGTTGCGCTTTTCAAACTCGGGACAAGCTATATAGGATTTTTAAAAGAGATCCAAGTAACAGGAGGGCACAAAATAATTATAATAAATTTATAAACAAATTGGAAAATTGGGTTCGAGCTGATAAATTTAATTATTATTCCTCTGCTTTTAATAACTGCAAAAGTAATCGTAGAAAGCAATGGGAGAGGAGTAATGAGCTTATCGGCAGAAGCGCTTCTACTGCCAATACGAGCCATTGTCCTGAATAGCCAAGGGACGTTGGTTACAAAGCCGATGGATTTCACCAATATGTTTAATAACTATTTTACTTGTGCCACAACGGAAATTGCTGAGTCATTACAGGCCCCTTCGCCTGGGCAACTTCTGCGCTGTAATACTCATTTTAGGTTACTTATAAATAATAAAAATATTTTCTTTAATCCGATTTCGGCCGACCAAGTGCTTAGGCTCGTTAACTCTATTTCGTTGTACAAAAGTTCTGGAGGTGATTTAGTTACGCCGATGGTTCTGCGCTCTACTGCACTTACTTTATCTCCTGTTCTTTATGATATATTCAATAAGAGCTTATTTAGTGGACGTTTTCCTTAACTTTTGAAAAAGGCGGTGGTGGTACCAACTTTTAAGAAGGGCGATAGAAAAAATGTTAGTAACTATCGACCTATATCACTACTTCCCCTGCTTTCAAAAATATTTGAGAAATTAATGAAGGATAGAATTGTTACTTTTGCAGCATTGCAAAAGCATTGGCATGGCAGCATTTCCTTTCCGATATTTATCTTAGCTTGAATTCTCTATAAACATCTCTAGAAAACATCTAATTCCAAACCATCAGTTCGGCTTTAGAAATAAACACTTCACAATAGATCAGGTACACAGAATAACTAGCCTAATAGAAAAAAGCTTTAGAAGATAAACGAATCTGTTCTGCAATTTTCCTTGATATATCGCAAGCATTCGACAAGGTATGGTATGATGGATTACATTACAAGCTGAGAACATTTCTGCCAAAGGAGTACTCAGAAATACTCAAATCATATTTAACAGGGAGATTCTTTAGAATTAAACAAGGAAATGCGTATTCTGGACTGAAGGAAATCAAGGCCGGAGTTCCTCAAGGAAGTATACTGAGTCCGATCCTCTACTTGCTGTACACCAGTGACCTTACCGAGCTAGAAAATAATACCGTAGCTACTTTTGCCAATGACACTGCAATCCTAGCCGTGGATGACAGTATTGAGGAAGCTACGGGTAAACTACAAAGGTCGATTATAGAAGTTCAGCAATGGACGGAAAAGTGGAGAATAAAACTCAATGAGTCAAAATCAGTTCACTAACAGAAAAGTTTAGCATATTCCAGTATACGTAAATAACCGCTCTGTACTGCACGCGAACACTGCCAAATACCTTGGTATGACACTCGACGCGAAGCTTCGCTGGATAGCCCACGTTAAAAAGAAGAGAGAGGAACTCGGGCTAAGGTATACGACATTGTACTGGCCACTAGGGAGAAGCTCCTCACTGTCAGTCTAAAACAAAATTCTGCTCTGTAAACAGAGGATAAAGCCTGTCTGACCATAGGCCTATGGTATCCAACTCTGGGGGGGGGGGGGTGTACCAAACAAAGTAATATAAACATCATTCAACAGGGTGCTGAGAAACATCGTCGACGCACCCTGGTGGTTCATAAGCAACATCGAACTCCACAGAGATCTGCGAATGGATTTCGTCTCCAGCATCCAGAGGTTCGCACAGAAGCATGAGGAAAGACTTCGTCATGACAACGTTGAAGCAATCCAGCTGCTTGACGACGATAATCTGGTGCGTAGGCTGAAAAGAAAGAAACCTTTTGCGCTTGTGCAGTGTCAGTGTTTAAAGCAGAGCAATGTTAGTGCACGATTAGAATTAGTGTTAAATTTAAGTGCACAATATAAGTGCAGTTCAAATAACATAATGTGTTATATTAAATTAATTAGAGAGGTTCTGTTGAGCATCTCTGTAGTAATATTGTCAATAGAAGTTTAAGTTAGAATAAAATTACTCAGTAGTAATATACAATATACAGTATACAAAAAAAATATATACATTTATTTATTTATTAAACGTGTTAGTAGTTTAATTAGTATTTAAGTAAGTAACATTGTAGGTAGTTATAATTACTAACACACTAATAGATTACCGAGTAGTTGCATAATTATAATGAACAAAGAAGCACTGAATTGATCTACCCTTGAACATGGCACACCATAGTCGGGTGGATTAATTTTCCACCATGATTAATATAAATAGTTTTAGATATTTATGTCATAAAAAAGGAATTTAACTTATTGTAATAATATTTTTTTGTAAAGTAACGGGAAAATGAATAAATAAATATCTGTACGAATAATACATACCGGGTAAATGTGAATTTTATGACAATATTATTAGTTTAATGAACGACAGTGTAGATCGGTGGCCGTTTCAACTAAACTACCCGCTGTAAAAATCATCATTAGTTAGATGTCTGAAAAATCAACTTCATTATTGAAAAAATCAAAGAACTTAGACGTACAATCAAAGGATATGAAGAGACGAAATGTTTTAAGTGAAAAAACGTGTTTGTTTATTGTTGACTATTCCCCAACGAACTAAAGACTGCAGATGAGATTTAGCCAATTACAGCCAAGGTCGGATTTGAGGTTACCCCTTCACTAAGTCACACTCTGTTCCACCAAACTCCAGTTGACTTTTTGTTCGGCTGAAATCCACAGCGAGACCACAACGTGACAACGCAGGATACGATTAACGAAAGTCAATTGGCTGTGTGTCACTATGCTCATTATTACCTTCATTATCCTGATTTGACTTGCATCCCCCACCCCTTCCCCAAAAAAGAGGAAATGTGAAACTTCCAAAAGGTAAAGCAATCGGTTAGAAAAAGTTCCTGAAGTTTTGGATTTAATACCCGTCAAATGTTTAAAATTATTATTATTATTAATATATACTCGTATTAATATTAAATATTTTTATTTAATATTAAATTATTTAAAAATATTATTATTATCGGTTAAAATTATTGTTGGTAACGGAACTTTTGCATCATTCTGTACTATAATTAAAAAGGTTAACTTATGTAAAAATGTAAAATAACTTTTTGTAGTTTAGCCGTTTTACTTATACATAGCCTACTGTTGCCCTACAAGATGATATGAATATACTAGCGGGACCTGGGACCATAAATGTTTAAGGATTAGTGGAAGTAAGGCCTCTGTATAACAAACAACATTTTTAGTTTGTCCTGTTGGCGCTAAAAAAAAAACAATAGTGAATTTACAGAAAATCTGAAGTTCCACATCGTCGCGGGGTTCTTCCAAATACCGTGTTTGTATATGATGATATTTCTTGTGAGGAAAAAATCAGCGTAAAGAATTATTTTACATCAGGTCGACATAAAGATATACCTACACTTTCATATCACACAAATGTATTTAACAATAACCAAACAATATTTGGTTCGCGACAACGAAAATTTGATTTTATTATTTTAAGAGGAGAATAAAATTGTAATTTACGTGTTTACAACGACGTTGACCGTTCCGCTCGGTGAGATTTCATTCACAAAGTTTTGCGAAATTTGCAACACGGCTTGGGAGGGCATCAGTTGTCGTTTCTTGGTATTAGACAAATCGCGTGATGTCAATTGGGGATGCTACAGAATTGGTTTCGATATATTTATTAAACTGTTACGTTCTAATTTCTCATTTCCTTCACGACCACTATAAAAGAAATCAAATCAGTAAAATCTACGAAATACTTGGGAAAAGGTTTAAAACAAGTGAAGATATTAAGAGGAATTAACCAAATAAACGAATCAGGACAAAAGTGATTTAGAATGCCGATTACAGCCACTTGTCAATCCGTCATAAAGTATTGAATCTTAATAATATTTTAAAAATTAAACAGGACCCGCTCAAATTGAGAAGTAAGTCCCATACATTATGTAAAACGCATAGGCTTATAAAGCTCACCTTTCTAAATCACCGACTATCTATCTCAGGGGACAGCAAAGATGAATCACAGTTTACGAGCAACTTAACAGAACAATAAATAAAATATATCATGAAACTTTTAGGCATCACTTACTATTATCAGATAGCCCTGATCGAGATAAGTTAAATCATTACACTGCAACTTAACTTTCTTCCTTTATAAAAAAAACTTACTTTAAATAATGCAACCAATAAAAATGGAATGAAATGTAATAGGTAGATGACCCAGTGACTAAATGTAGTGAAAAATTCTTCACAAACTAACGACAATGAAGCGTTGTGCACACTATGACGACTGATAATAGAATAAACCTTCCATAAGGAATGTCGGTTCTGCAAATCAGCATGCATTTGCACTACCGAAGTGGTGTTTGATTATAATTACCTCCCTGAGGTAAAGGCAATTGTGACCTAGCTGGCCACAGTTATTCGGCTTATTGCCGGTACACAAAACAATTTTATAAATTTAGAGCCTGTTTCTCGGATCAGAAAGGAGTCAACTGCTTTCAACGAGATAGTAACTGTATTTTAAATGGTGGAATCACGGCAAGAGAATGTTGAGAAGTAAAAGTTTCAAGTGATGAAGGGATAGATAAAATAAGTTGAGGTAGAGAAGCTGCAACTGTGCAGCGTTATCCAGTTATTAAGCACTATGTTCTCGGTCACCATTGTTGTTGAGTTGACCATTGTCATTGGGTCGTTGACACCATTAGCCTAACATTAATCCATCTGAACTGAGATTCCGACTCGGTCTCTGTTGCAGACTCATATTTCATTCTAAATTTTTATTGTAACTAAACCTAAAAATGAAATTGAAACCTTTCAGCCATTGCACCGGAGACAATGGTAGTAGCAGTTGTTGCAAATGATAGTTGAAAAAGAAATGCTGTGAACATCGGTCCCATCTTAGGATCTCTTACATCTACATCCAGTGCAAACTGACCCACTCCTATAAAACCAATAAAAAACAACAGAATACATTTTCGATCAATCGATCAGGATTATTATTATTATTATTATTATTACCTATTAATTATTAGCCATTATTATAGGCCTAAGTGGCGTTTGAGAACAACAACAACGACAATCATATTATAAAAAAGAGTACTAAGTATCGTGTGTAGGCCTAACTGCAGGGTGTACCATTCATAATTAGTAATTCCCCAATTATGTAGCTTAAAAAATTAATGTATTTTAAATAGACGAAGAAAATAGCGTATTTTAAATTTAACCGTTAAATATATTGTATTAGTTTTAGTTAAATTTTGACCGTTCAAACATTAATTTAAAATGATTGTGCCGACGCGACGGAAGTAATAAATTGCTATGTATGTTAGAGGTGATTTCAAATCAAAGAGTAGATACACACAAACCGTTAAAAAAAGTCATTAACTGAAAATTAAAGTTCACTTTTCAGCAAAATTGCCGACTAACAACTTACCGAATTTTTAACACGTATTTGTATTTATTATACACGTGCCGTGCTATGAATGGGATCAAGAATTGTATTGGACGATATCAGCAGCAGGGGACGTGTTTATTATTATTATTTAATAATTTATTAAATTAATAATTAATAACTCAGCCATTGCCGGTCACAAGCCCGGGACTCATCTAGCAAGAGATGGGGAATGAGGAGTGGGAGGAGTAACAACCTCGTAAAAAAACCAGGGTCCATCTGGCTCCGGATGGTAGCACCCGTTATTAGGGCCCCTGCCTAGGGTTACTAGGTGACAACTGGCCAACGGTCTTAAAGGCGGAGAAGGAAGAAATTCCCAACGATAGAGAGAGCGGAAGAGCATAGGGGAGAAAACCCCGAATAGAAATCAAGGGTAGACAAAGCTCTTTAAGTCATGGATAAGGCAATTTGTCTAGGAGATGGTAAACTTTACACAAATTCCCTGGCCCTCCAGGTTGGGGGTGCACAGTAGGGTGGTATCCTACTTGCATAAAAATCAGCAAACTCACAGTCTTACAGATAGCCTCGGAAATCGGACAGGAAACTCAGGAAATTTAAAAAGGAAATGCTTAAAAGAAAAACGATTTGGAATAATTGATAATTTGAATTTAGTAGTGTGGAATGTTAGAGGACTTCATGGAAAAGAAGCTTTATTAGGTAGGGAATTGGAAAAAAGAAAGTAAATGTAGCTGTAATTCCGGAAACAAAAAAGAAACTTCAAGGAACGATGGGGTTGGAGAAATATTCACTTATATACAGTGGGGTTAAAAGGAATGAGAGGGCAAGTAAAGGAATAGCTCTGATGGTGGATGAGAAATGGATGAATAAATTGAAAAACTATAAAATGATAAATGAGAGAATAATAGTAGCACAGTTCAAAATACATCGAGGGAATTTGACAGTTGTTGGCGTGTATGCACCAGAGGAAGGTAAAAAAGAAGAAACTGAAAATGTTTATGAAATTTTACAGAAAACCGTCAATGATTATAAAAAAGACCATTTGATTGTTGCTGGGGATTTCAACGCACGCATTGGAAATCATCCAATACCTCACGTCTTGGGAATACATGGGGAAAACATCTTGAATAACAATGGTAGAGAATTGCTTGATTTTGCCACTTATAATAGTTTCAAGATAACTAACTCATTTTTCAAGAAAAGAGACATCCATAAATACACCTGGAGTGCCAGAGGAAGCCGTTCTATCATTGATTTGGTTTTGGTGAATAATCGACTTGGTCCATTGGTAAGGGATACTACAGTGTTCAGAGGCAGTGATGAAGGATCTGATCACTTTTTGTTGATATCAAAGATACAGATAATTGCTCCTTGGAGGAGGATGAAATGTACTCAAAAGGCTAAGCAAGATCGAGTTTTTAAAATACATTTACTCCAAGATGAGGGTATCAAGATTTTATACCAGAATAGACTGAATCAGTATCTTGGAAATTCACCCACCAGTGAAAATGTCGATGAAGAATGGAATAATATAAAAGATGCAATGTTTTCAGCAGCAAATGAAGCTCTAGGCACTCGTAACAAATTCAGGAAACAGAAAGGGATGAAAATATGGAACCAAGAAATTGAAGAGGTTGTAGTCACAAAACATGAATCATACTTGAAATACTTACAGAATCCGTCAGATGAAAATGAAAGAGATTATAAACAAAAGAGAAATTTCGCAAAGGCAGTGGTGCGTAGAGCTTGTAGAGATTCCTGGGAGACATTTGTTAGTCGAATTGAAGATGACATTCATGGACGATAGACCATGGCTTACAAAATCATGAGATACCTAAATTCAGAAAACAAGGATACTCTGCAAATAAATCCTATTGAAGAGAAAGATTGGGTGGATCATTATAGAAAGTTATGGTGGGACCCGCAACAAGAACAAGACAATTTTGTCGAAGAATGGCAACAGGATGAGATAGATGGGATAGATTTGTTGACACTGGATGAATTGAATATGGCGTTGAAAGAATTAAAAAATAGAAAGGCAACGGGACTTGAGAGTATCAATGCTGAATTATTTAAGTGTGGAGGAATATTTTTAAACCTCAGATTAATACACTTTTTCAATATGTGTTGGACGAGGCGAGTGATTCCCAAGAGTTGGAATGTTGCAGTCTATTTTCAAAAAAGGCGACAAAACAAAGTGCAATAATTATAGGGGAATAAGCATTTTGAATACTGGATACAGACTCTACAGTAGAATAATAAACCGCAGATTACGAATTATAGTAGAAAACTTGATCTCGGATGTGCAATGTGGTTTTCGGATTGGAAGGTCCTGCATGGATAATGTATTTACAGTTCAACAAATGATAGAAAAAAAGGCGTGAATTTAATTTGGAAACCCACCTCGCCTTTGTAGACATCGAGAAAGCATTTGACTCTATCTGCAGAAAGAAAATGTGGCAGGTTCTAAGAAATTATGGCATACCAAGACAATTGATTGAAGTTATCAAAAGCTTATATTTATCATCATCAATAGCTATTAAAACATCAAGAACACTCTCAGATGAAATATTGATAAACAAAGGATTAAGACAAGGATGTAGCCTCTCTCCAACACTATATAATTTATATGTAGATGAAGTTTTAGGAAAATGGAAGGAGAAGGTAAATGCAGGAATAATGATTGGACGTGAGTGTTTTATAAATACACTTCTATTTGTAGATGACCAAATCCTGATCCAGGAAACAGAAGACGACCTGCAATACTCCATATACCAACTGACTAAAGTATGTGAAGAGTATGACCTTCGTATCTCAGCTGCAAAAACTAAAGTGATGGCTTTCAAAGGGAAATGGCCGGTTCGAACGAAGATAGTGGTTAGAGATTCAGTTTTGGAGCAAGTTTCTGCTTTTACATACTTGGGCTGTACACTCACCTATGAGAAAGACATAGATGTTTCGAATAAAATAAATAAATTCCAATATCTTTGCGGAACAATCCATAGGAGCTTGAAGAACAAAGCAAGGAGAGAAACGAAACTGAAATTCTACCAGACCATGGCCATCCCAATATTGTTGTATGGAAGTGAAGCATGGGTTCTCGGTAAAAAGGAAGCAAGCAGAATTCAGGCGGCAGAAATGCGCTTTCTAAGGAGTGTTAAAGGCTGAACAAGATTGGATCTCTTGCGAAATGAAGATACTCGAAATGAGCTAAAGGTGGAGTCATTGAACGGGATGATGGAGAAGTATCGAATCAAATGGAGAGAACATCTGGAAAGAATGCCATCTGATAGAATCCCCTTTCAGGCTCTGAAATATAAACCAACAGGAAGAAGAGATATTGGAAGGCCTAGGAAAAGATGGGAACAAAACTAGAAATTAAAAAATTAAAAAGAAATCGACAAAATTAAAAATTAACAGAAGGAGGCAATCTTATAGACCGGAACAGGCAGACATGCCTATGCCGTGGATGTCAGAAGAAGAAGAAGAAGAAGAAGAATAATTAATAATTATTAATAGTTTAATAACGTATTATTACTTGACTGAGCAGTTTCAGTGAAGTTCAGATCAAGATCACTTACCACAGTTCGCTATATATTTTTACACTGTACTTTTTTTAACAACACTAGCGGGACCCGTGCGCTTTGCTGCACGTGTTGGAAAATCTGAATGAGATATGTGAATTAAATATTAGAATCTGATGTATCATAAAGGATTAGTGGAATCATTTAATATAAGGCCTCTCTGTAAACAACATTTTTAAATTGTCCTGTTGGCGCTAAAATGTATAAAATTATTTTCATCGCTAGCCCTCCAACATGAAACATGAAACATAAAACTACCCGCGCGAAAAGTTGGAAGTACGTAAATAAATCCCGCCAAATGACAGTTATAATGATAGTGTTTGTCCCTGTGACTTATTTATGGTTATTGCAAAGCAAACTTTTGCGGGAAATTGAATTCTTTTGAACTGAAAAGGATAATCGGTTGGAATGAGAACCTTTTCGCCTTTCACACACCCAGTTATAACTGAAGCTTCAACAATGTTTGGTTGAAAGCACTCGAGTTTGTTGCGTAGTTTGGGCGGGTCTAAATTTCGTATGTACGTGATTGATATGCCTATTTAAATTAATACTAACAAAGTAATGCAACTTGTTTATATAAAAGGTTTAGAACTGTTTATTATTTTGATTGGTGCGCTACTAGTAATAAAAACACCAGCAGCAAACAACGTAAACATTAACTTCACCCTACGGTAGGTAACAATTTTATAACAGCAGAGGCAAACATTAACTTCACTGCTGTCCGGAACAATACATTGGGGGTAGGGGTGGTTGTGACGATCGGAAGTGCCATAACGGTTCTTAAACGACATTAAGAACAATTAAGTGTATTTAAACAATACTCTTGCACCATAGAACTCGAGCTAATAACAAAGGATTTAGGATATCCTATATATAGGATATATAGGATAACAAACACTTATGTTTTCTGGGTTAATAAGAAATCTATTTAAAAAAGTCCGGGCTCCATATCTCTAGCCGTACAGGAGTTATACAGTTCTTTAGGTTTTTTTGAACCCCAGGGGGTCGCACCTCGGATTTTGGATTTTCCCTCGGGTTTCAGAGCGCGAGGAACAAAAAAGAGTTTGATCATTTTTTTCACCCGAGGTAACCCATAAGGAGTTATGGGTTAGAATTTCCGGGCAAAATTACAAACATTCAGATTTGTACTATTTATATAGATTACGTTTCTCACAAAGGACATCACTTTTTTTTTGTCAGACGTTAAACAAAAAAAAGGACGTCATCTATTTTAATCGGGTTTCTATGTGAAACTTAGGCTATATCGATTTAAAATCATTTTTGTATTTTTATATGTAAATAAATTTTTCATTCATTTATTTTTATACATTAAATGTTTTTGTAACAATATAGGGTAATTATCATTAGGCTAAAATATTATAACATATATACCGTATCATTATTTGTTTAATTCTTTATTCTACATCGGACGAAACTTTTCCATCCCTCCTCATTATTCTCTGCAATCCATCGCTTTGGAGTAATTATTTTTTTAATAGTTTTTCATCCCATTGTGGGAAGTTGAGTAGTTAATTAATTATTAATGCTACTGTATGAAAATTCCTTTATGGGTGAAACAGTCCAGCGATTTTTTAATGTAACAAGGGATAATTAAAAAAAAGGGAAATTAATCCTAAATAAAATATTGCTACACTGAATTTGTGTTGCAGACGAGACGAGTGCTCTCTTCTCTGTGGCCTTGCCACATAGATGGCTAGGCGAATATCCTTTTAAGAATGCCTATTATGTCGGCAGAATAATAATTTCGACTGACTTGGTGAGAAAGGCGAGCCGTTTTATGTTGAGATTTCAGATGGTGCTGCCTAACTGACGCCTGAACATATTTTGTAGGACTGCATGGTGAGTGGAAATGCTGTACTGCCGTTCCAAAAACATCAGTAATTACTGAAAAACGTATCCACACCTTTTGAAAACGTATCCTAAAGGAGTAAAACAGTTAAGGATTATTACATACCTACTTATTGGTAATAATATTGTCTACTAATTAGTGGTGTTCGAATGAGAAAGTATATTAACAATGACGTCATTTAATCTATTCTATAAGAAAAGATATTCATAAAGACAAAAAATAATAGGCCTACTTTTATTGCATAGCCGCTACAATCTGTTGACACAATACGTAACTTATTCTACGAGAAAAGAGATGTGTAGACGCATAATAGGCCTACATTTATATATAGATCAATCCGTAAACAGCATGACTCAAATGTTTAAATTTATTATGTGATGAAATCAACAATAAACATTAATTAATATTATTATAATTAATAAATTAATAAAGTGCATATTTATAATTATGGTCAGTACTTACTAAGTTGTTCACCAAGGAAATAGTGCGTTTAATATGTTTATTTAAAAAGGTTAGTTCAGAGGTTAATTTGTGTTATAATAAGCACGATAAATTTAGGCGGGTGGGAGTTTGGTGTGTACTTGGTCACTCCCACCAGTCGAGCGATTTCTCCTCTCTTACTGCTCCCGTTCACTTGAAACTTATACCTTAATTTAAAGTTTACTTCACCCTTTACGCTCAAACAATGTACTCCGCCTATAATATTTGATACACATCAAGTGAACTCAACGTATTTTAACGTACTTTTTTTTAACGCAACGTATGCGTTAAAAAAAATTAAAATTAAAAAAGTAAAGTAAACAAAGTAAAGTGACAAATTAAAAAATTTCAAACTGTTCTACTTTCGTGTTAGAAAATTAGTTTATCGTATTTGATTGTACAGGACTATTGCACGTAGGTTTTATTACCTGTAAAGTTTATATTTCGTATCAAAATTAAAACAAGATGTAAATTACATTTTATCTTATGTAAATACATTACAATTCTATTTATAGGCCTAATATATTAACCGACTGCAGTAAATTATTACAATAAATAATAAATAGTCTACATTAAATGAAAAAGTACAGTGAATAAACTACTTTTATTTTAATCTAACACGAAAAAGCAGTGTACTTGTAACAGAGAAAGAGCGTAAAGGGAGTCTATGAGGAGTAGATAAGAGGAAGGTTGTGGAAGGGATACACGAGCGAGCGAGCGAGCGAAAACTCGACCACCCTAAATCTTTCCTTCTTAGTATAGGCCTAGTGATTGATATTTGTGTATAGTAGGCCTATTGTTATTATTACGTTTTATTATCAAATACATCTGTGTTAGGTACATGTATTTTTATAATTGTTGACTAACGTTCATTGAATTAATATCGTTATATTTATTTAGGTTCGGTTAAGACAAGTTTATAAAATTTTACCGCCATGAATCAAACTACTAACGTTACGGACAAAACGAACATATTATTCACAATGTTAGCATTTACGTGCTCGGTGTTTTTTCTTTTGCCAAAATATATTGTTCGATCGTTTCGGATAACCCAGTTTTAGATAACCGGGTGTTTACTGTTGTGCGTTTAATAATTTTCTTAAAGAAAGTCATTTCAGAGATTCTTTGTTGGCTTGTTTGACAAATATTTAGTACACAATTGTTGTTATCATTACGTATTATTTCAAGTATCTGTGTTTTAGTTATTACCCTATACATAATTATGCTTATTATGTTGTTGAGCTATGCTTCTAACATAAGTGAATAATGTTTCACTGCGACATCAACTTCAACGGATTAGTCAACGGACTAATCTCTTTTCTTGTAGAATAATTACTGTGTCAACAGATTGCAGTGGCTGTGCAATAGAAGTACGCCTATTAATTTGTCTATATCGATATCTTTTCTTATAGAATTGATTAAATATTGCAATTTTTAGAAGAAAAACCGAATGGTATTAAAAATAAAAATTTAAGCGATGATAATTTATAAAAAAGTCAAAACAATGACTGAAAGGTGTTGGAAGGTAATGAAAAGAACTTGTGTCGTTTGACATAAATAGTTAGGTGCAAGCTGGGACAATATATTGACAACGTGTAGTGTAACGTACAGGCGTCGATTAGGCACCACTGCATCTGAACAAGATAAAACCGATCGGCTGTAGTGCTTCTTTGTATACAATACTCATTGTTTTTCAATGGGATGGGATGCAGGGCATGAATGCATAGGGAATCTGCCAATCAAACTCTGGAGCAGGAAACGCAAGCTAAGCTTGTCTCTTGTCTCGGTCGCTCGTCATAAGCCGGCAGCGTACAAGTACTGTAGGCCTACTGCTTGCTGTACGGTGTACGCCAACTATGCGGCGGGTAAGTGTAGATTTAACATTGCTAAGCGTAAATTTAAAAAAGAAATCATCGTTAGGGCCTACTATTTATAGTCGTAGGGTACAACATCATTGGCACTTTATTGTGTTCGGCAAACCATTGTTTCCATAACACGTCATCTCAATGGCTATCTCAATGGCTATTGATCGTTATTTGAACGTTATCCCGTATTAGTCATTCATTCCACATTCATTATTACATACGTGTAATATAGGCCTACGTATTACGTATCGTACGATACGTATGTAATCAACAGTAAGTTACCTTCTGCGCACTATCATCTGTACAAAGATGTCATCGGCATTTTAACAGTTGGCGTGCAGTAATATACGCCGGCTGAGAGATGATATTTTGTCTATACGGCTTTATTGTAAGTGACCTTCGAGTTTTTATAGTGTAATTTACTTCTTTCCGGGCGCCGCTAGCAAACGCACTCCCTATTTAATACTTTTTTTAGTATAGGGTAGAATATTGTATTGTGCTCTTACATGTTGATTATCTATCAAAAAAGTTACTGTGGTTGTTTTAATTGGAAAGGGTAATAGCTCTGAACAATAGAGGACTTGGGCGTATTCTACTTCTCTAAACCCCGTAAAAATACTGAGACATGTCTGCTTTGATAGAATAGTTTGAATGTATTTTATGTACAAATATCCGGGGAAAATGGCACTAAATTTATTAAATTCTATTTACGTATACAAGATATGTGTTACCGAGCCATGGTGAGGTGTATGGACCCTGTCCAAAACTGAGCCCGTAGCCAAACAGCCAATATGTGAAGCCACCTAGGAAAATGTCGACCACATTTTTCATCATTATGTTTACTTCATTTTTTATAGAGACACATCCTGATTCCAACATGCCAAAACCTGCAAACATTCAGCGTGAGTCAGTTGTTGAGTAAAAACAATCCAGAAACGGATTGCAGTTGGTAGGCTACCGCCTATCGTTTTTATTTCAACGTATTGCTGCTAACAACTTGATTAGAGCCCGCTAATGAGCCGCTGGGCGCCGTGACACAGCAGCCGTGTACGATTACTTTCTGTAAAACCTATTTAAATATCGGAGTTTTTTCAGTGAAAATTAGCTCACACTGTACAAAAACAGAAATATTCTGTAAAGTTATATCGGTCAATTTCGGGATGGTGCACGCCGCTCATGCATCACGCCGAACAAAGAGCCACTCGACGCTAGTCGAGTGGTAGCGTTGAGTGGCAGCGTCTAGACTCTAGACGCTGGCAACAAATCGCTATCCGGTGGACTTAGTATGTCTATACTTCCTTCAGTTAAATTCTAATGAAATTCTCTAAGACCGTTCTATTTTGGTACACACCTAAACCCTATGCTTGAACGAAGTGAAAATTCAACTTTGTGTTTACATCGCTCAGTTTCCATTGAGCTAAACATCTAAAACTGAGCAGATGTCTTTTGGACATGTAACAAAATGCATTTTCAATCGGTTATAATAGTGGTAAGAATATCTTCTAATAGTTAAGGGTAAAGGTAAGATCAAACATTAAAATTTAATCGACTAAATGGACGGAACGTCGGTCGCAGAAAGTACTTGTACTTTCAAGCGCGGTATAGTCACTCAAAATTTTAACCAATTTACCAGATAATTTATATTAATTTTTTTTGTCTTTTCAAACTTCCATAAAAATCTCACTGCTAACAGATTACCTTGCCTGCAAGGTTTCTTACTATCATCAATCAGTTTCTAAAACTTAATATTTTGCTGAGCTTCTCTCGACTGTCCTAACATTTTCTTTGTGTCTCATTTGTTTTTATTCCAGGATTACAGCCTCACAGTATACATTTTATGCAAAGAAATGCGTTCAACCAGAATTAAAGATAGGTACTTAAAAATACAACTACTACATCTATGAGGCATAAATTGCAATTTTTTTATCAGATTTTCTTTTTATCTTTTTTCAACCTTTAATTTAGCATCCGTATGCGATTTTCAATAAAACGCCGCTCTAAGATTTGCCTATTACAATGTTAAGTGTTTGACCACTTATGACCCGTTTTCTCAACAACTATTGCAGTTAGTAGTTAGGAGTACTAAGTAGGCTACGTATAGAGGAGCAGTCTTATAAACGACTGAATATGCCAATTGATAAGCCTGCAAATTTTCAGTTGGCTTACTACAATAGATTTACTGGTTCTCTTACATGCGCCAGTAAAATTACTAATTTTCGTCATGTAGCTAATGTTTCACATAAATAATACAAAAGATTGGAAAAGTTTGCAGGAACGTTAAAATTTTGTCAATGCCATGTATAAAACCAAGACCATCTGTAGTGTTTTAATGCTCGTAATTGTATTGCAGTAATTTAAAATAGATGTATATTATGCTCCAAATATACCTCCAATAGTTTCTGAGTAATGTGCACGAGACAGTCACAGGAAATTTATACGAGGAAAGATACAGGAAATATGGGACAAAGGAATTTGTGGGAATTTTGCATCAAAGTTTAAAACTTCGACAAAAATTAAGTTAAATTTTTCGTAAATTTTTGAGTCATTATTTATTTATGCAACGTTACAATTGAAAAATTTAGAAAAAAATCAGAACTCTTGTACGATAATAAAGGGTACACCACTGTGTGGAGAAGAAAGTTCAGAATATTTTAGGTTAAAAAACGAAAATTTTAATTTTTTTTAAATTTCTGACTATAGGTAATCTTAAAGCACCAAAAGTCTGAACCGCTACATAATAAAAAACATTTTTAAAGGAATTAAATGTTCGTTGGTGGTGCTACGCTGGTGGCGACGTTTATAAAGCTGGATTTCCCATTGAACCTGCTTCGCACCACCCCTGTTACAATTTATTTTATAGCGACCACCTCTTTTTCTAATGCTGACAGCATCTCATTTTCGTTGCGACCATGCAATATGATACAAGTACTAGTATAGGCTATTACATACAGGTCACTTACATAGATCACTGCGAGAACCTGTTGTCGGAATAAACCATGTCTCTCAGCATTTTACTATTTATAGATCAGCTAAGACGATATAATGGACATTACCTGCATGATCTCAATAAAAATGTTGTCTGTTCATCAAACCAAACAAAGAGCTTATTATAATGTTCGGTATTCACTGTTGGTTCCTTCCCCTTTCACACGGATAAACTAGGCCCAGTCAAAATAACAGATAGGATGGACAGCAAGGGCAATGTGGATTACCTGTCTGCATTGTGAAAATAATAAAAGCCGATGTCATAATCCAGTTTGAATCTTCCATAGTGACGTTGTAGATACTAGGTACCGTGTTTTCTTCGGCATAGATGTGGCTACCATCGACCCCACGGACAGCACCTGTTCCATTTTCTCCGACGTACTCGCTGAAATTCGTATTCGTCTGTGATACGTTACTGTCCGACATTCTGCAAGTAGGCATATTAAAAAAAACCGTTAATATTTTCTTCATCCTCCCTCTTCTATCTACGGTTCAACAAAAATAAAGTTCAGCATCTGCTATTTTTGTTTATGTGCGCGCGTTTACATAAACAGTATTACACAGAATAGAATGCGTCTACTTTAAGAAACAATACTATTTCAATTAAAATATGCTTATACAAATAATACAAAGCATAATCAAACACGTACTTACAAATAATACAACAGTAAAACTGATAATCATTTAAAAGTCATCTAGATAACATAAAAGGTGTCATTTCAATTTACATTTAGTCTATAAATATTCGTTCTGTCTTAATACCTAGCCTGTAGGGCTATATAAAAAAGGTCAGGTACTAAAAATCAATGAAGTTGTCAGATACAGAAAGACATAGGCCTACATACAGTCTCTTATTTTCCCATTTTCTCTCCCCGTGAGGGAAGAGAATACAAAATTTTGTAAATTTTTATAATTTTTTTCTTACTATTATAATATGAGTCTCAAGTAAAATAACTATTTTAGTAATAACTTTTGATAACTTCAATTTCAAAAAGTTATTCCGACCCGACCTACAAAAAATTCTTCTGTCTTATAAAACGGGGTCTGCACCAACCAAGAGCGGATTATTGTCTTGAATTGTTTAGTTGGTATAAATTTACCGTCCTTGCTGCTAAAGGCATTCGTTAAATATTGTCAATCCATGTGTAAAAACATCAAGGCTTGAACCCCTCAACCCTTTACGCGGAACGTCAATATCGATCCTAAATCTTGTTTCATAACCGTGTATCATAACGCGGGAACAGGGAATATTAATTGTTTGTTACACAGTTTATCCAAAGAGGATTCGGAAGACCGTTTTCAATTCTTCTGATATTAATCAGAAATATCATAACTTTATTGAAACATTGAAATTTCATTTTAATAATAGTTGTCTAATTAAAAAGAAAGATGTTAAAATTATTGTCAACGAAACAGATGAGTGGGTCACAGGGGAAGCGATGGCTTGGCTGTGGTGGACCGGACCGGACCACACACCCGGGCACCAACATCTTCACATCGAACGATGAACATCAACACCAAAATAATCAGATTTTTGCGTGTGGGGATGGATGAAAAGTATTGTAGACAAAACAAATTATGCACGAGAAGAATTATTGGATCGTACGGCAGATGTAAAACACTCTGAAGATACTCATTGTTGACTTTATAATTGTTTAATGTGACATACTTCAGGGTCCGTTAAATTCATCTGTACCCTGCAAGGCTGAAAAACCGCTCTGGTTATTCGTTTGGCAGGTATTGTTATTTAAATCTCAAAAATCAGCCGTATGAATATTTTGAACGGATGTGTAGCGATGTTGTTTTCGTTCATCTGTAAACAGTGCCTCTCTGGCTTCGACAAAAACAAAGGTGTCAGCGTAAGATAATTCATTTACATAATATTTTAATTTAATCAGAGATTTTTTTAAATGATTTGACTAAGGATTTATAGTGTTGCCAGTTGAATGAATAGATCTACATATAGCCTACCTTACACTGTAACTATTAATGATAACCGTTGGAAAGTAGCCTACACGGGTCAAATCCTCAAACTGAGTCGTCAAAAAGTACACGCAACCATAATAGACGATATCGTAAAGGATTCACCTATTCGCTCGGGGAACAAATTTACGGAACATGGTGGGTGGTTTCTTTAATGATAAAAGGATGGATTTGTTGAGGGAACACAGTGTTGATCTCGGAATCGGTTTTATAAAATTGTACATTTCAAAAGGAACATTAATTGCGCTAGTGGACCGGACCTTGCCTCAGTATTCGTACGTTTTTTTGGCAGAAATTCTTGTTTACAAAATATTTAGTGTGTGTGCGTGGAAAATTATTTTTCACGTTCAGTAGGCCTACTTTTACAGTAGATTATGCACAGTGTGTGGGAGCCTACCATTACATCATGGCTCACCAAACCTACGATTGATAGGTATTGTACACTTTTTCCCTTCTTCCTAAGTAGACCTACTATAATTATATACCTGCTATGATTATAATATTATACTATAGGTCTTAAAGCTGATACGGTTTTATTGCTAAAGTACTGTAGGCTACAAAATGTTCCATTTTAACATTTTCCTACAGGATTTGTTTGAATTTTTTTATAATAATTGCAACGTGACTGAATGCTTTCATTGACTGGACTTAATGTTTTCTTTCATGCATCCAATATGTGAACTATTGGCTCAACTAGTGAGACTATTACAGTTTTAGTTGATATACTTTTTTGGAAACCATGCTGATCCTCTGAGATGATAGGATTTTAAAAGCATGGGAGATACAAGTCCTGAAACACGTTTTATTCAACTTTTCAGACTAAAAATCATAAGCTGCCGTGAAGTTAGCCCCTTAAAAAAATTCAATGCCTTAAAAATTCAGTATGGCCTCTTTTCATTGGGGTAACTAAATTTTATACAAAATCTTTTGCCAGCCGTAACTCGCTAATAAAGTGGACCTATGTGTATATGAAAGTTTGTCCTTATTTTTAGCTTAACAATCACTTTTTTAACTTTACCTTTTAAATACACCCTTTATATTTTATCTTAATTTCAAAATTGCTAGTTTTGCCCTTCTCTGTTTAATGTTTATCTTGTTAGAACTCATTCGCAGTAGATCTACCGTTAGAGAACTCCTTAAAAGCTGCTCATCGTTGGTTGTGTAGCCTACTTACCAGTGTAATATGGTAAATTTACTTCTTATAGTCTTCTATTCAATCTTACCTTGCATCCTTCTTTTTAATCTGATGTTTTCAGTTCTACTACTGGTGTGTATTCCGGTTTTGCTGTTACTGGTTAGTTTTCTTCATAACTAAGTTTATGTTGGTTGGGAAGTTCACCACTAAAATTTAATATTCATATTCTTACATGCATTTGTTCTGCACATCATTGTTATATAAGATGATAAAAAATGCCGTAGAAATGTCAGAGCTCACCAGGAATCATATATACAGGGCTTGCGGCCCAAAAAGCAATTACGCCGACCACTACACCAAGGGGCACGCCAAAAATTTCCTAAAAATTTGACATGAAATGTAAAAGTAATGCTTACCATATACTGTAGCATGACTCCACTGCTATTTCAGAAAAGCTACAGCAAATTTCATTGATGAATGCATTGTCCCTAATGGAAATGATCCAGGGGTTTCACATGAATGTATACACATAGCCTACACAGGCATATACTAATTTAAATAATATATTAATACATTATTAGTATATTATATTAATAAGTTTATACATATATTAATTTAGTAAATAAATTCTAACGAACTGACTGAATAATTCACTCACTCATCTCTAATTCTCTAACTTTATGGTAATTGAGAATAGGTTTTTTCAGAGCGATACAAATGAAGAAAAGAAGAATGGAGTGAAACCGAGAAAATCAATAATGCAGTTTACCTTATGTGACCTCCTGAGGCTAACTACAAGCCATTGCAATATTTTCTCTCAAATACACATAGCTGCCAAGACGGCGTTGTTATTTCTGTGGTGATAGGTATAAAGGTCTTAAGTCAAAAATTGTTGGTTTTGAGTTAAGTGCACTACCCAGTTGAGAAAAATTTTCTCTTTCAATAATTGTTACAAAGGGCTTAAGTGTAGGTAACTCCTGAAGTGAGTAATGTTGTCTTGTCTAAATGGCTTTATAAAAATTGTTTCTTTGCGTAAGTATAAAAGTGTTATTTGTAAATTATACCTTTATATTTTAGTTTCTCAACCTTTTTTAGTTGTACAAAAGGTCTTAAGTTGAGTTAAGACCTTTATATCAATAGTAGTTTATTATTTCACTAATATCAATTGCTGAGATCAACTGGGAAAAAATCAGTTGAAGTAGTCAAAATGCTAAGAAACCAAATGCAAACTTGTGACTTAAATAACTATAGTAAGAATTTAACAGGTCAAAAGGTATTAAGTTAAACTGCAAACTGTTTGAAGGTCTTAAGTCGTGAATTGCCTCCCCAAAAAAGGCCCACAGCGTAAGACGTAAAAGGGATTTTTACTTTCGTTATTAAGTAGAAAACAAAAGAAATGTGTAACAACTTATAAAACAATTGTTGGAAGAGACAATTGCAAAAACTATCCTTAAATAATAAAAAATATATAAATTATACTGTCTCAAATTTTCATTAGCTTCTCCTGGAAAATGACTATTTTCAAGTTAAGACCTTTATACATATAACTACAGATTTAATCTATGGTTTCAAAACGGTTGAAAAAAATACTTACGAGTAAAAAGCCTAAAAAACTTTGTTTATATTTTTGAAAGCTGATGCAGAAATTAGAGTTGCTGCAAACAAAAATTAAATTTCCCGCCTACAGAAGAATGGACGTGAACTGATACATTGCCAATACCATCATATTATAAAGGTATTATTCAGTGAAAATGTAATAAAGTTTCTCATCATATTCTTTGTAGCTCTTATAGCTTCAGAGATTCCAACGCTGGTCGCTTAAAATGAATATTGTGAATAGCATTAAGTTTACAAGCTATAAGTTATGTTACTGGCCCTGTAGTGAATCTGAAGGTAGATGTCAGGATGGGTTTGCTAAGCTAAATATGAGTTGAATTGTTTTATTAAATGACTGATAATTATTTTAACAGCTTTGTTTTGTAATCTTTATCGTACTTCTTGTCTGGAAGACAACTTATATGGAATCATATAATTTAAAGTATAGTGTTTGACTAAGTTGTTAAATTTTAGTCTAATTTCTTCAGCGTTTGGCTACATTTGATATTCGTGATAGCTATTATTTTGAGGTTAGTTTTGAAGGTAAGTTTTTAAGTTGCAATCTTTGATAGTTTAAAAATATAATAAGTTTACTTCGTTTAGGAGAATAATACTTAAACATTTTTTTTATTTAATGTCTTTGGAATTTTCGACTGTGAGCTGTAGCATAGCTTCAAACAAATGAGCATCGTTGATACATTCTGTGTTAGTAAACAAATGAACATCGTTGATACGTTTTATACTAGTTAACAAATGAATATCGTTGCTCGAATTTTTCATAGTAATTCTTGGATCTAGGATTACTAGTTCTATTGTTGTGTTGGGTACCGTCGCTAGCGCTTGTAATTTAAATTCGTCATTTATTTGATACTATAGAAATAGTAATGTCAGGAAAGGTGCATCGCAAAACTGGTACTAAACGTGGAGACAAACATCATGTAATAGGACCATACAACCTTGAACCAGAGGAAGAACAGTATGTTGAAACAAGTCCAGCAGAATCTTCTGGTTCTGAATTTGAAAATGAGGCAAGGTATGAAGCCTTGTATGATGAAGAAAATAAAGTGTATCAGTATCGCTTTAAAGTTAAGGTAGGCATTTGTTGTATTTAATCAATTCTTAATTTAATATTGTGTACTGCTAGTGTAACCTATTGGGAAATGAACTTTCTGTTATGCTGAGCTACAGAAAATAAATTGGTGTCTGAAAGAAAGGATAAGAGAATTGTTCTTATACTATAGTTTTTATAGACTTTTTTATCAAGTGTTGTGCACTTGAGGTTTCCTTATGTATAAGCAAACCTAGAAGAGCAGCAGCAACAACCCAAACTCTAAAAATTTTAGAAAAATAGTTTTTGCTTCTTGAGTTTTAATGCAAATAATTTATTAAATAAGTAAGGAAGATGCAGGTAGAAATCAGCCAAAATTTTCTATTCACTGGTTAAACACTAATTTATTAGTTAGATACCTGTTAATCATAGAAATTTTAATTGTTTTTAGTTTATGAGATAGTGGAGAAAATAAAGGGGCGACATATAAATTCCACTATACCTATGATAATTACTGATCAGTACTAAATTAACTGATCCTTTTACCACAGATTGCTGAAAACTACACTGAATATTTTTAAAAACTTAATGATGCATTATTTACAGTAACATTACATTAATAACAAACAGTAACATAAAATTTCCTTTTTACTTTTTTGTGACGCTGCCTATGATACAAGTGAAATAGTATTGTGTTGGTCCAAACAATTTTATCCCTTGATTTCTAGTTGTATTCATTACCTATTTTATAAAAACCTGAAGTGAAAAGCATTGTTTTAGAAAGGATACCGGTATGCTCTATTCACTCTGCTACTAGAATTCATTTTATTTTTATTAATTTAAATTTAATTTTGGATGCTGCTCCAGAATTAAAGTTACATACTTCACTCAAATCCAAAAATATAAATTCTAACTTATTTCTTAAAAATCATTTATTTTAATAATGTGTCTATTGAATTTGTTTACTGGGCTCTTTGGAGGGATATAAATAGTATCGTGGAAACATGGTCTCATTCAGAAAATCAATCGAGTGTTTTATAGCAAAAATGGATGTAATAGAAATTAAAATTTTTGATATAATGGTTTATTTTGAATTATAGTTTTGTTCTAAACTACTTGTACATACTGCATTGTTCAGATTCAATTCATACCTGTAGTAGGAATATAAAATTATATTTTTAGAAATTATTCTTATATTTTTTTTTATTAATGTTAGCTGTGTTTGCTGTACAATTATTCGTAATAAAATTATCATTTTCTATCTCATCAAGCTCGATAGATTGTAATGAGATGTCATTTGAGCCTTTGAAAAATTTTGATTAAGATGTTTGGTTAAGTTCTGTGAGGAATTTGGTGCTATCTGCATTATTTAAATATTAAAAGCTCTAAAACCAGTTGAGGCGCTTGTTTTAATGATAAATTAATCTGTTTACTTTATAAGTAAAACTTTCTCATTTGTAACTTATACATAGTGGGTAGTTAAATCTGAAATCGGATAAGTTGAAAACTCTCTTAATATATTTCTAATCGACTATATCAATAATTGTAATTAATTCTGGCCTAATACATTTCAGTAGATCTATTACTGGTAAACAAGTGTGCCCTTTGAACTCAACGAGTAGGCCTAACCTTTAATGCGATAACATATTTTAATGTTATTGACTTAATTCATCAAGATATCTTTTTCAGTAAAAAAAGTTAACCTTTTCATTGTGTTTTTTCACTTAGGCATCTTGTGATGGTTTAAAAGTTCCATAACCACGTTTAAACCGATTTTCATATTTCATGACCTTCATTATCCAACTATAAAGAACCATAGTTGATGTTTGCTCAGCATCCGCTACAAAATTGAACCCTACCAGAACGCTGTGTTTGAGTTTTTTAACATAACTGTTGTAATATCATAGTCAGCAATGTAACCGATTTTTATGTGGTTTTTTAACAGATCATCATATAATGCCAGTAAATATTGTCTTATTCAAAAGATTTAGTTTTAAGTAATTGAAGGTAGTGTCTTTTCATTTTATTTCTGAGGCACCAGTTTTTAGAAAACCCCGATTTTAATGTAACTTTTAATGGAAAATCACAAATTTGGCTCATTGTTATGGGCACAATTTGTGCTACCGCTTATTAGCGGTAGCAGTGTGAAAAATGGATGTACTGTCATCTTGAAAATATTCAACAGGTTTTTCTTGACCCTGCAAGGGAAAACCGTGATTTTTGAAAGCAAGTCTATCCAAGCAAGTCTTGCTTTATTTGCCTTAAAGAAATATCCACAGTGTTGTCTAGGCTGAAATTAGATAACTAATTTTTTCCATGGAACCCCTGATAAGTAATTAGAAATAGTATTTATGTAGTCTCACAAATAAGGCTTTGTTACTTCCAGGTATTCATAATATCAAATTCTCTCAGAAACTGATCCAATGATTTTAATGAATCTGCCATCATTAACTGAATTTATTGTGCTTGAAAGACTGCTTAAGTAGTATTTGTGCAAAATTCTTAAAGGCCCATGTATTCTCTTTTGGAGAAAGAATTTTTTTATGTTATTGTTATGTATCAGTTCTTTAGCAAGGGTGTATACTGTAATTTTTTTTCTCATATAGGCGATATAGGGCCAATTTTAGACCACGTGAGGTGACTTTAGATGTTTCTGGAAGCTCTGTTTGCAGCCAACATTCTCACCATTCGCTCACTGTAGACTTTTCTTCTTTTTCTGTCCACCCGGTGTTCTGTTTTTGCTCTTCATGGAAGCTTTTAAAATCTGTAATTAGTTGTCTGAATTCGGTTCGGTTCATTAAGTTTTCTCGGTTTATTTTGGTTTTCTTAATATCCTTTCTGACTTCTTGAAACAATTTCTCTGACATCTTAGGTCTATTGTTTAGTGTCTTAAAAAAAAAATTTTCAACTTTTACAGGTGTCCTTAAAATTTTAGTCTTGTTTTTCTAATCATTTCTATTAATCCTTGTACAATTCTTTGGAGGATCTTGCTCTCAAATTTCTGTGCTTCTCTTAGACCAGCCTTCATGGTCATTGTAAGGCACTCACTCGTATACAAACACAGGTTTTATTACAGTATGTCTAATGTTGGCTTCTTTGGAGAGTGCTTTCTTCTTATACAAGTGGTGAGTTGCCAAGTGCACAGTTGTTCGCTTCCTTTTCACTGGTCTTTGGTTGTACTATTATCTCCCCGAGGCACTTGACGCTATCAACCTTCCCAATTTTTCCATATTGTGTCCTTTAAAAAAGTTATTTTTTAACTTATTGATTTGTTCTGTTGATATTTCCGTTTTCTTTGAAACGATTGCTAGGTTATCTGCAAAGGCAAGACAGTTTATCTTTATGCTGTCTTTGATCCTGCAATGTGTATTTGGTTTAACAATCCTTTATTGGCAAGATCCATTTCCCATTCCTGAATAACTTTCAGAATAACTGTCAAAGGTGCTGTGAAGAGTACTTTGTATCTCACGAATACTAGGGAAATTCTGCGGTTATTGTTTACATTTCCAGCCGGTCGCATTGGCATAGTTGGTAACATGCTCGCCTCTCATAATGCGGTCTTGGGTTCGAATCTCTGCATGGCATATTTTCATAGGTTACAAAAAATCATTTCATCCTTCACCGTCTGCATTAGCAGTAATTGCAAAACAGTCTGATGTTAAACCAAAAAATAAAAATTTTTACATTTCTATTTCCTTTTTTTGTGCAGTGGGTGTTTCAGTGTCGTTTTCCATTCACAGGGAATCTTCTCGGTTTCCATTTCTATTTTAAGTGCTTGGATGGTTACTTCACCATTTTTCAACATTTCTGCATTGATTGAGTCTTCTTCGGCAGCTTTGTTGTTTTCAGTTCTGTGACTATTCTCCAAAGTTCTCTTGAATTTGGTGGAGATGAATTTTTGTTTCTTTGCCTTGAACCTTTCTAGGCCGTTACTCTTCCGGTTCTTCACATTTTAGCAACTTTTGAAAGTATTCAGCTATGACCTTGCAATTTTCCGTAATATTCACAGCTATTGTACCATTCTCTCTCTGAAAGCAGAAGCTTGAAGGTTGGTAGCCTGTCAGGTGTTGTTTGAACGTCTTGTAGAAGTTTCTACTGTTGTTTTTCTTGAAGTCTGACTCAATACCTCAAATTTCTTCTGATATCTGATTTCTCTTGTCTCATCTGAGTGTTTTTGCAGTCTGTTTTCAAACTTTCTTGTACACTGCAAGTTTTCCTCGTTTATCTTAGTATCAAGCTTTGAAGGCCATTGCCCTCTTGTTAATTGCCTCATCCAGCTTTCTGCCCAACATCGGTACTTACTTGCTCTATGTAGCAGTTGTAATTCCTTGACCATGTCAACCATGCTGGTGTGGATTCATTCCCAGATCTGTTTCTATTGTCCTTTCTTGAAGTATTATTCTTTGAAATTCTCACTGTTTACACTTCACCTTTTCGAGATATATCCTAATTATTTTTTTGTTAAGTGGGAGAGGCTTAAATTCTATACAGGTCAAATAGGGTTTGAATCGAGATTGGTACCTTTTCTTCGCACTTGTACGTTCATAATTTCCTTCGTGTGTTGTTCCAAGATTGCAACATGATCTATTTGGAATTCACCAAGTCTTCCTCCCAGAGATCTCCATGTTTTCTGTTTCCAAAGGAAGTTTCTTGAAATTAGTGGACATCAGTTTAAGATGAAAAGTTTCACACAATTCAATTAATCTTTTACTGTTCCTGTTTGTTCTCTTGTGTGTTTGACAGTTGTCGACAATCTACGGGAACTGTTTTTCTTTTCTGATTTTTGCGTTGAAATCACTACCTAATATTTTGATGTTCTTATCTGATGCTTTCTGTAATTCATTCTTTAGGTGGTCCCGGAATGCCTCCACCATTTCTGGTTTTCTTTGGTTGTCCGCATTAATAGGGGGCATGTGCACTGCAAATTCTGTATATCTTATTTCTGCATTTCATTGCTAAAGTACAAATCCTTTTAGAAGGTGAGGATCTCTGTTATTAAGTCTATGATCCGTTTATTTTCACAGAATGCTGTTCTGAGTTGCATCCGTAAAATGCGTCTCTTATAAAGCGAGTATTAAAATATTTTGTTCCTCTATCTCATCCAGTGTTCGTTTTAATTTATCTGTCTGCAGAAGTGTTCGGTGATTGTTCGAAAATAATGCCGCTCTTTGGTTTACAAGTTGTTATTCTTCACTGTTGTCACAATTTTCGTAGGTATTCCAGAAGGCTCTGACTCCTTCATGCATGTTGGTACAGGCTCACCAGAATCCGAAGGCCTGTGTGCACCACATGAAGTGAGAGTGGTTACCACCTGGGGTAGTTCTATTTAAGAGACATGCCATCATGCAGTCTAAAATCATCTGAAGAGTAAAGATAGTTGGATAGAGTAACCTCGTTCTAGCGATTTACCACTATGGTTGATTTTAACCTATCAAAGGCCACCACGTGGAGGACAAACCTCAAAATCTGGACCTTACTGACTATCTCCGGCAGAAATATTTGGCGGTTTTGATGGCTTCAAACTCTTTTCGGTGCAGGAGAACGGCCCCATATACTGTAATATAATAAATTAAAATTTATAATTTTGCAGTTTTTATTTTTTAAACCTGAATGACGCTTTATTTAGCAGAATTTATGATTTTTAGTTTAGAAATAGGGGTTTTCAATTTACAGCAATAATTTCGGTTCAGTGCCTCCCCGCCCAAAATTTGGTGATGAGGCACCAAAATAAACATTTTGGTGCCTCTAGACCGCTTTTCCACGACGTTTTTCTTTTTGGAATCAGCCAGACCTCATTATGTATGAGGTCGATCGCCGCAATTAATGTGGAAAGCTGATTATTACTTATTTTAGGGAGGGGTGCGACCCAAAGTTTTTAAGTGTTTTCTATTTGGGACGGTGAACCACATGCCATTAAAAGTTTCTTTCTGAGTGGACCGGTTCAATTTTTCAAAATATTTGGGGTGGCATAGCACCCCGAGGGGGCCGGTACCCGAGATTTAATTTTTTCCGTGGGTTTTGGAACATGACGTACAATATTAAAAGCGAAGTCGCGCTGTGATTGCGTCATTAGGCTCACTTGGCTACCAAACTAATCAAACTATAACTTGTCTCTTAAAAATTTGTCAGCTCAAACTAAAATTAAATTTAAAGAAGAAATGAAAAACTGGACTGCCTGAATAGGAAGAGCACCGTAAAAAATGATGGTGATAAAAAAATGCGAAGTTATTGTCGGCTCGCTTTGTGAACTGGGTGGGACATGGTTGAGTGGATGTGTAGATTTCCACCTCCTGTTGTTTGGGGGTTGTAATGAGTAAGGTAAGTAGGATGTAAATGTATAAATTAATAAACGTAGGTTGCAAAATTATGGAATTTCTTTTGGGAAATGGCTAAGTATTATTATAATTATTACGATTTCGTGCTTAAAATATTTTCGTGACGAGCCGTTAGGTATGCAGCGATTAATAATTCTCTTTTCTGAATAAAATGGGTCGTGTTGGTTTGTCTGACTATATGTGGTTGATTGCATTAAATGACGGTTGTTGTGTCGAATTAGTCGGTAATAATAATTATTATTTAATGGCGGTAGTGCGGTTTGCCTTACTATTTACCTATTAGTGTTTAGGCCTATTAGTGTGATCAGTGACCAGTGACAGGGTTTGTTAGTCGTGGTAGTCATGCAGGAGAAAAACCGGTTTCAAAATGAAATTGTGACACGGTTTTCAGCTTTTACTTTCTCCTTGCGATTCTAGTATGGGGTGCAATCGTGCCAAATTCTCTGTGTCAACTTATTGATGAATTTCAACTGATGGTCACTACGCCAAACCGAATTCGTTTTCAAGATATTCGACTGTGCGCCTGTGGGACTGAAATGTTAAAACCTATGTTTTCTCGGACGTGTTTCTAATGATTTCCGGTCGATATGCGGGGCGGAAATGGACAATTAAGACTACTGCGTTGATTCTTTGCATCAGTAAAATAGCGCAGGCTTTCTATTTCTGAACGTTTTGAATAATTTTCACCGCCTTGGAGGTTTTATTATTTATTTTAATAATGAGATGCTTAGGCAGCGCGTAACAAAACAAAGCTAATTTCATTTCGCCATTTAACGGCGCATACCGATAGGTAATACGTATTAATAGTAACCGATAATGCTTTGGCCTGTTAGGGATATATTTATCTGTTACAAATTTTCCATTAAAATTAAACTCTCTAATTCGTAAATAAACTAAAAGAATGTTCCATTTACATTATTGCTATTTTTAAAGATATAGCCTATTATACTTTCTCCCGGGGTTTGTTTACTGCGTTAATAGTTAATTTGCTGCCAATTGACAAAATGTGTCGGCAAGTCATACAACCGCACTTACTAAAATCACAGATACAACTTTTAATAAGTCTCATTTATTTGTGAAAAATAAATGTGTGTTTGTAGTCAGCGATCAGATAGATACTTATCTAATAATTGTATAGGCCTATGCCTATTTTTATGAATTTTTAACAGAAAATTATTAATTTTTGGTAAATTATGTGTCAATGATAAACGTCATGAAATTTTTAAACGATTCTTCTCTCCCCAACTATTTTTCCTTTGTGCTTTTCGCGTTCAATTCACTTTTCTAATAGCGGGTAACCGATTATGATGCTTTTTTGCAAAAACCATGAATACGCTGAACCTTTACACTAGACTGAGCTTTGAACAAGTAATGTCAAGTAAAAAAGTTGTTGAATCTTAAATGTTTATGTGTATTTGTGCCTGGAACTGCACCTTAGGTAGTGAAGAGAGAAATTGTGATGGTGGAGGTTGCTCGGATTTGCATAGTAATGTGTAGACTACTACACACTATTTATAGACGTGCAGCCCAAAAATGAATACTTAATTTGCCGAGTACGTTAGCGGGGTGTAGTCTAAGTGGTATCTCGTAGAAAAGTGTTGGGAGGGGGCTTTGCTGTCGTCCAAAAACTCTTCTTTTTTTGTTGAACATTATACGTGTAAAATGAAATAGAGTTAAGGTTCTGTCCAATGAATCGCGTGTTAAAAATGTCGAATGTGTAAAAACGTTAAAATCGGGCCATGGTTTTACAGTGACGCCGCATCGATGATTGGGTAAACTGAAATCTACTTCATACTAAGCTTTTTGTTGGGGTTTAATTTAACAATTCACACTATTTTGTTGTAGGCCTAGGTTTTTTTTGCGCCCTGGAGACTCCAGGAGGAGTATAGGACATGTCGTCAGATATAACACCTGAAATACGTACATTGTTGGGAACTGTACGTTGTTGACAACCGCCGATTTTTACTTTCTCTTGCCTATATGAATATATAGGAAGGAAAGTATTGTTTTCATGTCGATTTTTCAAAATCGAGTTTTCACCGGATCTACACGTTTTCAGACCCCCTGAACCCAAAAAATATGTTTTTAGCGATTGGTGTGTGCGCGCGCGCGCGTGCGTGCGTGCGTGCGTGCGTGCGTGTGTGTGTGTGTGTGTGAACAGAATATCTCAAGAACGGAACATCGTACGAACTTGAAACTTGAAACGTAAGTTACATACCACTACCGGACTACCAGACACGAACATTTTCATCTAATTTGGTCAACGGGAAGTAGTAGTTTATTCATGTAATTTTTCACTTTTTTGTGATTTTCTCAAAAACTGATCCTACAATTTTTTTAAAAATCGCCTGGATTGTTGAATTTTTTATGCTCTACAAGATAGGGTAGGCGCCATGTTTGCTGAAATTCTTGGTGAGGCTGTTTTCACGTAAAAAAATTGTTTTTCTAAGATTACGGCTTTAATATGCATTTTAGCGTAAAAATGTATATATACACACTATTTAAAGTGTGAAATGTATATACACACGAAAACGTGTGAAAAATCGATTTTTTTAAGATTTCGGCCTTAGTAAGCATTTTACGACAGAAATGTATTTAATCAAATTTATAGGGAATTAAAAGATCTACAAATTTTATACCGAGAATTTTTCTCTACAGAGCCAAGTTTAGCGTGAAAGAGTGATTTTCCGTATTTTTAAGCCAAACTGGGGTTTATTTTCATTTTGCGTGTTTCACTCATGATTAAAATTAGATTATGTTTATTGAGGTTAGTTTTTTCTTTATTTCTAATGTTTTATTACTAATGTTAGCATTATTGTTAATTATTTGTATTGGCAAGAGAAAGTTGTGTGAGTGTTTCACACCAGATTTTTTGTTTAAATTTTAACAAGGTCATCTACTCATCGGCGTTTGTTTATGGCAGGCGGCGGCGGCGGCGGCAGTCACTCAACACGGCCAGCTGCTGGCCAACGTACCACTTGAAAGCGAACATTTTTACACTAAAAGAACACGAAGGTAGGCCTACATTCGAGTATATACTTAACACTTACGTGATGAATTTTCTGATCGTTGAAGGTGATATCAAATAAGAAGTTTAACTAAAATCTTGTTCATTTTCATTCTCCTTGCAAAGTTGGTTTTTGTGAACGGTACATTGGTGACTACCATCGCAAACGGTCGCACAAAATTATTCAAAACCACTTATGCTTATTACAAGCGAAACAATTACGCGTTTGACTTGGACTGAAATTGTTTTAGTACTTTGCAATGTAATTACGCAATTCAATTATTCAATCTTTCGTTCTGTTTGTACTCGCAAATGACATTCTTGCCTTTTAAGGTTGAAAACGGAGCTAATTTTATTCTCTTTTATAGTTACCGATCGACTTAACAATAAATAAGAAAGGGAAGGCTGCCGACCGCAATTATTTATTTCCATCATTAAATCTTCTTTAAAGCGTTTAGTCTGACGTAAAACAAAACAAAAAGTTTAGAAATTTTTCTCTAGTTCTGCAGTATTAAGAAAACAGAGTTTCGACTTTCTTCCTGCGTTACTAATTACACAGTAAGAACTTTTTTACTGATTGAATTTTTAGCTTTCTTAACCAATTGCAATCAGCCATGTTGCAGCGAAATTAAGGCTGCTTTTCTCCAATAGAGAATTTTTAAAATACAATTTTTTTCAAAAATGGCATTAACTGCTTTGGTTAAATTTTTATAATTCGTTACACTTGGAATGCCAAATAAGGTGACAATTATTTCAAGTATTCTAGGCGAGGCTGCGCTGTTGTTAAAAAAATAAGTTTTCCGATTTCTACAGCTTTTATCGTGTGAAAAAATGTATATAAAAAAATCTGGTGTAAAATATTCCACGACTTTCTCTTGCCGACTTAGATTATGAAAAGGATAATCTGTGTTTAATAATGTGTAATCACTATAAAATGAAAAACATAACCTAATTTTAATCATGAGTGATTGGATTTTGACGAACAAAGTACGGAAAATCACCGATTTACGTTAAACTAAACTTTGTAAAAGAAAATGCTTGAAATAAAAGTTACAGGTTTGTAAATTTGTATAACTTTGGCTATTACACTTTTGCCCTAAATGCATTTTAAGGCTACAATCTTTAAAAGAAACTATTTTTTACCACGAAAACACTGCCCCTCCCACGAATTTCAGCAGACATGCCGCTTACCCTTTCTTGTTGAGGACAAAAATGTAGTAAATGAGAAGATTTTGAACAAAATCGTAGGAGCCGTTTTTGAGAAAACCGCGCGAATTAACTGCTACTTCCGGTTGATCGATTTTTATGAAAATGTTTGTGTCCAAGTCCTCTTATGGTACCTAATTTTTAGATTTTACTTTATTTTTAGATATTTTGTTCATACACAACGTACACCAATCGGTAAAAACATGTTTCTTGTTCGGACCCGAAAACTTAGGCTATATTTTCGGTAAAAACTATATGAAACAATACTTACCTTACCTGCATTTCATAGGGGTTGGTTTTACCTCTCACAAATAAGGCAATAGGCCTTAAACTATAATAGACTAAATGGTGCCAGTATACGAGGTATCTAAATAAATCATAAGTGCGCTTGTCAGTAACTTTAAAAGGTGGGCAGGTTCATATCGGAAGACAAAATCTATAATACAGAAAATCAAATGCCAGTAATGAATCGGTCAAAACAGTGGAGAAAAATAAAAATAACACAAATTAAGTGTAAACAATGTTCCGACCACAACGTGAAAAGAATAAAAAATTATACAAACTAGACGGGTAAAACGAAAAATGAAAGCCTTTCGGCTTTTTAATTTTTGACGTAGATTCTGAAAATGTGGTTGCTGAACCGAAAGAGTTTACTCCGGAATTAGTAAAGCGATTTAATTTTTTTTACGACCAGTGACTCGAAACACGGGCTCGGAAAGAAACTTTACGTTTTGTACGCCTAAAAATCTGTGAAAACAGAATATCCGATTGGGCCAGCGAATAGCTGAAGATTCCAGATTGTTGAAAAGTATATAATTTCAGGCGTTGGGGTAAGAGCTACAAGACGATAATGATGAGAATATCGCCGGAATCAGTGGAGAGGGTGCTCTATTCACGAGAAAGCTAGTACGGTCTATTTGTATATTGTCTATTTGTATATAAATTTTCTATTTTTTCTATTGTCTATTTTGTATATAAATTAACGATATTTGCTGTAGTAAACTGTCAATTCAGATTAAATTCGCATAATGTAGTCAACTCACTCGATCGATGATCTGAGGACACGGTTTGTATAAGTGACGGTAGATAAACAATTATTCAGATTTCACTTGATTGTGTAATACAATTTTTATGACCTTCGGTTCTCGTGTATATCTTGAAAATAATTTTAATAAACTGAGAACTCGGGTTTCTGTTGGAAATGTACGGAACAAAATCTCTCGAGTTTTATCTGCGTTTCTATGTACATTATCTACGAACAATTTTTGTTCAGTTACATGGGTGTCGTCAATAGGAGTGGCGTAAATCATTTGAATTCATTGTTGGATGCTTAGCCTACGATTAAACGGATGATCGGGGGTTATGGAGATATGTTAAGAATGGTTCAAAGTCTTTAATTGTAGAACAAACAGATCTATGACCTTGTGAAGGTGACCCTTTGCTTGCACTCTTGTTATCTCGGCTAGCTTTCCTCTGTCAGTCTCGTCTGGCACGTTGCCTTGTGTGCACCTCCGTCGGCCGATTGCTTACTACTCGTAAGTTTTTTTATTGATTTATCGTAGGCTTACATGTTAATAAAATAACGTTTTAAATAAGTATTAGATTTACGCTTTTTATTGTATAAGTTTACTTTTATATCTTATTTTCCGGCTTGGTTTACCCAGTTTTTTAAAAATATTCTGCTATTGTGATGTATCGTGCGTTATTATCATTTACTGCCTGTCGTTATTTAGAGTTATCTCAGGTATTTTTCCGATCATAATAATGCGTGCTTTAAATCGTATTCGAATTATCTGTGAAATTGATGGAACACTAACCTATAGTAACCTATAGTAACCTGTTTCTCGATGCCCTCTTCATTCATCTTGTAATGGTGCCAAGGTCATTTATTTGTTTTTAGAATGTTTCTGATGAACATGTTTGTGTAAATGACCATAAAATTTGGATTGCTGAAAGAGATTTTCCAAGGGTTTGACTAAAGATTTTTAATATTTTTCTACTCGGATCTTAATTGTAAAAAATTGTGCATTTGTAGATCTTAATCAATGTAAAAGCTGTAAATTTCTGCATAGTAGAACAGCCTTTTAAAGTTTCCACTGGTTAATAGGTGTATGTGTTGTATTTATTGACTGCAGTCATTTGATCTCTGATAATTATCAAGTATTCAGTGTAATAATTAAAAATTATTTTATTTTTGACTTGAGTTCTTAAAATTGGTAATCGGAACTTGTCAATCATTAAAATATTGTCAGAAACAAACTATTTATGGCTGTACTTTGTGTGTGTGTTGACCCAACCATGATTTTTATGTCTGGATACAAAGCGTATGAAGAGTTTGAGGATAGTTGTTTGTGAGTTCCATTCGCTCTTCATTGAAGCAGATGGGTCTTTAGAAGTCTGTATAAGTTTGATACCTTGTTACCATCATATTGTTATCATTAGGAAGTACTGATGTATTTGAAAGAAGGAAATGAATAAAAAGAAATGTATGGAACAATCCTTTGTGATAGTTTTATAATTGGGACTGGGAACAAGGTGATGTAGGTAAAATGGTGATAAGAGCAGTTTATTAACAGCGGTGTAGTTTGCTCACCTTGTCTGTCTGCTGTTATTCTTGTTCTTAGAATGTTTTATTATGTAAATATATGACATATGGACACTAATAACTAACAACTGCTTTAATTTAATTATGTTTGTGAATATATATGTCGATATGTCGGTTCCAGAAAACCAAGTGCTTCTCATAAATACATATCATGTGTAGAAATATTTCATAAATTACATAGATAGATAGAAACCTGTACCCTAATTGTTTAGAAGGTAGAGGCATTTTGCTCTTATCATGTAGAGAACAGAAATTTTTATTGGAAGCTAAAAAGAGGAAGTGCTGTGGGAATGATATTTGAAAGAGAAGGGCATATCTGTGCCATTGGACGAGGAAATGTGTAGAGGGTAAGGGGAATTTTAATTTGCTTATGCCAAGATTTTCTTATGTGTGTTTATAAAGGGTGTGAGTGAGATGTGGGTGGGGCAAAAAGAACATTGAAGTCGTCAGAAAAGGTCAGATGTTAGCAAGTTTTCATGCACTTTATTGGATGATAGTATGTGTGTTTTGAAAAAAATTCTGAAATTTTTACTGCAGGTTCTTGTTTATGCCGAGGTGGAATAGTTAATTATTTACTGTCTAATAGTAGTGGGTTCTGCGGTTGTTAATTCAGAGGCAAAGTGGATAAGTTTTCTTACTGGTATAAAATACGGTGAAGAAGTTTCTTTGTATCTTTCAGGGCTATTTTAGGTCATTGTCTAGTAACTTTATATAATAATTAGGTGAGTGCAATGTTGGTGCGCTGCATGAGACAACAGTGGATTCCTGCCATTGAGGTTCTTTATGAGCAGTAGAACAACCCCAAATGAAAGGCAACTTTCAAATGAAAGGCATTTATTTATCTTGCTTTCTACAGTTACTTCAAAGTTACTGTGGTGGGATAGGTTATGTCATCCAATCTCAGAACTATGGCTGTAAGGTACAGAGCCTCCTCTTTAGTTCAACAGAGCAGATAGGTGAACCTATTCAAGGTCACCTTGTGGAAGAATGCACCTGACCTTACCAGCGTTTTCTGTGAAGTTTTGATTGTGTGGAAACAAACCCTTAATAAATGTTATGTCAGGATGTAGATGATTGCTAGCAGAACGAGAAAATGGTAATGAATGGTAAATAGTAGACAGGTTTTATAACTGGTAGGTTTGGAGATGTTTACAGCATTATGCACCGGGTGTAGGATTAAGGGGAGGGGGTGTAGGTATAGTTCTCTTTAATAGATTTTTGTGGTATTTCATGTAAAAAAAAAAGAAGAGAGTTTACCAAATAAGAACTAGAGCTAAATCTAAAGATCATGGAGCGTAGCATAGGGATTTACAGGTATTGAGAAAATCAGATCGCCACTGTGCACTGGAACTTTTACGAGTATAATTTTGATACGTGCTTTTAATTCATAGTGAATTGTGTCAGAGTAGGCTGACTGTATTTGAAGTGATAGTGAAATGTTTTATGTTGCCAGATGGCAGTTAATTTTTATTGACCTGTTTATAATTATTTCTTTAGTAATTTAAAAAATCTGTTCAAGATAAGATTAGAAGATATGGTAATGTTGCGGACTTTGTATTATTATAGTATTTTATCTGAGCAATTTCTTGTAAACTTGAGTCTTTTATTATGTTAGGCTTATAATAGTCTATTTAAATTTTATTGTTAATTGCCTTCCAAAACAGAGGAAGGCTTAGAACAAGGGGAGAAATGAAAAGGAAATCCAACAAATGAAGTTTCTTAAGCTTCTGCAGCTCATCTTTCCACATTTTCTAAACATTTTTTAAATGTATGAAAATAGCCAGTTCTTCACTCATCATATGATATAAATGGTACAACATTATTTCCCATGAATTTGCTGAAAAAAGTGGTTAGGTTTCTGGTAAACAGTAATAGATTAGTAATAGGTTATTGGAAGGTTAAATTCATTTTTAGACACTGTGTAATTGCTGAACTTGAATGATTAGTCATTACATGTTAACAAAGTTTTATATGGATGGAGGGTGTTTATTTATTGATTCATGTTATCACAAGTACTAAAACACATTTCATAAAAAGTGGCCATAGAATTGGTACATGTTGTATGAATAAAACTTTTATCTCCAAAAATCAAAAAGGTTGAACAATCATCCAAGATTGGATGTCTGTACAGATAATTGTTTAATGCTCCTTCCGTACTTTTTTTAAAAGGATTTGAAAACCCTCGTATTACATGTGAGGTTAGCCATAGGGTGAATCAGCTCAGTTCAAATGTGGGTAGCCTGAAGCCACGCCACCAGCTCTTGGCCTCCATATTTGAGGTGTGATTGTGACATTCGCTTTCAGGAAATGTAGTCTTTTAATCTAGTTTTATATTCTGAATAAATTTAACGCATTTTATAAACATGAAATGTTAAGTTCTTACAATGTCGTTGTCTTCTCTTGGTTTGGCTGGGCTCACTTTGTATGCACTCTACTGTAGAAATTGTTTTATTAGATTTGTCCGTTGAATAAAAATTGTTGCTGTGGGAAAATATTTTCACAGTTGTCAATTTTGATTTTATGAGATCTTACCGAGTCAGACTGTGTTCTAGGTACCTTTCCTTTCGGTAATTCATGTCAGTCATTTTGCATTTTGAAAACTGTTTGTGAAAATTCATGATCTATTATGTAATGTAAATGTGTAGTTGTAAGTAGCCTAATTAAAATGAATGCGTGACCTAAATGCTTACCTTGATATGCCCGGTAATTGAATGTCACTTGTGTTCTGAAACATGCATTGTCTGTTCATGGAAGTTTCAGGCATAACAACCTCACAACCTTTCACAATATAGGCCTACTATTTTAAGTGCTACAGGTTGGAGGATTTACCATCAATTTACTGTATCTTAGTTGTATTAAACATTTTTCATGTCAGTTTTTGTATGCATTTGTTTTGTTTACTTCTTATGATCTGTAAGAGTGTGGGTTTTGATGATGTTGATTTAGTGTAGCCTTTCTCTGATGTTAGGTTGTTTGTTGTTTAGGTGTACACTCCAATGACTGGTTGACTGTTTGAACTTTGAACCCTCTAGCAATTTTACTGGGTAAAATAAGGGGTTGTATAGCTTACAGTTTCCTTATGCACTAGTGTGATATTAGACTGCTTATCAGCATGCCAGGTCTCCTGAACAATACTATTTTTTCCACCCATTTATTTACAATTTTACTTCATTCACACCAGATCGTTTAAATTTTGGTTTTACATCTGATTGTTATTCACCAGCAGCATCAGCCTAAGGCTGATGCTGTTGGTGAAGGGTGATAAATGAAAATGAGTGATAAAAAAGTGCCAGACCTGACTAGGTATGGAAACAGAGACCTCTGGAATGGACTGCATAATGAAATGCATGATACAGATAATATATTCATCAAAAATGTTATATGATCTCAAATTATTGTCATGTTAAACTGCAGACCTGATTTTTACGGTTTTTCTTTTCTGTGGACAGCAGTTTTTTGAGTGCAGAAATGGTTGGCAGAGATTAAATTGAAATTTTGCAAGTAATTTCTGTTGGTAGCTGGAATCATTCTTGAACGTGTCCTCTTAAGTTGTCAGAAATCGTTAAGCATTTAATATTTTGTGTCTTGTGTTCAGGCCCTGTTAAATGAATGAATGATGTAATAATTACAGATTGAGTACACAAAAGAATACAGATTGATAACTGTCCATTGAATATATGGAAAGAGACACTCATTTGGAAACTAAACTCGTACAATTTTCTGATATAATTAAAAGAAGTAAGGCATTGGTACAGGCTGCAAATGACTTGCCAATTGTAAATCAATAACTTGGCACGCACTGAGAAACTTAGAATTTATGCAACACCTTGTTTATTTCTGGATGGCAACAGATTATTATTATTCTTTTAGTCAGGTGTCGCAAGAACTTTTTTTTAGCTTTTGCTGAGTGATCACTATTCTTTTTGGGACCAGAAAGATTTTACTGTTTTCTAAATATTTTAAGGTGTATTTGAGTAAATGAACAGTAGACCTACCTTGCCATACATTTAGGTACTGTATTTAAACTTTGGATGCGATGAAACACTAGGAAACATTTTAAGAAGACTATGAAAGTAGAATATTTTTGTAGCATTTTTCATTAATTTCTGACATAAACAATTTCATTTAAAAGATTAAAAACACAGTCATGTTGAATAAAGAAAACAACAATATGTTTTTGTTTCTGAGTCAGAACTCAGTGGATTTTCAAAATGGAATAAATTCATGTTATTTAAGCACTCTTGTCAATGCTGTTTAGTAGATGGTTTTTTTTCAAATAGCCCATTTCAGAGAGCACACTTAATCAACTTCCTAGCCCATGCCTCTTTCATCTTTCTCGAGTGGTGCTCTTTGTCCTATTTAGTCCACTTTCTCCCTCTTCCGCTAGTGGGTTTCTTCCTCTCCTGAAACTCCAATTTCTGTATTATTTCTCTACATGTTGCACTATCTTTTATGGTTTCTGTGTCTATTGAGTTGTTTACCAGGTCTTTGTCTATTTCTTTTAACCATGTTATCTTGTTCTTGTGATTGTTAAGCAAGTTGAAAATCTGTTTTGTTAGTCTGGTGTTTTCCATTCTGTATATGTGTCCATAAAACTCTTCCTGATTTTGTCCATTATTTTTTCTATTTTAGAATAAAGCTCTTTGTTTATTCTCTTGATTCTTTGTTGATTTTAGGACCCAATATCTATAATCAATGTATAATAGTAGATTGTTTTAATTTACCTTATATTTGTGAAATAGTGGAAGTTGAGAAAGTTGATGAGAAAAAAGTTTTGATGTTATGGTGTTCAAATTGTGTAAAGATGCAAGTATAAGCGTACACAAATTTTGCCATTTCTTCTGTACAGAATATCAGTAGTGGGTTTGTGACAGGTTATAATATGTTTTAACGCTTGATAATCAAAGCTTATGAGGTTTATCCTTGTAAAAAAATATTTTTGTTGTGCTAATGCTCAAGATCGATTGAAGGGCTGACTTAAAGAGTAGAGTTGATAATTTTTTTAATGTTTTGTCGAATTATTTGTGTGTCTACCTCTGTAGATTAGCTGTTACAACATTTTTTATTATTGCATTAAATTTGCTTAGTTTTGTTTTGTCATGTCCTCTGTTGATGACTCCTGCACAGTCGGACGTTAAACAAAAAAAAAAAAGAAGAGAAGTTGATGACTGTGAATGGAAGCCATTTTCTAAGTTTACTTTTATGATACCGCTTGTACATATTGATTTTTTTTCTAGCGACAAGTTGCTATTCCTCCACCGAAAGAACCAACAGAGACAACAGAATCAACAGAAATATCAGAGACAACAGCACCCAAGGACCCGATCGCACATTTTGGAGTTGGGAGGTCATACCACGAATTTTACAAATCTGATCCATTGCCACAACCTGTGAAAATGTCTATTTACTTTAGCTATCCGACTCCAGAAGCTCAAGCTGAGTTAGTCAGCATCGCACAAAGAATCGTTGCTCCTGGAAAAGGAATTTTAGCTGCTGATGAATCTGTAACTACTATGGGTAAAAGATTGACCGACATTGGAGTTGAAAACAGTGAAGAAAACCGTCGCAGATACCGAGAGGTAAGTGAATTATTTAAAAATATTATAGTTATAGACAGTAGGCTATATTTGTATTTTATGTGATCGTACATTAACAGTACACTGTTCTTGTTTTGTATAATTTCTCATATATCATGTCATATTATTTGTGTTAAATGTTTTTGTTTAGAACTTTTGTATTTAGTTATCTTTAAAGGAAGTAAGACTTTTTATGGATTTCCTTTGTTGAATTTAATTTGTGAGGTTTATATCCTACGTGATTGATACCCTTTGTGTGTACAGTTTAATTGTTTTCTGGTACAAGTAGAATGGTGTTAAATCATTATCGGGGGTCGGCTAAGTGTTTGAATTGTATTGTATTGTATATGTAGTTTATCTTCAACTCGTGTAAGTTTTATGGTAATGACTTACAAAATATCGACACAACAGCAGTTTGTTCTCTTGTTATGTAGGCCTACAGTTGGTAGTGTTAAAATTGTGGGACTTTGTCCTCATTTCCGTATGGGTTAGGTTATTGCTTTTCAGAGCTACCTTGCTGCCTGATAATAGAACTGCTCTTTAGTCTTCACTGCAAGTTATAAAGATATTTTGTTATAGAACGCTACTGACTTTATTTCCAGGTCAAATGCACATTCTTTACAAGGCACACATCCTGAGGCTGTCCTAATACTGTTATTAGCTATTAGTTTGTGAAGCTGTTTAGCCAAGCCAGTCGGTCCATAATATTTTTCTAGTTTTACATCCGAATGAATGAATGATTGAACAGACCAAGATATCATTGATGAGGTTGTTTAGCGTATAGATTTGCCGTATTGGCATCATACAATGAATATACAATAACCACAAGGAGCTGCAAAAGAAACACTCCATAATAGCTAATATTATGGGTCATTTAGCCTTCTGAACAGGAACACCTTGTTCTTACGCTAGCCTAGATCTTCCAGTAAGGGTCTGTCATTTGGAGTAGCCACATCCTCTTACAAAATGCAGCTCTTCACTGCACTGCATATGGGTTATCAGACTGTAGATTGGACTACCTTCTCAGGTGCTCGCCTCTCATCACGCGGTCTTAAGTTTGAATCCCACTCGGGCATGGCATTTTTTCATACGTTACAAAAATTCATTTCATCCTTCACCGTCTGCATTAGCAGCAATTTACAAAACAGTCGGACGTTAAACCAAAAAAAAAAAAAAAAATTAGGGTCATTGACTCCTCAGTAATGAATATTTTAAGATTAGGTATTATATTTAAGTTATGCCAATCTGATTATCGTTATTAAACTGAATTGCATTAAAAATATCGCTGTAATAACCATAAATGAGTCTAGCTGCCATCTTATGATATATCAAATGCACAGTTATTTCTATCAGAACCGATTGCAGTGTGCATTAGAATCGATGGCAATTGATCAACAGTAGCAAAGAAGGTAGTAAGTAACTGGCAATAGAAGTTCCAGTACTTAGTTTTAAACATAAAGCACTACCTAACAATAAAACAAATCAAAACCTTTTTGCTGCTGATGTAATACTATATGTGAAGGAAAGGGTTAGATGGCATCAGAGTTAATCATAGACTGGGCAAAAACAGTGTTGGATCATCATCCACCAGCTACTCTAAACGTAAGATTGATGATTTGCTCAGACACTTTTCCAGGTCATGTGACAGATGAAGTGAAAATTAGATTGACCATTATGAACTCTGAACTTGTTTCTCCCTGGGGTTTTGACTCCATTGGTACAACCATTGGATTTTAAGCGTTAACAAGCCATTCAAAGGTAAAGTCCAAAAACATATGAACAGTGGCTCTGATCCAACCAGGCAACTGGCACTGACTGGAAAAATCAAGTGAGCTTTTTCAAACGTTGTTGCTTACTGAGTTTCAATTGTATGGAAAATATCTCACACTTTGATAGAAAATTTTTTCAAAAAATGTATTTCAAATTCTTGAGACGGGATGGAAGACAATGCCTGAAGGAATGACTCAGGGTAACACCAAGAGGATGTAGTTAGTAGTAATTCTAGTAGGGTTGACACAGTTTACTCAGAAATCTCTGATCACTGATCATATATAAAATGAAGTAGCCGCCACTGTATGAAAACACTGTTTCTGGTTTAGTTCCTACAAATTACAAAATATAAAGACTGAACTTACTTTTATTTATGTTATATTTGTAGTTACATTCTCTATTCTATATTTATTTCCCTATGTGAAACAACTATTTTTGAAGTCTGTTTTTTTTAATATCATTCAATTCCTAAAAATTTCAGTAACACAATTTAAATAATTTTAGATATAGAGAACTACACTGCCCGTTAGAATCAAAGGTGCATTAAATTCGCGGTTTATTGGTAAGTAGTAGTAGTAGTAGTTTATAGTAAACAATTTGAAGAGAGTGTCCTCTAATAATTTATTCAACAGTAAAATCCAGTACCTCTGTAGTCTTCTCTAAATGTTTTTGAGGGATTCTAAAATTTATTGCTTTCTCTAGCACTGTGTTTATACAATTTGTCATTTCCGTGTAAATATTTATGAGCAAATTCATGTTGAATGTGTTCATTAATGTCATTATTTATTTTTTGTGAGGGTTTTTTCAGGAGTTATCTATGTTTTTTCATCACAGATCATAATTTATGCGAGGTAGTAATTTTTAATGTTTTTATTTGTCTTACAGTTGCTCTTTTCTACTGACAAGGCTATCGGAAATTATATTTCTGGTGTGATTTTGTTCCACGAAACTCTGTACCAAAAAGCCTCTGATGGTACACCATTCACACAGTTATTGAAGGAACGTGGTATACTGATTGGTATTAAAGTAGACAAGGGTACTGTTCCTCTGTACTGTTCAGAAAATGAGTGCACAACTCAAGGGCTTGATGATTTGGATCAGCGTTGTGCTACATACAAAAAGGAAGGATGTGATTTTGCCAAGTGGCGTTGTGTCCTTAAAATCGGAAGGAATACACCTTCTTATCAAGCTATTATGGAAAACGCTAATGTTCTTGCACGTTATGCTGCAATCTGCCAAGCTCATGGAATCGTCCCAATTGTAGAACCAGAAGTAAGTTATAATAAATGTTTGCTTGTGTTTACAAAACATACCAAAAATTTCCTATTTACATAGATTTAATATTATTTAAATGTATTATAATACATACAGGGTGATTTTTAAGTATGGAAACAGCAGCTCTATAATAGTTTATTTGCGCAACTGAGATGCACTTGGCGGAAGAAGCTGATATGGATCTGCATAGTTTTAAAAATCCAACATTTTGGTAGTTTTGAAATTTTTGTTTGCCATATTGGGTTAAACTTTATGTTTTTAAATGGGTTGGTGGTCATGTAAAACGTTATTTCAATGTGAAATTTCAAGAAAAAAACAATGGTGCAAACCTTTTCTCGATAGATGCCTTCGTTTTTGAGTTATGTGCATATTTAAAGTTGCAATTTTGGGAAAATTGTGTTAACAATAAAAAATGTAGAATGCACTGTATAAACCATTTTATTGAATATTTCAATCATAAAGTATCTAATGACTAAGCTTAAACGGTGGTATAACATGATGATAATAATAAGAAATAAATACTGTAATTAAATAAACAGTTAAACAGCAAAATAAATGGCTATGTTAATTATTTACTAACCACAATTCAGCTACTGGTGTTTAATATCAGCCAATAGGTATCATTAACAAAACAAATTAGTTGAAACAATTATTTTGAAAATGTGTTATAAATGTTGTTGACAAAATCAGCTGTTAATTTACATCAATGCAGTTAGTTTTACGTTGCAGCAGTGTATAACTGATTGACTCATTTAATCTGTTACTTCAGAGTACTTGTGTTGGTAAAATTTGATAGTGCTAGTAAAGATTGAATTGTAGGCGTAGTTGTTGTTGGAGTTGTTGTAGGAAAATTTTGTGTGAGAAATTTGTTATTAGTTTTTTGTACATTTATTTAGTTAATTGAATTATAAATATTGAAATGACAATACCTGTTTTAAGTGAAACTGAAAGAATAACTCTGTTGATGATGGTGTATGGTGTGGGTATGGTGACAGTGACAGTGTTGGGGCTTACAAGAGGTATCTTTTTATTTCATTATACATTTCAAAACAGAAAACTGATAACTAAATCAACTGTGAGCAAGACAGTATGACATTTTGAAGGAACCGGTACTGTAAATAATCGACTTCACATCGGTAGACCACGAACTGTTACAACTGATGCAGAATTTGGTCGAGGACCCGCATTCATCAATTAGAAGAGCCATTGTCCTAGATGACATAAGTTTTTCTTCAGTTCAAAAAATTCTTAAAAATTTCACCCTTATAAGCTACACTTGGTGCAAGAACTTTCGTAAGATGATTTTGACCGCTGAGTTGAGTATTGTGATTCTTTAATGCAAAAATTAGATATTTAAGAAAAAGTTTGGAATTCAATAGTATTTTCTGTTAAGGCGGACTTTTATGTTAAATGGTGATGTGAATAAGCAAAACTATTGATACTGAAGCAATTATAATTCCAGATGGATGATGGAAGCTGAGAAAGTGAATGTTTGTGTGGGAATCATGGGTCATTATAATTTAGGGCCGTTTATTTTAAATGAAAATCTTACAGGAGAAGCTTACTGCAACTTGTTAGCGAATAGGATTATACCAAATATCTGGATTATACCAAAATGGTGGGCAAGAATTGAATAGTAACGTTTGGTTTCACCAAGACGGCACCACCTCATTAATGTTTAAGGGCACGGTAAATTTTGAGTGAACAGTTTCCAAATCGCCGGATAGGTCGTAGAAGAGCCATAGAATGGCCGGCCAGGTCCCCCAGACTTTTCTCCTTTTGATTACATTTTTTGGAGGTACCTGAAACATAATGTTTACAAGACAAAACGTGCAGATATTAATGAATTGAAAAATAATCTGCTCGTGTACCATCATACTTGTTACAAAAAAATATTACTCAAGGTTAGCTCATTGTTGAGCTATAGAAGGGAATTTTGAACATTTACTGTAGAAATGTCTCCTCTCAAAATTTATTTCATTACTAATTTACAATCAAAACATCAGTTTGACATTTTTTAATAAATAATATTGTAGTTTTAAGAAATTATAGTTGGTGTTATAAAGATTGGAAGTTTTGTTTTGTTTTGAAAACGATATCAGCTGTTTATTTTGTTGTTGTGGTATTTATTATTATTATGTCTAACTACTTTTTAAACTTAGTTATCAGATACTATGATGGAAAAATGCCATAAAATAGTTTATGCAGTGCATTCTACCTTTTTTATTGCTAACACAATTTTCCCAAAATTGCAACTTTGAATGCTTATAACTCGAAAACGAAAGCATGTGTTGAAAAATGACCACCATCCCATTTAAAAACATAAAGTTGAATCCAATACGGCAAACAAAAATTTCAAAACCACCAAAAAGTTGAATTTTTGAAACTAAGGAGATCCGCCCGCATAAGCTTCTTCTGACAAGTACATCTTAGTTATGCAATATAAAGATGTTTTCTTACTTAAAAATCACTTGTATGCAAACCCTAGCTTTAATGAAAAATAAATATGCTCCACGTTTTAAGCATGATGCTACAAGCCAAGACTTAATAGATAGTGAACTCCACCGACAATGTGGAGGCTACTAAAGGCTCTGGTAAATGTATGACTGCATACTCAGTAGAAATATACACCATGAAGCTTGGTGCTCTCTGCTGGAGCAAATCTTCAGCTAATACCGTTTATGTGTAGGCCTATCTAGAAAACAAGCCTACAAATGGCTTCTGGCAAATCGTTAAAAAACAATTATAAAATTGTTAGTGTGTACTTGGGTCACTAAATTTATCTCACAGTTACCTTTAGTAACTGTAGTAACTGGACTTTTACGTTTTTCGGGCATAGTTTTAAATGAAGTGTGAGGTTAAGAACACTAATAATTTACACGGTACTGACTTATACGGAGGCTGTAAGTGAGTTTGAGGTCATAATTACAGTGAATGGTTAAAATGTAAGGAAGCTATAAGATCGATGAGATTTTGATATTTATTTTTATATATTTATAATATATATAATTTTGTTAGACATTTTCCGTTCTATTTTTAGATTTGTACTGGGTGATTCATAAATATACGGCAATGTCTCGTTGGGTCAAAGATTTCGCCAAGAACTGTGTACCCACGGTGAAATGAAACCATATAGACATTTTTAAGGCTGTAATAAAGAGACAAATCTGATGGTTTCTTATGTATTTTCAGCTGATAAATTGAATAAAATTAGTTCCAGTAATGTACCTTCATCAGTTTTAAAGATATATTATGTAAAACACTAGAATTGGGGCTAAAAAAATAACATATTTTTGTCTTTTATGTGAAATTACTTTGGTGAATGATAAATTAAGGTATATTTTTTCTTATTTAGATTTATAAAAAATATAATTCTTTAAAGAGTCATGTAAATTATCAAGAAAAAAATTGTATACTAGATATTGAAATTTAACTTTATTTAAAAACAAAACAACCGTAATTGTGAAAAAATGTTTAACTATATGAAATACTTATATAAAATACTTACTAATTTTGTCCATAGGTTGGAAATAACAGTTGATTGTTTATTCAATACTGTACTGATTTACATAAAATTAATGAATTTCAGTTTAAAAACATTGTAAAAATTAGTTCTTAATTATCTACAAAAGGTGCTTGATGTGACCCCCGTTTTGTTCAATACACAATATATTTACAACATTTTGAAAATATCATTGTATATCAGATAAAATACATAAAATAAAAATATGGTGTAGGTATCTCGACAATATATTTGTGATATATTTGAACAATGTAAAAATGAACACGATATTATATTGAAGAAATTGAACACATTTAATAATAAAATAAAACATACCATAGATATTGAAAAAGATTGCAGTATTAACTTTTTAGACATAAAAATAACAAAAAATAAAAATAACTTAGAAACTAATGTTTCTAGAAAAAGTATACAACCTATTACGACAATAAATGAACCATCTCATTACCCGTATCAATATAAAATGGCAGCTTACTATAATATGATATACAGGGCATTAGATTACATAAAAGAGGAAAAGAAGTGTAAAAAAAGAATTAAATGTAATAAAATATATAGCTGTAAATAATGGATACAAAGAAACAGAGATAGATAAAGTAATAGACAAAATTTAAAAAAATAAATCCATTAAACTTTAACAAATATGGTATAACACTTAAGGAATTAAATGAAATACTGAATAAACAATTCTTCACCATAACTTATAATAAATAAATAAATAATAGGATAATAAAACCATTTATAAGATACTACAGAATTGCATATAAAGGTAATAATAAAAAATTAATTAGTAAACTAAATTATGAAAGTGACAAATTTGAAAATAAAGGAATATATAAGATAGAATGTGGAAATAAGGGTTGCGATATGTTCTATATTGGAATGACAACTTGTAATTTTTATACCAGATTTAAAGTACATGCGGGAGCATACAAATACAATAAAATAGAATCTAATTACACAAAACATGTGAAAGACTCAGGACATAATTTTGGAAAAATAGAAGAGAATTTGTTTTTATTGGATAAAAATATGATTATAAATATAAAATACAAAAATATGATATATTTCAAATATACATCTGCATAAATTTAAATAAAAATAAAATAATTATTGAACAATTAAAATTTAAAGATCACAATAATATTAAAGAAGCTGCTGCCATCTGTTGTAATAAGTATAAACGAAATACAGGAATGAAATTTAAACCAGTTTTAATCTAAATGACTGAATGGAAACACCATTCTGAATTTTAATTTTTTTAAATATGCTCTGAAGAAGGTGGTACCACCGAAACGCGCCTAAGTGTTTTTAACTGAAATAAGCAACCAAAGGTAAGGTGATGAATTTCATTTATAATGTAATTCATTCTTGTTTACTTCATCGTATATCAATATCATGTCTGTATACTCTTCAAATTAATACGTATTTGCATTGTCTGGCATTATAATATAGTTACTTGAGTCACGAGTTTGCCCATGGTTTTATCGAGGGGTAAGGGCGAAAGTGCACCAGTGCGCATGCACGACCTCTTTGGTATCAGTTCGCCAACACTACTACGTAAACTATACCCAGAGAGCGTACAGTAATTATCGTGGAATCTTGTTAGGTTAACTGTACGAATATAACTTTGTTACCGTAAATAGAAATGTCAGTTACTCGAAAACGTGGTCAAACTATTCACAGTGCTGAACGAAATCTAATATGCAACATAATAAAATGTTGTGAAGTTAAATAAAAATGTCTTTCCATGCCTCTTAACAAAAGCCGTGAGTGAGCAGCTAACTACTGTGATGTTTCTCTTTCCGCAATTCAAAATATAAAGAAGTAAGTTAACGACTGAAGAAGATAATTCTTCATCATCAGTCTTTTTGGCAGCTGGTAAAAAAAAGGAAACGGTTATGTCAATAAGAAAGTGATGCCGACATGTGAAACGTTATTACCGGTTTTGAAAGAAACGCTAAATTTAAGTTGGAAACTTAGTACGTTAAGAAAAAGTGTTAAAGGAAATGGGGTTTAAGTGGAAAAAGTGTCAGCCACAACAAAGTATAGCCTATTAATTGAAAGGCAACTTGTGGTTAACTAAGGGTGCAATTGCACGGTAGTGACATATAGTGTCTCACTGTTGAGGTTGGCACCACTGTCAGATTTTCTCTTCCCTTTCTCACAACCCATCCATACACAAACAGCATTCTCGTGATAGATAGTGATCTATACTAAGAAAATTACATAGAATTTGATTGAACTTTTTTTCTAAATCGGTACACAGGATTTCACAAATATCTTAACATACACAATGTACAAAAATACTATAATGGTTATTCAAATGATGCTGCAAAAATTGAATTGTTGATCAGCTGATATTGCCAACATATAGAAAAATTTATTTCATTCTGATAAAAAAGTATTGAATGAACAATCATCTGTTATTTCCAATTTATGGACAAAATTAGTTAGTATTTCATCCACTTAAACATTTTTACACAATTACTTTTGTTTTGTTTTGAATAAAATAAAATTTCAATATCCAGTACTCAATTTTTTTCCTAATAATCTACATGAATCTTTTCAGAGTTGTTTTATGAATCTAATTAAGAAAAAATACTCCTTAATTTACCACTTACTAAAGTAATTTCATGTTAAAGACAAAAATGTATTATTTTTTTAGCCCCAATCCTAGTATTTTCCATAAGGTATCTTTAAAAGTGATGAAGATACATTACTGGGACCAATTTTATTCAATTTATCAGGTGAAAGTAGATAAGAAACCATCAGATTTGTCTCTTTATTACAACCTTAAAAATGTCTATATGGTCCCATTTCACTGAGCGTATCGAGTTCTTGTTGAAATCTTTGACCCTGTATAGCTCTCTAATAAAGCGTTTTCAAGCCTATGTGTATATGAACTTTTTTTCTTATTTTTAGCTATAGAATGAGCTACCAAGACGTTGCCGTATACTTATGAATCACTCTGTATAATATAGAAAAAAACCACTAATTACACAGTTGATGTACTATTGTGTATTTGGTGGGTTTTTTTGTTATATAATTCTAAACAATAATTAAATTATTAAATATGTTAATAAGAATTGTAACTACCGAAACTAGAAAAAAATACGAAACTAGAAAGCTGTTTCCTCAAATTATATTGTGGTAATTGGTGAACAGGACAATCCTGTGGCATACTGCCTGCCAGCTTGTTGAGGGTTTGACTACATTCTCTGCTTCGCTTTGATTCAAACCACCAACAAACTAATTTGTTCAGTGTTGTCTGACCATCTGATATTTATATAGATTTGTGCACCCAAGAGTCTGAGGGAGTCTGAGGAAGTGATTGTAGTGATTGAGGAAGGGTCTGATTGTAGTGCAAATGTCACCTTGAAGGATGAAAGGCATATTTCTCATCATGCCTAACAATGTTTTAGTGTGTTTACACATTTAGATGGATAACTTTGTTGGAAAAATATAGCAAAATTAACTTTGACTATCTTGAGTCAGTTTTCTATGTATACAAGTTGTAAGAGGTTATCTGATGTGATGTCACCTTATTTCCTAATAAAATGAAAAAATATTTTGAATTTGGTGGCCAAATTCTATCCGGATGGAAAACTATAGCACTGGCTGTTACATGTGTACTCTGTCTGTACCTACACAATGTAATTATATTAGTCTGTTGAAAACAATTCCTTGTGAAATGAAAACTGGAGACTACACCACAACTGTGAAGTGAAGCAGTAAGTAATGAGCCTGTGTAAACGCATTTAAATCTTGAGATTTTGATCACTAAAGCAGCATACGGAGTATAGGCAACTTGGCAGATGGTATGGTCATGTTGTTAAACAAAGCTTTAATTGCTTCATTTTTTATTTTTAGGTTTTACCTGATGGAGAACATGATATCGAAAGAGCCCAAAAAGTGACCGAGAAAGTTGTAGCTGCTGTCTACAAAGCACTTAGTGACCACAATGTCTTCCTTGAAGGAACACTTCTTAAACCAAACATGGTCACACCTGGAATGCAGTGTGCTAGGAAAGCTTCTCCACCTGAGGTTGCTACAGCTACTGTTCTTGCGTTTTCACGAACTGTACCACCTGCAGTTGCTGGTAAGACAAATCATTTAAAAAACCTTTCCTTTGTGTTATTAAAAATTGTTGTCGAATAGGGTGATGAGCTGCAGCTATTATCATTGAATCGCGTTGTTATATTTGTCTGGTGCAGGATGGCTATAACTACTGTTTTAATAGTCAGCCAGAAAAGTCTTAAAAGAGGTAAAATTTGAAAATTATGGTGGAAGCAAGTGTCCGGTTATGGTGGTATTACTAGCTCAAACTCAGTCAGAGGAATACAACAGTAATGGCATTACTGTAAAAGGATATTAAAGCAATTTTAATGGCATGTTTGAAATTTATGTCGGTTAGCTTTGATTCAACAAATAGATTGCAGACTGTGTATGTAGGATGTACTGTATTAGTGTTGCTGCAGTTGTTACAGTAGCAATGTGGTGAATGTTAATGAACGTATACAGTTCTGCTCATTGAATTGTGTAGTTATTTTGTGCATGAGCACAAAATTTGTCAGCTTTCAGTTGGTATTTACAGAACACTACTCTGAAGTGCAACTCGATCCTAGTTTATTCTGGTCCTTGAATAGATAATTGTTGCAGTAAATTATTCTGTTTTGTAGCTGTTGTGTCCATGTTGTGTAACATGTAGTAGTTGTAGGTTATTGAGTTGCACATTTACCGGTAGCTGGTTTCAACTGATCAAATTAAACATGGTAGATAGTGCAATAAAATTATTTGTTACTTCTCTGAAAAATTAAAATAGGTTACAACTTATTAATAATTTCTGGATAATTATTAATCGAGGCATAAATGAAATCTGGTTTATAATTGGTGAAATGTTTTTTGAATAGGTATCACGTTCTTGTCTGGTGGTCAGTCAGAAGAAGAAGCTTCTACAAATCTTGATGCCATTAACAGATCCAAAGGGCGTAAACCATGGCCAATGACATTCAGTTATGGTCGTGCTCTCCAAGTAAGTTTTTTGTTAAAATTGTTTAAATCATTTATTCTCTTAATAGTTCTTGTCACTTTAAAATTTAAGTTTTCAAATGAAGTGTTTAGTATAAGTAGTTAAGATAGAAGTGTGTTATTATTCTCTTTTGTGTTGTATAGTTTTTAGATTTATAAAAGTGTAGTGGTTAAATTGTTATTCACTTACCTATGTCAGGGATAACTCTTTCTGTCAAGATAGTTTTTCACTAATTAACTTTCAAATTTGTCATTTTCCCCTATGTCCTGAGCTCTTTCCATGAACCCATCATGCAGTATTAACCGATTTGTATGCATTGCTCATTTACTTTTTGTAGTTCTCTATTTTCCTAGTACTACGTAGAGTAATGTGCCGAATACTCTACATTGGTCCAAAAAAGTATGGAAGTGGTCTAAAATTGCATTTTTTATTGTAGTGGCTGATTGTCCAATCACAGCCAGTTATGAGAGTTGTCTGAAAAGTTTCTGACCTTAACATGAAGATGGCAGCACTTGTCCAATACAGTCAGGGAATGTGTTCACGCATGCGTTAAAATGTACTAATAAAACTGTCAGCCATTTTGAAGACTCAGTTGTTGTTTGACAATCGTTTTAGTGAGTCGATGCGATTGTTGCTGTGAAAATGGACAAAATCAAGTATCGAGCTGTCATTAGACATTGGTTTTCGAAAGGCAATATGCCAACCCAATTTAATCTGGGCAGCTGAAATTAAATGTGGCCGTACCATCTTGGGTGACTATATGAATATTTGGATGGCCAAAAACTGCAACCACTGATGATATTATCACTCAAGTTCACCAAATGGTACTAAACAATTGTCGAATTAAGGTTGGAGAGAGTCTGCAAATGATAGAATAAATGTATATTTGTATAGACTGAAAATTTAAAGGTTTGGTACAACCAACATCATATTAAGGGAATTACAAACTCCTAAACTACCTGAAAGTGGTAAGTTGAGGGGTGGCAGGGTGAAGTAAAGCTACTTTTGCTGACTGATCAGTGTTAACTGCATTTGTACCTCATTTATTAGTAATTGCTTATGCATATTTGTTGGGCTTTAAGGCGTGATCACTGGTGTGAATAAAAAAAACATGTGAAGGCTGTATAGAATGATGCATAAATGGTATAGTAATACAGGTAGGCTTTGATTCCAAAATAGTGAAAAACTTTTGGTGAACCATTTTTATTATGTATGTTAGATTTCAGTTTTCTTGGCCTATCCTTTTTTACTAATTACCATTTGAATAATGAAGCTTTGTACCTGATTATGTACAAAGCTCAAATTATAATTTGTTTATCGTACCTTTCATGTAGATGAACTCTTAGTAATTCAGTGTAGGGTATATAAAGCTGCTGAGATGCATGATATTTGGTGATTAATGTAATTTTTTTTCCAGGCTTCTGTTCTTAAGGCTTGGGGAGGCGATCCAGACAATGTCGCCAAAGCTCAGTCAGAGCTTCTGAAACGTGCCAAGGTCAGTCAGAAAATTTCAGTTTATAAAATAAAACTTAATTTTAAAAACATGGCCTTGACCATTTTAGATGATATGCATGTTATAATTAATTTGCAACGCCTTTAAGTGAATGTCTGTGTTGCTGGGTCAAACGTACCGGTCATTCAATTTACTAAAGTATGAGGGATGTTGAATAATTGACCAATTTATGAAGAGAAAAACTAATTTATTCAACGACAGCGAAACTTACACTACTTTTCAACTAAGTCTCGCTCATATTTAGACATCGTTCTGTGAGGTTTTTGATTCCTGCAACAGGAAAGTCTCTACCTTACTGTTTGAACCACTTTTTTGATTGCTTCATTTTCGTCAAACTTTTTCCAGTGTTAAAAGCCTTTGAGCTGGGCAAACAAGTGAAAATTGGACAAGGAGAGATTGGGGCTGTTTGTTGCTGGAGGATGGGGCAATAATTCCCAATCCAACCTCTCGGGTGTTTCTATTGTTCTCTGAGCAGTTTGATGGCGCACATTGTCATACAAAGCAATCACGCCTTTACATGTTTGCCTTATTGTGGGTCACTCTTTCTGTTGGAGCTTATTAGAATAGTATTCACTGTTCATGGTTTGTTGTTCTTAAATAGTCATCACAAAATTGGATCTTGTGGACTCACAAGATCCAATCCTACTGATCCTTCTGGGACTCCAGAAGACCATCAAAATCACTTTACCAGATGGCATCTAAGTTTTGAATTTTTTTTGGGGGCGATGGAGATCAGCGACATTTGTTCTGCCCAAATTAAAACTATTACACCTACTTATATATACTACTATGGTTTTAAACACTTTTCATCTTACTGTTTAACATTCAAGGGTAAATTTCTGCCAGTTTTACACACCTTTGGATAGTAAAAATATTTTAAGAATGACATATACATTTCAAGTAAAGCTGTTATTTTGAAATGAACGTAAGAGATTATTTTTATAATAATTATGATCGAACAGCTGATAAACAGTGTTTACAAGGTTACCAACTTGACCCTGAAAAAGTTTCATTATCATTGAATGATTAGTTTTTCTCTACATTTATTTATCTCGTCAATTATTGAACATCCCTCATAATAGAAGCGTTTAGTACAGATTACACTCATTTCTGCTTCTTATACAAACTGCCTTTACTTTCTTATGAATATATTTTTTTTTGTAAAACTTACAAGAAAATACCATAAATCATAAGAAAACTGATACACCAGTTATCAACTGATCTTCATGTCTTCCGTGATGCCACATACAAAAACAAGTGATTTTTTGAGGGGTGTGTATGTATGTATGTATATATGTATATAAATACATAAACAGTAAACACTTACCAAATATAGCGCTTTTGTGCATAAAATGCACATCTTCAGTAATTTTTATTATTAAAATTTAAAACATCCTACTTCAACTATGGTAGGTAAGGATTTAGTCGATTATTAATCTATTCTTAAATCTAGATTTAAAACAGTCTCGCCAACTTAATCATATTGTTGTCATATTCAATTTGTGAGTTTCAATTCTGTTTTTCATTTATTTTTAATATTTCTAAATTATTCGTTCTATCTGTTATTGTGTGTTGATTTCTGTGCATATGTACAGTTACATTTGACCTCTTTTGTAGTTCAAAAAGTGTACATTCAGGAATTTGAAAATATAATTGTAAATAATATACATCACACACAAGAGGTTTTAAACTGTGGGTAAGATATGTAGATGACATTCTAATAATTTACAATGAAACAATAAATAATGAACATATCATAAATAAAAAAATAAATAATTGCCATAAGAAACTGAAATTTACATGTGAATCAGAACAAAATAAAACCATAAATTTCCTTGTTATAAAAATCCAAATTATAAATGATACAATAGAAATTGATGTAAACCGGAAACCAAATGTTACAAATAACAATACATATAAACATACATACAAAAAATAAACACATAATATAATTTCATGATACATAGATACATACATATATTATTATTTTATCAAACATCCTACGTAGGATTTTAAACAGCCGTATTATTTAAAATTGAAATATATATTTCTAACCACCAGAATACGGTAACATAAAACACTTACCAATGTTTATAGCGCTTTCGTGTATCTTGTACACATCTTCAGTAAATTAAAATTCATTAAAATTTTTCTACATCAAAATTTAAAACTTCCTACTCCTACCATGATAGATAAGGAATAGTCGATTCTTATATCTAAAACAGTCTTGCCAACTTAATCAGTTGATTGTCATTTTCAATTTGTTTGTTCATTAATTTTTCCCTGTTTTTGTATTTGTAAATGTATTATTTTTTCAAAATTTCAATTTAATTCTATGTATTTTTGATCATGTGTTCAGTTACATTGGAGAATTTTCGGTTTCCTTTTTTTTATAGTTTGAATAGTGTTGTGTAAACCAGTTTAAAATACATATATATATATATATATATATATAGATATGTACAGATAAGAACAAAGAAAAATGTGGTAAAGAAATAAATTATATTAAAGAAGTTGCAAGAAATAATGGATACAATAATATCCATATATGTTCATATGTTCTAAACGAAATAAATGAATATGTTCATTAACGGATTAAAAAATAAATACTTACATAAAACTGAACAGAAAAAGACATATTTATTATCAGAAAATATAGAAAACATAAACAAAAATTATAAAAAATAGATTACATATAATAATAATAATAATAATAATAGAAATGAAAAAAGAAAGAAAATGACAAGTTAAAGTTAAATTCATATGGAATCTACAAAATTAAATGTGACAAATGTAATGAAATATATCTATAGGGAAAACCACCAGGTCATTCAAAGATCGGTTTACAGAACACTTTTTAAACTACAAAAAAGAAAATAATAAAATTTCAAATTTCAAATCAACACACAATAACATATATAATGAATAATTTAGTAATATTAGAAATAAATGAAAAACAGAATGAAGCTGAGATTTTGGAAAAGTATTATATTTACAAATATGGAAATAAACTATAAATATGAAAATAAAAATTCATGAACTCTCAAATTTGAATATGACAACAATCTAATTAAGTTGGCAAGACTTTTTTAAATCTAGATTTAAGAATAGATTAATAATAGACTAAATCCTTATCTACTGTGGTGGAAGTAGGATGTTTTAAATTACTGAAGATGTGCATTTTATGGAGGAAAGCGCTATAATTGGTAAGTGTTTACTGTTTACCATATTACAGGTGGTTCAAATAAATAATATCTATTTTGATTATCAATATAATATGGCTGTTAAAAAACAGGATGTTTGATAAGATATATATATTGAAATACATATTTCTAACCACCAGAATACGGTAACAGATTATAGTGCTTTCGTGCATCTTGTACACATCTTCAGTGAATTAAATTGTTTTAAAATATTTTTTACTTAAAATGTAAAAAATATTAATTATTAATTTATATTTAAAAGAATTTTAATTTACTGAAGATGTGTACAAGATACATGAAAGCGCTATAAACATTGGTAAGTGTTTTCTGTTACCGTATTCTGGTGGTTAGAAATATATATTTCAATTTTAAATAATAAGGTGTTGATAATCCTGCATAAGATGTTTGTTAAAATACAGTAGCATGCAAATTAATCAAAACACAGGGAATTTTTTGTTTTTTTCTATGTTGTGGCTACACTGCTAACCACACACATTCTACCTGTGCAGTGTGAAGTTGTTGTTTTTTGTCTTTATAGCAATTTCATGACATAAGTAGTGGTTTATACAAGTGTATTTCATTTTTTATGACAAATTTATATATTGTTTTTGTGTCTGTTTACGTAATGTATTGTAACAATGGATGTAACTCCAAGAAAACGTTCAAAAATTGTTTCTCTCTCAGAGTATACCGGTATAACACAATGACAAATAGCTACAGATTGTGGTGTTGGACTAGGGACAGTGAATGCTATATTAAAACAATTTCGAGAAACTCGTTCCTTTTCACCTCGAAGGAAAGGAAAATGTGGCCATAAAAGAAAAACCACTGCGACTCAGGATTGGTTATTAGTGAGATCAAGTGAAGTGAATCCAAAATTAAGTCCTGTAAACTTAAATCGACAGCTTCTAGCCAGTGGAACGAATTTGCATGTGACAAATGTTAGACGCCAACTTCTTGATGCCGGATGGAAAGCTCGTCGACCGGCTAAAAAACAATTTTTGACCCAAGCAATGTGCAAAAAACGGTTATTGTGGCCGAAGCACATGCTAAGTGGACTATTGCAGACTGGAAAAATTTAATTTTCTCCGATGAATCCCATTTTAACGTTCAGGGGCAAAAGGTTTCTTATGTTCGGAAATCAGCAGATGAAAGAACATCACCGGCTCATATCCAGCAATCAGTTAAACGTCCCCAGAAAATTTTTTTTGGGATTGTTTCACATTTGAAGGTCCTTGTTCATTAGTCCCCATAAATGGCATGTTAAAAAGCGATGAATATATCCAAATTCTTAAGTCAAAGGTTGTGCCACAACTGCAAACAAAATTTCCACATGCGAATGGAGTGTTTCAACAAGAAAACGTTAAAGTGTTGACATGACCAGGTAATTCCCCAGATATAAGCCCAATTGAAAATCTTTGGGCAGTAGTGAAAAACGACTCTCAAAAATGGATTGTACTACAAAAAATAATCTCATTGCAGTAATAATATCGGTATGGTTTCGTGATGAAGAAATTCAAAAAATGTGCAGTACACTAATTGAATCTATGCCAAATCGCATACGTGAACTGATAAACAATAAAGGTGGCCATATTAGTTATTAAACATTAACAAATAGAATGTATATATAATTTTTCAAAAATAAAGTAACTTTTCATTACATAACATCTGTGTTTGGATTAATTTGCGTGCTACTGTAATATATTTATATATACATACATAGTACATATATGTGCATGTGCGTGTACACTCTGTTAGGACTTAAATTTTGTAACATGGAACTCTGTAAACCTCTTTTTACCTTCTCCATCATAACAAATACCTGGTGTTCATATCCCATGTATTCTAATTGGTATTGTGTTTGTTGATGTTGTTTTACCATGCTCTATTGAAATAGGAAACAGGTGACTGTCTGTCTCTTGTGTTGCTGAACTGTGAATGGTGAAGTGATTAATGTAATCTTACTTGTGTAAATAAATAAACTTTTATTGACATGTTAAAATGTACATTATTATATGACATATGTATCGGGAAGGTTATGATACTGGACAGACTGGAAGAATTGCCAAAGGTTGTGCGAGTGCACAGAGTGCAACGGTAGCCAGGCATTCAATTGGGGTAATCAAGGGAAAGCAAAACTGTGCAACAACCGTGGGTCAGGCTCTATAGAGCTCCTCTCCACCTCTCTTCCATTGCTCTCTTGGCATCGCATCATTTCCCCAAGCCATCCATAACTGAACTCATCCACTTCACTCTCTTGTCTACCCCTTGGTTGTTTTCCATCCTACTGACATCGCGTAACCAACTCAGCTTTATCTGTCCAACCCTACTTAACCCTTCTGCGCCGCTCCGCATTTGGTGCTACTGTTAAACTGTAAATGTCAAAACACGCTCCTGAAGAAATCCATTTAACTAAGTTCATTACTGATAATATAAAAATTATAAAAAAATTACAGCTGCTTCTTATAATATGTACCGTTTTTGTGAATATAAAGTCATGAAAATCGGTTATGCTTTATGGTAGCTAGAGCTCACGAAATATTCGTGCGCACAAAAATTGATAGGTTACTATTTCATATTTATGGCTGTAATGTGCTAAAATTTCAGTTTAGCATAAAATTGTATATAGCATGTTTTGGAGAAGAGAGTTTCGTGAATAAAACCGTGTTTTTAATTTGTATTTTGGGTTACATTTGGCCGAGTAATTGCAGTTTGAAATTTGTAGTAATTTAAAAAAAAAAATCTGAATAATTGGTGAAGGTCAGAAAAGAAATTAGTTAGGTTGCCAACTCCCCCACCACCGTATCGCTTTGTTATTGAAGAAAGGCATGACCTTGCTTCAGGAAATAATTTACTATACAAATACACCAGTAACAGGATGTAGTGTGGACAGGAGGGGGAGAAAAGGTTCCATATGTCACAGTAAAGACAGAAAAAATTTACGCTCTCATAAACATCTTCATATCTCAGTCCAGCAACTGCATAAACGTTCTATCTCTCTTCAGTCAATAATACACCACTACGGTAGGCCTACAGAAGTACCAATCCTAAAGAGGAAATATTCCCAAAGTTTACCTGAAATATCGGCGAAGCAAAACCTTATGTTCTGAACTTCATCCGCCTGATAGCAGGCAGACACTATCAATAGTAAATACATTGCGTTTTGTATCAAATTTGACTACGTTTCAGCGTGCATATTTTGAGATATCATACGCTCTGATAGCTTTATAAATACGACCACTCGAAGCATGCAACTACCCAGACCTTGAATATGCGACTCCCGGTGCAGAAGGGTTAACAGGCTGCCCATTTTCAGCTATTTCCTAATTACCTACATTGTTTCTTATTATTATATCTCTTCTTATAAGGATAAGAAGACCCAGCATACTCCTCTCGAACTTCATCTCTGTCGCCTGAATTGTACCCTCTACCGTCTTTCCATCTAGCCCTGTTTCGGCTGCATAAATAAAAATTGGCACCAAGTATGCATTAGACAAAACATTTTTACAATGCATAGGAACTTCTTGATCCTAGACTAAGCCTCCCACACTGGTGGAAACCAATCGCTTTCTACAGCCTTTTACTTAACTCTTTTTCCTTCTGATGAGAAAACGGTTTGCAAGTATGCAAATTTTTTAATTTCCTCCAGCACCTTTACCAATTAGAGTTATTCCATATCCCTGCTGTGCCTCCTCACATCTCTTCATTTCACAAATTCAGCACCCTTTCCACGTGCTTCTATGTCTTTCCCCATGTACGAGATTGTCTGCTAACAACGAGCCCTGATAAGATCTAGTCGGATATGAATTAACATCTTTGTTCTTTATAAATAAGTTGTCTTTATTTAAAAAATAAACATTTATAGCTATAAATGCAGGGAAAGGTTAATCATTTAGATTGGTGAAAATTGGTGTACAGATATCCTACTTTGTTGCTCCCTCCAACAATAGGCCTATAGACTGAATTGCCATTTTTTGTATTTTAAAAATGGGTATTGTTTTTCCCGTTGCCCCCAGAAAATGATATCTTTCTTTAGTTGTGAGTAAATGTTTGTTTAGAAGAGTTTGTGTACTTAGTACTGTATTTTTAATTGTTTTATTGCATAGCAGTATGGTGTAAATTTGCTACAAATACTGTCGATATCATCTTCCCAGAATAATTTATTATCCAAGATGGCTCTATACAGAATGTAAATTTTTGGATTAACAAATAGAAAAACGTTTTTTTAAACCGTTAAAATAATAAAGCCTTGATAAAGGAATAAATAGATGCAAATGAATACCTGACTTCCTGTACGTGCCGCCTATAATACATTTATTTTATTTTAAGCTTTTGTAACAAAATACAGTTCTGCCCGGGTTGGTAAATGGTGTGCATTTTCTTGATATATGTTGTCTTTGTGTACTAATAAAATATAAGTATCATTCTGTTGTGTGTGTGCTTGATAGTTTTTAGTCTTATTTTCAGGTGTTTGGACTGGCTTCTAAAGGTTTGTTTCACACTGTTGATGGTATTCCTATAGAAGGTGCTATAGCCGACGAAGTGATGCGATCAAGCGAAACTTACTTCCTAGACTAATTGCTCTACATTTTATTTGCTCCTTCTTTCTTTATTGTTTTTGGTTTGTTCCTTATCGTTTCTAATTTTACTCTTTTCATCATACATTTTCTGATGCTGCTGTGTACTGGATGATCGGCTCAGGATGCGCCGCCGCCACTAAACACATTTAATGCTTTATTATATAACAACTGGTAACAAACATATTACATTTGTATTCACCAATCACCAGTGCCCAGAACAGGGTAACCTAACACTAAGTTACCTTTCCACTCTCATAGACCCTACGATAGGGCGGCCATCTCATCTCCCCAGTAATAGTACAAGGATACAAGGTATACAGAATCAGATTGGAATGATTTTCGTGCTAAACACTTTTTATATTCTTCCTTGGAGCTAGAATTTATTTCGTTTTGTATTAATGAATCCAGTACTTGCTGATGTTGGCTTTAACCTTCGCTTATTGTGCAAAATTTTATTTAAAGCAGTCTCACAATTTACTAAAACTAGATTCTACGAGCTCTCTAAAACAAGCATTTAAAAGTTGAAAACTTGGTCACATGGTCAGTTTTGCAATCTTCTCTTGAAACCGGTTTGATGGTTCAGCATAATAGTGACAGCTTTCTGTACCTATTACCCAGCCAGCCAGTTTATTCGATAGATTATGTGTTTTGCACAGCACAGTTAATAGATAGGCCCTGTGAAAGCCCATTTTGTGCAACATGCCCGGATTCATTTTTGCCCACTTTCAGTTAAATCGTAGTGGTTGAAAATAGATATTTCAAAACAACTACAAAGTTGTACATTTGTGTCTTCCTCAAATTGCATTCAGTTTAAAATGAACTTATGAATGATGAAGATGAAATTTTCCTTTTGCTTATTTAGCCTACCAATAAATTAAAAACTGATAAAAATCATCAAAGGCAGTTTTCATAATGAATATCAATTTTATGTATTTACTGAACTGACACTGAGTCTAAAGTGGCTGACAAAAATTTTAGTCCTACACTTAACGAGATAAATATGCCATCAAACTGTTATTTATTTCAAACTTATGAAACATCAACTAATTTTTAGACTTTTGCATTGTATCATACTTTAGTTGGTGACAATTATTTTAATAATTCGTCTAATGTTATTAGCATTTACAATTATCTTGTTAATCGATTTCTTTGTTTGTTTTTTTCAGGCCAATTCGGAAGCTGCATTAGGAAAGTATGAATCTGGTTCTGTCGTAGGCCAAGCTGGTGGACAAAGCCTTTTCGTTCAGAATCATGTTTATTAAGTTATTTGTTTACTGAAGTTCTATTTTTTTACCAGATTAGCCTTTATTTATATATTTTGTACACAGAGGGATTTCTTTCTGGCATGGATATAAATATTTTTCTAACATAAAAGTATTTTTATAATAATTCTAGTTACATGTTTTATCACTGCACAGGTGCTGTATGTTTCTGTTATTAACGATTGTGTACCATAAGTAGTTATAATTGTCTGTATTTAGAATTCAGCTAACTATAAATTCTCCGTTCTAGATTCATCATTGTTATTGTTTATATTATTTTTGCTTTCTGTTATTGTTAATGTTTTGTTTTTGGAAAAATTATCAGTTATTTACATTATTGTTACCATCATTTATATAAAACATTGGGACAATTTTTGTAGTCTTCAATAAATAAATTTTGAAAATGTATGTCAATTTATTTGTACCGGTTCAAAATTATTTAGTTTAAAGCCTTGTGTTACGAAGTTAGCAAATTTCATCCCCACTTTCCAAGCGCATACTAGCAATCATCAAATAATATACCATAATACCAAGTAACATCCTCTGCTGTAGCATATCATCTTGTAACTCCTTACACCAAATTTGTTCATCGCATTGAATTGCTTTCGACCCGCTGATTTCGTTGCTGTTAATTTCTTTCGCTTATTTAAATATCTGAAGCATTTAAGAGAAGAAAAGGAGAGGTTTAGGCAACACTATTCAGTAATCTGTGAAAGTGATGGATTTCTATGTATAGCCAGACCTTGTTGTGCGACATGTGGACGATAGGAAAAGTAAATTATATTCTTTTGTGGGAGGCCAGGAATACTGATAAGATAAACAACAATAATCTTCTGGTTCCTCATTTTACTCGGTAAAACCTGTGAGGTTCAGAACTTGCTTCTGGGCTGTTCTCCTAAAATATGCCTCATTGTTGCAGGACCCCCACTGGAAAGGTCAAACAAGTAAAGTGTATGATGAGAAAAATTTATATTTTACAATGTTGATGATTTGGCTTAAGTTAATCATGGGGGTTAAAAATAAAAGTATTCAGTGTATTTGGATATGCCATATCACCTTTACATTACGGATGTTTTTGGAAAATGTTAATCAATAAATACAGGCAGTGTAACAATAATGAATTTATAAAATAAACACTATACCTTGATTTCACATAATTCTCTTTTCATGAAGAATACATTCACTGTAACCTTGCTGATCAGCTCCAATTTAAATTATTTAGGTCTCTTGTAGTGATCATTATTATTATATACAGATTAGCATCAGCTACCCTAACATGGTGGCAGGTAAGTGCAGGAAGGAAAGTAAACTGTGCGAGTACTTACAGTAAGACATCAATTAAAATCAATGCACAACTGAAGTTATCGCAGTGACATTTACTCTTTTTATTTGGTATGTACTAGACAAAAAAGATCAAATGTAATATAAAATGAGTAAACAAGAAGTGCAAATCAGAGAAAACACTTAACACTATATTTTCAGTAGTGGTTAGTGGAATTGAAATAAATTAGATCTCATAGTAGTGTATCTCCCTCTCTATGTTCATAGCGAATAGATATGGTTGTCCATTCTCATTCATATAATGAAATCTTTTGAAAAATGCAAAACCATTATTATTGTATGAATATTTGTGGTCCTGTAGGACTCTTAAACAGTGTTGCTGCCTGGGTCTTCTGTTCCCTCTTCAAATAAACACTACATCTAGAAATATATCAAGCTTTAAATAAGCTTTGAATCCCTGAAAGTATCCTAACAATGTTGTACTACAGCAACAATACTTAAAGACGTAGTGATATCTTGAATAGAATATTACTGTTCAACCTTTTTAGCTCTATGCTAGCGTAACTGTTAGTACTAAGGGTCTGAAGAAGTTATAATACACCTCTAGTTAAAAATAAAAAGTATCCTTCCTTTAAATCTAGGATTATTTTATTTTCTGTTCGTGACCTTTCAGCTTTCAATTAGTGCCAACTTTGACGATATTTATTTTGCTCCCTGGCATCATATTCTTATAATAAGAGCAATCAATTCATCATTTCTACACCTTAGGCTTTTTGAGAGGTTTGCTTATAAGAAAAAAAACGATCTGGTGTGAAACGCTCACACGACTTTCTATTATATATATGTGTATATATGAATAATCTAACCTGTGTTCAATCATAAGTAAACAATGTAAAATGAAACCTAAGCTAATTTTAATCATGAGTGAATGACGCAAAATAAAGACCAATCTTTGAAAAACTTGAAAGTACAGAAAATTAGTACTTGTCTCTACACTCTGTAGAGAAAAATGCTTAAAATAAAAGTAGTAGGTTTTTAATTTCCTATAACTTTGATTATATACACTTTTATCGTAAAATGGATACCAAGGCCGCAATCTTAAACAAAATAAAATAAAGATTCGACCCCGATGTTGACTGAATCGGTTCAGTCAGCACTCGGTGTTGAATTTTTTCACGATTGCAACACTTTTCATAATAGCAGAAAAAAACCTGAAAATAGTTCAAGAATATTCCGGTTGGCACAGTAGCTGCTGCGTTAGAAGAAATAAAAAGCAGAGTCCAGAATAACCCAACACCGCATGATGAGAGGCAAGCACTCTGTTCGAAATAGCAGTTGTAGGTTTTTAATGTTGTACAACTTTAATTACGTACATTTTTGCCCTAGAATGCATGTTTGTGTACAAAAACTACTGCTATAATAATAGTGAACTAAATGTCAGCGACACCGACACCACTGCAACACAATTCACTCGGTAAAAAAGTCTCCAATTCTAAAAATATTTCATGAATGATTTGAAACCCAACTTGTGGTAACATGGTTTACGTTAGAGTAAAACAGAAGAGTTGGTTCAGGTACACAAAAATGAGTTGTACTCTTTTGTTAGAATAAAGTGGCAACAAATTTTTCCGTCAGATGAGCTCCTGTTCTATTGAAAGATGTGAAATGTCTTTAAAAATAGCAATCACAGTGAGTAATTACATAAAAGTAACAATGCTGCTTTAACTAAACTAGCGTGCAACGAGTTCGAAGTTTTCATTTCAGATAGTTAATGAGGTATTTAGTTATAGTAGTTGTATGGATCTTTGGTTCCACGTATCCACACTACGGTTACAGCTAAAATTGTCATTATTTCTGAGCAATGCATATATCTTGGTGGTGGATGGTTTATGAACATGTTCATAAACGGAAGACCGACTTTGACTGCAGCTGCCGCCCTACTTTTACAAATGCAGTGTAACAATCGATAACCATGTATAGCACAAGTTGTTTACCATAAACATAAACAATCTGATCAGAACAGAACAGGCACAGTGCATCACAGTCTAAAGACTTGTTGGTTGATTTTCACATGATGTATTGTGAATGCAGTTCAACTCTACATCATATCGGTTACCCGTTTTCTTACCTACAGATCTACTAGAAATAACTTACACCTATTCTGTATCCGTAACCTTCTTAAACAAGTAATACATGCTATCAAAAAAAAACATTTCTTTCAACACAAATTCTTTTATAAATAGATCACTTTTACAAATAAAAGAAAAGTAATTCTATATCATATTTTCTTATTAACTGATGATGCCTACACAAGACAAGACCAAGCTTGTGGGTAGGTAATTATACATGTATACGGATAAAAAAATGACCGGGAATCAAACCTGGGACACTGGCACAGAAGTCTGTTGCACTGTCCACTATATTTGCAGCCCAGCTAATTTGTGGTATGTTAATCATTAAAATGTTGAGCATGGAGGTAAGAATCAAAGTTGCATCACTATGGTGAACACCATCATTTTTCCACACAAATTCCTTTCTTATAATTATTATTCAGGGATTCAACAGCTAAATACATCTTTTCTTTGTTATCTACAAATTTAACATCTGAAAATTCTATTCATAATAAGAAAATGATGTCCCAACAGACACTTACAATATTCGTTTGAATACGTATTTCTGACAACACCTCCTAATTGAAGAACTTGTAGGATCAGTGTAAATGCTAGAAGACCATTTAGTAACATTGCCAATGTGTCAACAGTTGAAATAAAAGCAATAGAAAACAAGTACGTATAATGCCACCTTAAGGTGTCATCTAAAAATGGTAAGATCTTCACTGAAATTGAACAATTAACTGGTGTAAACACCATATACAACGACAAACCACATAATTTGTTGCTAGTGTATTAACATGGAACACAATCAACAATGACTGCTGTAATGCGCATTGAAATCCTTCAATGACAACAAATGTCCAAAAACCATTTTTCAACTCGTCAGCAAAGTTACCGACCCCACACGTTTTAGTAACAAATCTAATCTATGAATGAGACTTAATAATCGATTTTTCACTGACCACTCCATGGTCGAAAAATGGATGATAATGCACCCGGAGTAACTTCATCACCATTTAAATCAATAATTATAAAATTAAATTAAATGCCCTCGACACAATAAACTATGAACTTGTGCAACTTATTTTTTATTCACACATCATTTCCAAGTTATAAATTTTACATGGGTTTACATGCAACTGAATCTGTACAAGAGTTGTGTCAAAACTGACCGATTTAATCGTACTAACAAATGAGCAGCAATACTAGCAGTACGCCTGTCTTGAATATAAAATACAGTTAACTCCAGTTGTGGTGAACAGAATTCATACGTCGCATGTACACAAGAAATATAATGAAATTACTTCTGATGTAGTGAACCCTTAACTTTGGTTATAGAGAACATACAGAATACACCCTAATCACTGCTGTGAATACCAGGTAAAAACAATCCAATGGATATACCAAAATGAAAGTAACAAGTCCACTACCTGATTTTCAGGTGTATTTTTGAAGAGTTGTAAAACTGCAAGTAGGCTTCACTGTAAAAATGAAGGGTAAGAGTTCAGTTTTGAGAGGGTGAGTAATTACATGTACAAAAAGTCAGCGATCAAAATTCCTTACTGTAGCAAACTAACAATTCCCAATAAGATTACACGATAATAAATTACCCTTTCATAACAAGTCAAGCTGTAGTTTCCAACAATGCAATGCATCGGCATTGCTTGTTTTTCTCCTGACTATGAACAGTTTTCCTTGATATTTGTGCTCCAGTCTGGCATTTTTTAACAAATCATTAAAATATAAAACATTTATGCCTCTCACCTGAAAACTGCATGAAAATTGCATTTGGAGTGAGTTAATCTTTCTTGTTCTTTGAGTATGTTCTGCGCTGTCTAGAACTTACACTATTGCAGTTTAAACCAACTTGCAACAAAATACGAGGGTAGGCTGATAAGTAATGCACACATGCTTGTAGAAGACGAACAAAAAGAAATAGCAAGATGGGGTAAATAACAAATTAAAGTACAAATCTTAACCTACCAAATTATCTATTTATTTTTCAATATAGTCACCGTTAAGCATTACACATTTCTCCCAACGTTTAACAAGTTTTTTCATTCCGTCACTGAAAAATTCTTCCGACTTTCCTCGAACCCAGGACGCAATAGCTGCCTTCACCTCATTGTCCGAGCTGTAATGATTACCCTTAAGGTCTCTCTTCAGTAGAGGAAAAAAATAAAAATCGCAAGGCGCAAGGTCGGGAGAATACGGAGGGTGTAAAATTGGTTGAAACTTCAGGTTTCTCAGAGCCTCTCCAGTTGCACGCGAAGTGTGTGGACGAGCATTGTCGTGTTGCAAAATTATTGGCGCCAGGTTGCCTCTAACACGACAAACTCGACGTCGGAGGTGTTTCAGAGTCTGTATATACTGAGCAGAATTTACCGTTGCCCCTCGTTCCAGATAATCAGTCACATAAACTCGGCGAGCATCCCAAAACACAGTCAAAAGAATTTTTTTTGCGGACGGTTGTGTTTTGAACTTTTTCACAACAGGAGAATGTGGATGACGATATTCAGCGCTCTGCCTTTTTTCTTCGGGATCGTAATGATGAACCCATGACTCGTCCCCCGTCACAATATTCAAAAGAAAGTCGTCTCCTTCGTCACGGTAGCGCTTCAAAAGTTGTTCAATTCGCGTTGTTTAATTCTCGTTGACATAGCACCAGAACACGACGCCATACTTCCACTACTCAAAACAAACTGAATGAAAGCAACGCCTTCAAACTGCGCAGACTTGTAGAAGAGAAATAGTACTTCCACATGCCACCAGGCGCGCTACTGAAGTTTATTTAGTTGTCTTCTACAAGCATGTGTGCATTACTTATCAGCCTACCCTCGTATAAATACAAATAAATTTTTGCTGACCGTTCCACTACAACTCCAGTTAAATAAATAACAATTTTAAGATTGCTGCTGAAACCGAAACTAAGCCAGACTCCACTATCAAACCAGTCTAATATACACAGTCATACAGTCGCGAATCTTTGGACGCTTTTTTCCGTCAATGTGAGTGCAGCCAGCAAGCTGATACATAATTTCATCATCATTTCTCCATAATTTACACAACTTGTTACTTACTTGACATGCTTTCAAGGTTTACTTATGTTTTCATATGAAATCATCAGTTTTTTTGATTGCAATTATTAATATTCAACAAGAAAACCGAATAAATTTTTGACTCGAAAATGGACAAATTCTTATTAGTGAGCTTGGTGGCTTCTTGAAGCCTTGAAGCACTAGAGTGCTGTTTGGGTACTACTCGTGATATTCGTGACAGTGTGAATATTAGACCGGGGCTAAACACTATTATCCATCTCATGGTCGGTTCTTCTATTAAAATTTTTTGGGGCATCAACTGTAAAGGCAATCAGCCCGAACTCCTGGTTTCTTATCAAATCTCAAACTCCACCCTGGCTTTGTAACCGGTGGACACACGGTTGTTCTCCCACATCTCCAGTAACCTAACATTTTGACACGGAATCAAATCCAAAAAAAAGGTGTATTCATTGATTTCTACGGCACAAATATGGCAAATAATTTTAGTTTATTAGAACAAATACATTTTAAAATATAACCTAAAGTCTTTAATATTAGTCTTTATATATGTACTTAGAATTAATTTTTAATATTATTTTTTGGTCTATCATGTAACACAATTTGACAAAAAAACCTCCTATAAATTAAAAATACTGTTAATTGCTCATGTACCAAAATATTTTCATGCTATATTACTGAAATGAATGATATTTATTGATAATTTGGATCAGTTTTCTATCGAGACTCAGAACGATTTTGATGTAAATATTTGTGTCAGGTCTCCTTGTGGTACCCAAACTTCCACGTCTCAATTTCCTCCAATTTACCAGCTTTTAGCTATTTTGTTCACACAGATCAATCGGTGAAAACATGTTTTTATTGTTCAAGGGATTTGACCAAATGTATTTTTGGTGAAAACTTCATTTTGAAAATATAACTTTTCTTACTTGTGTTTCATATAGAGCAAGAGAAAATAAAAAAAAACAGCCTAATTTTAATCACGAGTGGATGACACAATATGAAAATCTCTGTTGGACTTTTGACAAGCAAAATATAGAAAATCACTAACTGACGCTGAACTAAGCTCTCTAGAAAATAAATGCTTAAAAAATGAAAGTTTTTAATTTTCTATAACTTCAATTATACGGCAAAACATCCTTGATCACAGTTGCTATGTTTCCCTGCGATACTGCGAAGCACTTAACTAAACCATGGTGATGAACTGATGAAACACATTAAGAACAATGAAAACACCACCAACAAAAGAAAACGAACAACAAAAGTAAAAGTGAAATTCATCTTTTTATGGTAATTCAGTAATAATGGAAACCAGAGATTAGAAACAACAAAGAAGTATGATCTGGTAGTAAAAACATGGTATACAGGTATGAATGTAGGCTTCATTTTCATCAACCAACAACTGTGGTACTTCATTCAGAAAAAAATCTTTATAATGCGTCCTGCAGCTTGAAATTAATTCTATTTCATACAATAAATTTCACTAATCTTTTTTTCAGGGCAGCTTAAAAAAAAAGGTTAGTGAAATTTATAATATGAAATAGATGTATGGTACTAATGAAAAATGGTTTTATTCATAATTAACTCCACTGGAGCTGGGTAGAGTATGATAAAAAACTTGTTACTGTTAACAGCTTTTCTCTCTTTATCATTTCTCGGTAGGGAACAATTGTGCTTCGATCTCTCATTCTATACCAAAAGTACAACATCCAATAAGAGAGTCGGTTCCTGAATCGTAGAGGTTGCATTGGTTTTTACTCAATTTCTTCAGATTCAAGGAATTTAAAGTACAGTGAATATAAAATTTTGCTTTTGTGAGCCACTACGAAAATGAAAACGGTCTGTAATACGTAATTAATTCGTGTAAATGTGAAATAAAATTGCAAGTGCAGTAACCCATGTAAAACCAAAACTGCAATCCAGAGAGCCACAATGGAGGATGTTCTGCTGTATACATGTTTGCCCTAGAATGCAATTTAAGGCCACAATCTTAAAAGAAACAATTTTTTACCACAAGGGCACAGCCCCCCACAATTTTAGCAAACATATCGCTTACCCCATCTTGAAGACCAGAAAAAATGTAGTGAGCGAGGTGATTTTAACCAAAACCATAGATGCTGTTTTTGAGAGAATTGCAAAGAAGTGAAAAATCACATAAATAAACTGCTACTTCCGGTTGATCGATTTTTATGAAATTGTCCATGTCGGGTCTCTGGTACCTAACCTAAGTTCCAAGTTATAATTTCATAAAATTTTTGTTTTTGATTTATCTTGTTCCCACAGACACTTTTTTTTAAAAAAGGTTTAACGTCTGACTGTTCTGCAATTACTGCTAATGCAGACGGCATAAAGACACAGACCAATCAGTAAAAAACTTTTTTGGGTTCAGGGGATCTGAAAATGTGTATTTTCGGTAAAAAATCAATATGAAACATATCATGAAGACATAACTTTCCTAACCTCCTTACCTATGTTTAAAATAGAGGAAGAGAAAGTAAAAACTAAGATAAATCTATTATTATTACAGTTGGTTGTTCAGCAACTGCAATTACCCTGAGCATCATCACCTCACTGTTAAAATCACTTGGTGAAAGTGACAAATAACCAAAAAAAGTGAAAACCACACATATTGTTGGAAAAATATAAACAGTGATTTAGAGGATGAATTATGGATTTAAATTTTTCACATCGATGATAAACAATAACAGAGAAATAATTTTTATCACTCGTTTCAGACCAGTCAGTGCTAGTTTGGTACCACAGTTATGTTACTGATAAATACATGAATCTAGATTTTATTTTATATAAATAATTGGCAGATTTGTAAACAATTTTTCACCACAAAATTTCATTCAAAATCTTCTTCAAATGCAATATTTACAATCTATCTCGCGTCCTTTAACTGTCAATCAATTCAAAAATAAGTCACCTAATGTTCTTTATATACATATTTCACTCCATGTCTTTTTTTAAACCTAACAAAAAATACACACTCTAGTTTTTAATGAATTTAATTAAATTTTTGTACAATATGCTACTTCATCAACTTTTCCTTGGCCCTCCATGTAAATTCTGAAACGGTTCCTTTTACCGACCATCAGTTAGCAAGCTAACCTTCCAATTCCATTCTCAATTTTCCATTTCTGACTTGTCAAGTAAAAATGTACTTTATTTTACGCGGTGATAAAGATAAATTTACTGTATTTTATTTATTTACCGCAATGTAACTATAAACTATACAAGATGATTCATTACAGATTATGAATTGGTCATGCATGTGTTCCTCATACGGCAGTTAAACAAATGGTAGATACGTCAAATTGTGGATGTCAGATCGAGACACATGTTTAGGGTTTAACATTAAAAAAGAATATCTAATATTTCAAACGGTTCTTTAATCAGTAGAAATATAAATTATTAAAATAGAGAACGTTAGAAACTAAAATAGGTAAAAAATTATTTTTTTCTTCATTATTTATTTTTAAAAATTCTGATATTTTTTGGAGACAGTCAAAAATATGTACTGCGGCAATATAACGCCATATTTTTATTATAAGGCTATAAGACAACTTGCGTTTGTAATTTATTTCATCCGACACTATGTGAATAAATACACAAAATACACTATATTATCAAAATCACCGGTCTGCCAGAATGCCATTTCTTCAATGGATATTCTATATAGAAATATCATCTAAAGTTTTCTTTTCATTATTGGATACCCTTATATTGGCGTGCATAATGACTATAAATGACATGAAAAAGATAACAAATTTCAATGAAAATACTTTTTATATGAGTGAAAAAAAAGAAATGAATAAGTAAAAGGATTTAAATAACACTTATTAATCTACATATCTTAGCATTTATGTAACTGTTATTCTGATTGGATTTCATCAATTTAATAAAAAAACAAGTGTAAAAATATACATGTAGGCCTATAGATGTACGAGATGAAAATAACACATACAACGATTCGGTCAGTATTTTCTGATAGAAATGTATTTCACTTTTCATGATAATGTGCTTGCATTATCATTGAATAACACAGCCTTTCAGCCTTCAGCCTTTCTTCTACTGTAGACTGATCTACTTGTTCACAGTCGCACAAAAGACACCATAAGAAATTAGTGTGTTATAAAGTACAACACGCATCCATAAAGAAAACAATTTAATTAAGTACACATACACACGCGTGTGCAACACATTTTAAATAAATCTAATTTTTTAGTATAAATTCATTATTTACATCGACAACAAAGTCCTGTGCTAAGTATTAAATGTCTGTACAAATTTACGTTAGAATGTGAAAATTGAACATTTATGGTTAATTTAAAGGTGCAGTGATTGACATGTTACGCTCCGAGATGAGCAACAAATAATCAATCGAAATGAAACAAGATAGAAAAAGAGAAAAATATGACATCGACATCAGAGTACTTTGTTTGCTTGAATGACTCAAGTAATACTGAAATAATTTTTCTCGGTAAATAAGTATTAAGTACACAAATGATAATATAATAATAATAATAATAATAATAATAATAATAACAACGGGATGGGAAGCGATTGATCCGATAACTATTCAACTATTCAACTAGAATGTGGCTACATGTATAAACATGTATCAACACTCGATGAGACGAGCAAATTATTTGTTGGCCGTCTCTTTAGTCATTCTTTGCTGAACGAGCGAAACAAGAATGTCAGAATACTGTTGCATCATTGAGACAACATCTCCACTGTTTCCATCCGCGGTACAACTAACAGCTTCTTGTAGTTTTTGTTCGATACTGTCACCGCTGACACTACTCTGTTGAGGAGGCTGCAAATCTACCGATCTAAGAGTTCTTTGTGCTTCTAAAACAGCTCCTTCGAGGCCTCCAAGGAGTGCTTCTCGTTCGCTTTGGTCAACATTCTGCGATTCCGTTTCTAATCGCTTATGTAACTGAACAACACTGTCTGCAGCTCGCACTAATTGTTCTGTTATTGAAGAAATCAGCTGCTGAGATACTGAAACATTCAACAGACAGTTCCGGTACACCATAAACATAATAATAATAATAATAATAATAATAATAATAATGATAATAATCATGTTCACCTACTTAGTTCAATACAGATATAAGAAATTTCAGCCTCAATAGAACCCTTGTCAAGCAGTGCCTGTATAATTTATTTTTATCTTGTCATCATAAGATTTCATTCCATAACTTGCATTTATCAGTGGATCCACCGTTCTCACAGTACATACATTTAAACATGGGGCTGAAATTTCAATGTAAATTTGATGGAACTATAAGTTGCTCGAGATGAAAAATTGAATAAAACAGGCCTTGGACCTGTAACTCTAATAGTTTTCTAAGATATCTGACTTAGAAAACAAAAACTAAACTCCGAAAACTGCCATTTTTTATGTCCGGAGTAAAATAACGTTATTAAATGACTAATAGCTTCATGAAATTTTTGAATAACACTTACAGAGAATTTAATTGCGAGTCGAGTGATGTCAATAAAGGCGGACGGACAGTGGACCCACTGAAACATCTAAGTCATTGAATAACACCATCTGATGACAAGGTACAAAAAGCTACGCATAAATGACAATATCCTGTAGCAGCTATACGAGGTCAGTGAAAAGACATCAATCAATTTTTACAATAGTTCCATAGGAACTGGCGAACCTTATGGTTCACCTTGAGGCATATCTGTTTATGACTGAAAAGCACTAACAATTTCATTTGTCACCGGATAAGAATTGCCCACCAAACCAAGAGTACACCAGCAGTTTTCATAATGATATTTATATCGGTTGTTTCATTGACAGTTACATATTTACTTGTTCATGATTTGGTGATCACACTTTAGTTATTTCAGTGGAGAAACTAGATCAAGTGATTAAGAAAATCAAATATGATTTACTCACATGGTGCACTGGATACATCAACAGGACCTACGTCGACAGACCTAACCATTCCCGATGAACTTCTCTGAATCTTGGTTGCACGTGGTGTCGTTCGCAGATCCCTTTCAGAACCACTTCGACCTAAACCAGAAGCTGCACGACGATGGGATGCGCTTAAACCACCACTAAAACACAATCATCATAAAAAATATTTAATTATATAATCTTTATCGGCAAAGAAATGATGAAAATCGAGGAAAGTACACGACTTCACTTGACTTAATACAAATGAGTCAGCTGTTGGCCAAGTAATTTGAATAACATTACATCAGACTCCATCTACAAAACACTTCATTCATAAAAATTACAACCTTCATATCAGAGCAACTTCACAACAAACAGCTACAACTCTGGTACTTTTAATAGTTTTTTTATCAGATACCTAACCTATCAGATGTTTGTAATTGCATTTGATAAACTGCACCAAAATTAAACCACTCAAGTATAGTTTAGTGAAAAAAAATAGAATAAAATTGTTTACACACTTAGGCCATCAGCTATTTACGGTTCTTGACAAAAGCAAAGCAAATTCCTTTAAGTTAAGTTCTACTTGGTACCGGTACAAAGCATACTTTACTACTATTAGATTCTGTACTGGTCCAAGTTTTGCAAAAATGTGTGATTCTCCTTTCACTATATTGATGCCAATCTGAATATTACTTTCTAAAACAAAATACCAAATGATTGGGAAAAGCAACATAGGGCCCTGTGCTGATTGCGAAAAAAATATTTATAAAACTGCAAATCTGGGGTGGTTTGCATGCTCTGATTGTTTTTACTAAAACTTCATAAGAATTTACGTAAGGAGGGAATTTACGTAAGGAGAGAGACTGAGCACACATCCCACTCTCCCACTCCATTTGCCCCTGCATTCTTAGCATACACTGAATGACTGAACCGAGTAGAAACCACTGATGGAGAGGCAAGTTGTTAGTCAAGTTAGTGCACCCGACACCAAACTACACAGCTTGATCTGTACTACTTTAACCAGCAACTTGACCATCAATTTGCTCCCTGCTCCAACACAATCAGTAATATCAAAAACTTGTCATGTGACTTGTTGCAGGTATGGTGTAGAGAGGGAAATTTACATCCTCACATAAGTTTCTAACAAGAATGAGGTTATCTGGGTAGAGATTCTTCCACACATGGAACGTAAAAAGTAACATACTGAGAGTGTGGCCAAGCTTCAGTCCCAACTCACCTAGCTCTATCTTGACTGGAACTGCGGGCCCTGGCTGCAGGAGATGGTCCTCCACTTTTACCTTCTTCAGAACTTGAATCCTCATTCTCGCCTGCTTGGCTCAAGTTCACTGAAAAAACAAAATCAATAAGTAGCCTGCCAATACAAAAGAAACCCATTGCAACACATGAGACTCACATCACTTTCTCATACTTTCCTACGTAAATCATGAAAAGTAAAGCCTCATTTTAACAGTAAAATTATGCTAAATGAAAATCAACCTCTGTTAAACTTGGATATTTTGATCGAGAAAAATATGCAAAATAACTAACTGATGCTAAACTAAGCGCTGCAGAAAAAATGATGCTTGAGATATAAACTTTCATTCAAACTTTCAATCAAACTTTAATGTACAGGATTGTTAACAAAATTTTGAAAAAAAACTTAAAAACATTACTGATTATTTCTTTATTTTGGTTTTCTTTTGATAACAACGGTAGGTGTTCCGAGTCAAGTTACCAGTTGTTCGTCAAAATCACTGAATTCATTCACATTTCCAACTAAAAATACATTTATTACACTGAAAAATAACAAATAAAATTTTAAAACCTTCTAATGAAAGACTGTATTAAGCACTTACACGGTAGGCCCATAAAAAATATAACACGAAATAACTTAAAAAAAAACAGCCCACAAATGTTACGAAATGTTGTGTACGTGATGCTTGCATTGAACTGACCGAGTGAAGCAATTCGAATGCCACAGGCAGGGCAGGTGGAGTGGCAACACTGTAAGGCAGGACGGGTGGAGGCACACAACTGCTTGGTTTACTAGGAAGCTCCCAATTTGTGGTTAATAGTATAGTTACACTCCTGGGTTCCTGGAAATGTCTCCAAAGCCTTTGTATATAATAAGAAGACATTCTAGGTCTGTTCAGTAGGATATCATTCTATACTAAATATTCTCTTATTTTGTTAGTTAAGTGTTTAGTTCAGATTTATACTCATCTGTAAGCGATATTTAGATTAAATGTTTTATTGATTTCTGTTACGGTAAATACCAGTTAAGTAGCTTAGTAAATCATTTTTTCACAATTTTTATGGTATTCTTGGTCGACTGTCAGCCCCTCCACCCGAAATTGTTATCTATGATATCCTTAGAATAGAAGTAAACAGCCAAGACTTCTGCTCATTTGACTGATTCAGTCACGCTTCCTTTGGCCAAGGTAAACTTGGACCCTCCAACCCCCGCAATCTTAAAAAAATCCCATTTTTTACAGATTTTGATTAAAAAAGAAAACAGACAATCATTAATTGCCGCTAAACTAAGAATTGTACTAAAAATTATTCTAAATAAAAGTTGTAGGTTTTTAAATATTCTACAACTTTGATTATATATACTTTTGCCCTAGAATGCATATTAAGGCCGCAATCTTAAAAAAAAATTTTTTCTACAAAAGCACAGCCTCACCAAGAATTTTAGCAGACATGACACTTACTTTGTCTAATAAAGCATAAAAAATGTAGTAAATGAGGCAATTTTTAAAAAAATTGTAGGAGCTGTTCCTGAAAAAATTGCAAAAAAGTGGAAAATCACACAAATAAACTACTACTTCTGGTTGACCGATCTAGATGAAAATGTTTGTGTCAGATCATCTTATGGTATTTAACGTAAGTTCCAAGTTTCAACTTTGTACGATGTTCCGTTCTTGAGATATTTTATTCACACACACACACACACACATACACAGACCAATCGCTAAAAACATGGTTTTTGGGTTCAGGGGGCCTGAAAATGAGCATATCCGATGAGAACTTGATATGAAAATAATATTTTCCTTCCCTATATATTCATATAGGGAGTAACATTCCACACTACTGTGCTTCAAAATTTAAATTAATGTCGGATTCAGCATATTTTTTCCCTTGATTTATTTTTTGTTTTACATCCGGCTGTTTTGCAATTAATACTAATGTAGCCAAAGACAAGATTAACAGATGAAGATGAATGATGAAAAAAATACCAGACCTAACCAGGAATTGAACCCGGGACCCTCAGAATAGAAGCCAGTTGAGAAAACCACTTTGCCAGCATAGTAATAGTAACACATAGTAATATGTGTTAGTAGTAGCAAGGCGTTCTTTTTTTTATTAAAGTAAAGGTTCGGTGCCATAATTATTAGTTTTTTCAAATGTTTCATTGTTATTTAAACACAATTTTATTTTATTTTTCAACACTGCCCACACCACAATTTTTATAAATTCAGTCATCGTGATTTTTCACATCACTTCATGTTATTATTCATCAAGATTGTCCAAGTCAACCGTTGTTGTTCAACCGCGGCATGAAGGACTGTGTCTAAATAAATTAAATTCTATTCGGAGGTGACTTCACCAGTCAGAGTGTGCGACATTCTGGAGAGGGACTATTGACTTCCTTATTCCTTATTCCCAGAGGTAAGGAGGTTCATGTACTGACAAAAGCCCACATTTTGTTACCTTCATAAAACCTGGAGAACTGGTGCCCATTTGTTCAAATATTTCAAATAAAAATTCTTTTTTTTAGTCATATTCATAATAAATACGATTTCTTAGATTTTAAGATTTATAGACACTGCTGTGTCCAAGTATTACTCTAATGTTTTGGATTTGTGAGATTATTTACAATAAATGCAACTGTCATCACTTTCCACACAATAAAAAAAGTATGTACCGTGTTGAATTTATTTAAGATAGACATAACCTATAAACCATATAAATGCACAATAAATCAGGACAAAATTTCAATATTGCGATGACTATTTTTTGTAAAATAAAAAACAATCTCAATATTTTTCCTTAAATTTCTCTAGTATCACAAAACATAATCTACATAATTAAATTTTAAGTCGACTAAAAAGTACATCAACACACAAGAACAATAGTAATGTATTTTTGACAGAGTAACAGGGAAAAAAGCTAACACTTACAACTAGAATAGGCACCACTGATGCCTCGCCGCCTAGCTGCAGCTGCAGGTGATATTTTATTCTGAGAAGATATAGTTGGCCGCATCGCTCGCATGGTAGCCATGTTTCTAGCAGACTGCTGATGATTTAAGTCACTTTCGGAATCACTCTGTTAACATTTAATTTAAATCACAATTCAATTTTGTTTTGCTTCAGAAAAGTTTCTTCAATTAAAATAAAAATGTAAGGGGATGCGTAATTTTAAAGTACTACTTTACTGTGTTCACCAGAACAAACCGATCTGGCCAAAGCCAAAATGAATCTAATAGTCATACACACGATATCCACTCCATCAGATCCCTCAGTAGATGCTTATTTTTAACATTTATAAAAAGGAACCGACCCTCCTGCCACGGCCACCACCTACTCTGCCCTCTGCCACGTGTAATTAAAGAGCCAGTGTTAAAAGCCAGAGCTGGCTTTTTAAAAGTCTCAATCTAATAAAACTAAACCCGTTAGAAAATAATGAATAGTTGCAGAGATAATTTGTTGCTGACAAACTATCGAGGTTCTACTGTATACAATAATTATAAAAAAATAGCTCAGTTGGAAAAATTCTGAATTTATAAATACAAATTAATAAACCACCAGATAAAATTGAAAAAGGTGAATTCTGTAAGTTGGTAAACCTGATCATATATTTCTGCTCAATATACTTGTCGGTACTGTCATGACAAACTGACCAAAGTGTGCTTGCTTTGATACATGATACCTGAAAGAACCTATTGACTTTTTTAATCGGGCAAGAGTCATTTATAGCGTATTTGGTATTTTATGTTTATTATATAATTATTGTAAACAATATGCAGGAAAACTGTTAACAAAATCATTAATATGCATCTGCTTGAACTCTTTAAACTGACGATTAGATGGTCGATGCATTTGACAGATGGATAATACAACCGGAAAATACTACTCAACAGTAAAACACCAAGCGAATTGCAAATGTCCATTTCTCAACAGTTAAATCCCCTCCACGAGGTAACACTCTCCATCCGCTAGACACAGCAAAGCAGCAACGATTGACTGCACGAGAAAAACTCCACTCAAACGTAAAAATGGATAATCCATTTTGGTGCATAATTATTTACCTGATTTAAAACACCCACAGAGCTGCTACGAGTAATAGTGGTTGAACTGGTTCGCATTACGGCATTCGATTGTTTGTTCATTTGATGCCTGCTTGTCATACGATTACTCCTTCCTGTAACGACTCCTTTCCCTGAAACTTTTTTAAGCAAAAACTCTTAGCATTTCTAAAACCGTGTCAAGGTGTTCCTATTCATCTTGAATTGATAAAAAAAATATCATGTATAATACATTGTACATAGTAAAAAAAAAAACACCGACTGACATACTTAAAAAGTATTCTAAAATACATTGGCTGACAAAAAAAAAGTTAAAAACATCTAACAGAAAAATGTCATGCTTTAATAACAGCCAAAACTCAAGTGAAAAATTCTCAATAGCAGAATATTTACCGACTTTGAAACCGCTCGTCAGTTATTGTAGCAGTAGCCGGATCACTTGCACAACTGTACATGAAATGCAGACAATTCAACAGAGAACACATAATACAACTAGACACAAAAGTCGGCCAGCCCACTGTTCGAAAAAAAACCATCGTGTAGTACAGGTTACCTCTCATGTATCACACACGATTAATTTTCTAATTATAGATTGTAAATGTTTACAAAAAGCAAACGGGGCTAAACAGCAAATTTGAGTACATGTGCACCTGCATCAATCTGGTCGAGCACAAGTCATGTTGTTTGTGAATAAAACAGAGACTGGAGCACACAGCACACAGCAGATAAGGTGATGGTGCACGTCCAACCATATAAGTTCAAACAAGAATAACAACTCTTTTTTCTTATTTTGTAAATTATTCAACAGTAAAATAGTGGTTGAAGGGACAAGTGGACAAAACTGTCCACTATATTCTGAATCGGGTACATGTTATGGATTACCACAATCACCAGAAAGTTACTTATCTTAATCACTTGTAAATTAATTTAATAAGGTAACAAGAGATAAGGTGCAAAAATGTTTCTGTTTGACATTTATTGCATTACAACGGCAACTATGCGTGTAAACCAGTTTTGAAGCTGGTAGAGTAGAATTGATAGACAAAAAAATAATTAATAAGTTCCCAATGTAAACAGAGTTTTTCATGTGACTACTATTAATATAAATTACCATCTGCTTATTGGATGTCGGCTGCTGTTGGATGCCGGTTGCTGTATTTCAGTTCCTGGTATTCGCTTGTACCAGTTCCAAAGTATCAGTCTCCTGATACCAAAAAAAAAAGTAATTACCAAATTGACTGAAAGTATCAGACTGGACCGAGTCGGCAAAAATGATAATCATTAAAGAATTTGTGACTTCTGCATCAGTACTGGGTGCAGAAAATATCAAGCACATTGTGTTGGATACCATTTGGTATGCATACAGTTTTACCAAAAACAGCAAAATTCTGTTCCTACTTGATACCATAAAATATTAGTGAACGTTGTGGACACCAGGAGAATGAGGAGAATAAGAACCCATTAGTAAATAGAGATTCACAAGCAACAATAACAGTAACTTGACTTGTGCGTTTCACGACCTAAACTAAATGCTGTCATCAATAATAATTATGCCTGATGTAACATTTCATTTACTCATGACAACAGCCAACTATATTTTCATTTCATCTTATTCAAAAAGTAAATTGGTATCAATAAATGAAAACTTTAAAAGTACCTTGACCAGAAGTGGCATGCAACATACGCTGTCTTCCAGGAACAGGATTTGCTAAGTCACTCAAAGAACAAGCACGTCGTATACCACCTGACATTCCTTCTTCATTGACTGACAAAACATGCATAAAAATAATCAACAATAATCTAACTACCAAATATAATGATAACATAAACAATGAAAATAAATTAAATTCTATAAAAAAAAAACAAATAGCGACATAACACACGAAATACATCAACTTTTAAAACATCAGACAAATACATGTTTAATTATATCCTACACCAGTACTTGCACAATTAAACAGATACCAGAAAAATAACGCAACCATTTCATTTGTCTTCACTGAAATATTAAACAAATTTTAGCTGGATATTTAACAGATGACCAGACCACTGATCAACCTTCATCAGAAATGAGAAATGAGCTGGTATATTTTAGGAGTGACGACGCATCGGCTTAGTCACAGAAAGAAATTCAACCGATAAGACCAGATCAAACAAAACATTGCTGACCCATCAAGAAATGTGTTTTTGTGCCGATGGCTCAACAGAACAATGCCAGCTGAGGCTCTCATTAGCTATACTTTCTCCTATCTTCTAGCTTCAATCATAAATAATATTTTGCAGATGCATAAACAAGATGCCACAAGTAACAGGTGGTGCAGATCGAGCACACTGATAGAATGCTGTACAATGTACACCATTCTATCACCTTACACCTGACAAAGTAATCCACCGGCTATGACGTTTCTATCTGAAAAAGATATCACATCATGTGTTGTAAATCAGAGCTTAAGTTCTAAATATCAAATTACATGGTGCAACTGTTTCCTTCAGACAACCCACTAAATAGACAAATATTTAAATAATTGATTAACTTAACAAAATTCTCACAACAGAATATTTTCCGTTTCAATGGATTCAATAATTTTTTATACGTTTCTGTTCAACAGTTATTGAATAAGCAAATTAAAGCGAACTTCGGCAGTCTCATTTCAACAGAATCACAAATGTTAAAGAACCAGCCGACAAAACTTTATTTGTACAGTGCATGTGTTGTCCATCATTTTTCAATTAAATTCCACATCGACAATAACACAGTAAGATCTGTCTGCTGGTATATAACAGCATTTTGCTTTGTTCATTTACAAATAATGCCTGAAGCTGAAATGAAATAAAATTAAAATGTCAGATAATTATTACTTTTAGTAGATGTCAGTATGAAAAGAAAAATCTGACAAAATAAAAAAGGGTTACGTAGAAAGGAACAAAAAAGAAATGGTTTTTGGTGAAAATCATGCACACACATCTATAAATAATACAAGTAAGCAGCAGCAGCAGCAGCATTCACAGTAAAACCAATTAAAATTAACATAATGTAAAACAAAGGATAAAGGAAAAAACAAAAATTCTATCACAAAATCGCTTTCAAAAGTAACAATTTTATTCAATTTTTAAAATAATACACTAAGTGAAATACATGAATAAAACTAAAGTAAACAACAAAAATTTAACGACCACAAACATGCGTAATAAAACTGTAAAAAATACTTAAATAAATAGACATGTCTAATCGTGTAAAAATGTATCATACATTTAGTTTGCTTGAACTGATGAGTGGATACCTGTAAGTGATATTAGCCACCTGCCACCTCCCACCTCCCACCTCCCACCTCAACCGACTTAACTTTCAAATAATCCCCACATTTGCAATAAAATTGCAGTTTGTGTATCATTTTCATTGTGTAACATTTTCAATTGCTGCATCTCAAATTTCACAAACTGAGGGTGTAGATGAACCAAAACAAGGACATTTAAACAAACTGACTGCAACGCAACATTTGTAATTGAAATTACTCACAAACTTCTATAACAATTTCGATGAGTTCTCTCATCTACTTACTAAAGATGTAACTGCTATCTCTGGACAACATTTTGGAACAGGCTCTGCTTGTGTTAAAAATACGAGGAATTAAAATCATTAACAGCTTTTGTATTCAATACTTTCTGGTGGACGGGTGATCAGTGAAATTCACCAAATTTTGCAAAACACTAGATTTAAATCAATTTTCCCAAAATTACAGCTCTGAAAAGTGCATTAAAAAAAAAAAAATTAACCTGAAACCTCTAATTCTGTGCTTAATGTTTTTGTCTGATAAGTAGTCAAACGTAAATTTGAGTGAATTGGTGCACATATTTAGTAAACTGATAAAGGTTTCCCACAAAAAAACTTAGAAATCAATTCTATTGTATGATGAGAAAGTTACTGCAACTCTTGCTATACTATAACTTTTTACTACAAAGAAATTATTGGTTATCCATTTAGAGTTAAGTACACTTGCTGAGGGGGGGGGGACTTACAAATATTATATCTAGGAAGCATCAACTCCAGGCTAGTAGTGTTCCACAAGGGTCACTCTTTCAAGTCCCATTATGTTTCTATTGTACATTAATAGGTTACCAGAAGTCATACCTAATGGCAGAGCTTTATTGTTAGCTGATGATACTTATTTTACTTTATTTTTTACTTCAGTGATGAACAAAAGTTTATCGTTAGATGCTCTCAACATTAGCAATACATATTATAAACATAAAGTCGACAGTGCAGTACCTGAATAGAATGCTATTAATGATCTGTGGGAAAGGGAAAAGTGCTAATACTTACAGTTAAAAAACAAACATAGCACCAGAAAATTATTCATAATACGTAATAGCTTGGAACGTGTACAAACAGAAAAAATTCCTGGAAGTGTCACTACATAAATATTTGTCATGGCATATTTATACTGATCAACACTGTAAAAAAGTATCGCCTGGGGCATTTGCATTGAAACAAATTTCTACCTTAAATGACGGAAACTACTAATGACAGATTATCATGGATTTATTCTGTCTGATATCCAGCATTCTACAAATCTATAGGTGAACGATTACGAGGTGACCACTCCACCTAATGTGAATCACTATTTCAGAAGCTTAAATTACTTACAGTTGGCTCTCTGCCTTTCTGCTGAATTTAGATATCCATAATCACAACACAACAGAAACTATCACTATGTTGGTAACACTAAAGTGTCTCAACAAAAATATACTAACTACATCAATAAATTACCACAAGCTTTCTAAGTTGTGCTGATTTGCATTTTATTTAAATAAAGCAGAAAAAGTCATTTAGATATTTTATTTACTGTATACAATTCTAAAAATGGTTTTTTTTTATTAAAATCATCCAAGTAAATGCTGAAAGAAAACTGTGTACAACTGGGTAAATATGAAATGACACACTCACTCATTGAAGTGAACATCATGTTATTTATTATTAAATGTTATCATGTAATTTTTTGTGATATGCGTATTTAGGTAGTGTTATAAGTTCTAAAAATATCCTATACCTATACCTCCTTTGAAAGTCTCCTGGATGGCAATCAGCAAAACAAAAAATTATCCTATACTGAATCATACGTGAAAACAGGGATTTGTCTCTCGTAGACGGGGCTTAGAGCAGAGCAGAGTAGGCCTATCACCTGGTGGCTATAATCTACAGGTACAGTGAGTCATACATAGGCTACAATTAATGTCATTGTAATAACATTCTTTTCTTCCTAGTTATAGAAGCCAACAAGTGAAAATGAAAGTTGCATTAATACACTAAGCAGCTTGCAGACTTGCTTGTCTATGGGTTACAGGGACCGGTTAGGACTACACCAAAGAATATTTTTGAAACTTTTCTTAGCTGGACAGACGCAGACTTTTTTTGTGATGTTTCATGTGAGGATGCTGTTGGAGCAATGGTTCCATGAAAGTTCACCTCTCGAGTTATCTGGGATTGGTGCAACCGATGAGTCATGTTATTCTGGATTCATCGTCATACATCAACTGACGGTAATACGAGCAAGAACAGCTCGGTTGAGATCAGTGCTGGTACAAACCACTTTGGATGGGAGAAAGGCAACTGCAAGTCTGAAGGAATTACCGAGCTGGAAGCTGTACGAGATCCCTGGTACATGGTCGATATATGGTGAGACTGATATCTGTTTATAAGTGTAACAGATAACAGACATGCGACAGGTCACTAAATGGCTACAACATGGGGCTGTAAACAGTAGCCCCATGTTGCCCCGATGATGTGCTGCATTAGAGATAGAAACAATGAACGGTTGAAAGTAAAGCCTGGCTTAGTCAGACAGTAGAAATTTACTTATTGTATATGAATGTACCTTTAGAGCATTAGGACTGGATATGCCGGAGAGTGGTAGCAAGTATGTATATAAAATGAGTCGGTTACCGAAATATAAGAAAAGTCCATTACAACCAGTTCAAGCACAAATAATACTGTTGTGACTGAATGCAAATAAATGTAATCGACAATAAAAAGGTGAATAAATGAAGAAATGAATGGTACCTGCCGCATTACACTTAGATGGAAGCAAAGCATTGTTGTTTCTTAGTCTTCTGGCTAGTGAATTCGTCAGCCTCTTTGGAGAATTTGCAGAAGATGATGTAGCTGGAGTTGAAGAACCTGAATCACCTTCATCTGGGCAGCTCCTGAGAGAAATACGTTCAAAAGTTTGAGATAAAAGTTTGACACTGGGCATTCGTGGCACATACTTCGGTTCTTTCACTGGTGTCATGTCTTGTTCGCAGATATCTTTCGAATCGGTACCTTCAGTTAAAAATCGATTACCATCCAAGAAAGTGCTATTAGCGGTAGCAGTTTCACCCACGTCCAAAACTTTCATTCCAGGATCTTTCGTCGGAATTTCATCCCAAATATTACTACCGTCATCTTCTTTTTTCCAAATCATCGATTTCATTTTGATACCGATTGCTTCATCTCGGGTAGGAAATTTTTGCCAACTTTTCCTTTGACTTTTACCAGCTGATTTTTGTTGGGGTTTTGGAGGCTTATGAGTCACAACCGGATGGATATCTGATGGAAGCATTGTCTTTTTTTCTTTGTTTTGGAAACGTTTTGATAAAACGTGGGGTAAAGTTTTAACACCGGGTTTACGTCCATCTAACGGAATAAAAAATGATTCGTTCTTTGGTTTACACTCTTCAAGACATTTCTGGATACCATAAGAAAATGGTGTTTCTGGTCGACTCTTGGATTTGCTTTCATCACACCTAATAAAATCTTCTGAAGTATCCTGTAAGCTTCTTGTCCGAAACACTGAAACTTTATCAGAGAAATCTTTAGAAACTGAATCAGAGACATCAGTCAGAATGCTTTCAGTACTCTGAAAATCTTCTTTGAATTTATTAGCAAAAAGAAACTGATACTCACTCTCATCTGTTAATATACTTTCACTGCTTCTACATGTATCTTTCTTTCTGAGGAAAAAACTAGCGCTACTGTGTCGATCTATCATTTCTACACTATCGTCATCACTTAGAATATTCTCCTCACTGTGAAACCGAGTTTTGTCACCGTTACAAGTTTTATTGTTCGATTTGGAAAATATCTGATATTCACTAACACATCTACGAGGAAATTTTGAACCGGAGAATTCATTACAACTTTCCAATGAATCCGAACTGAATTCACTCACATTGTCCTCTGATTTCTCGTCCACAGATAAGTCGATGCTTTTACCTATTTCACTCAGGGATTCCATCGATTTTGAATCGTCTTTGGATTTATTATCATAGCTTGCTTTGAGATCAATAAAAAAGCTACATGAAAAACGTTTTGCCTTTTGCGTTAAAAATTTTGCACCCATTTCAGAGTCTGTCAAACACTTGGATGGAGAATTAGCTTCTTCATAAACAGGCGATTCCGGTAATGATAAATTAACTGCTCTGCTTGCTTTACAATATTTAGTTCCATTTGTATAATAATCAGACAGGTTAAGAGTTAAAGGTCGTTCAGTATTAGTGAAACTGTTAGTATTGGACGTATTAGATGCACAGTTAGTAGTAGTAGTAGTAGTACGAGTTGTCTTGCAATTGTACGTTAGTAATGAAAAGTTACCTAAATTTGATGTATTTATGTGAACTTTTGACGGTTGTTGCTGCTGCTGCTGCTGCTGATGAAGGTGTGATTGTTGTTTAGCACCATGCAGCATACCATCATGATAAGAACCACCTCTTGGACTTAAATCCTGAATGCTCTGACTCGATTTTAAATTGGAACGGTAACCGACCTGTAAAATAAAAATAGTCAGTCAATCACTAGTCACCGTAATCAGCAGCACATTGAGGGCAACTCGCAAGCCCTCTAATCAATCCTCAATACTTTGCCTCAATTTAAGTCATATTCACTTAACAAACAAGATTATCGGGTAAAAGATGACCAAGAACAAAGAACCATTTGCAAATTGTGATATGTTTAGGCCACCCATTAAAACAACTGTCGGTTGTAGTTGAGGAGTCGATCTGAGGCGCATATTGTAATCATTCAAGTGACACATTCATGTAATACGGTCACAATCTTATCACTGACAGCGAAATAATGGCAGCCATTTCTATACACTTTTTGTTAAATGTATATCCAGACTCTCAACTGGCCATGTCTGACTTGTTCCCTCTGCTAGGACGCACCGAGATGGAAGAGAAATGGTAGTGGTACTATAAAAGTCTCTGTACCAGTAACATGTTACAAATTATGTAGTGATAGCGTGGACAAAGCGTCAACAACAACTACATTGCACTGAGGCAGTCCACTACGATGAAACTGGAACTAACACACTCTTCCGTTGTCTCTGCTATCGAAATCACTGCATCAACTATCATCAGTTAATTTTGAAAACTAATATAATGATACGTGCTTACAGTTAAAATACCGTGACTCTGTACTTTGACTTAAATTGAAACCGATGTCGATGCAAACCTATACATTTTGTACTTTATAAAATAGAAATGATTCTTTTTGAACCATGTTTAACTGTACCGCTGTTGATTTTTTGATCCGTGTGATCATCTTAAGTGCTAACTGCAACCGCATGAAACAAACGCACTAAAAGGGAAAACAAATAGAAACGATTAAGAAAACAGAAAAAGACTTGTGCTAGGAAAATTGTAAAAGAAAAGTTACATTGTGGAGAGTCAGTAAAATAGAGAAAAAAGCCATCAATAGAGAAAAGCAAAAATTATTTATTTATTAAATTACAGCTGCAACTATAGGCATATGCATAAATCAGTTTTTAAGATTGTACAGCGGAAAGGTTAGAGAAAAGATAATTAACAAATGCAGGACAAAAAGTAAACAGAATAATGACAGCTATTTCTATAGAGACTTAAACTAGTTGATGCAACTATTATTACTGTTATTTATAAGTGCATACTACAGGCCGGGTGACGTTCGATGAAACTGTTTTATCCCCCTTATCCCAATTGCTAGATTTACCACTAGAACTAGAACTGCTGTAGCAGCAACAGAGCAACAGTCGTGTAGCTATCAGCAGTCTCCTATGAACAGTGAGAATAATAGTCTTCCTTTACTCAGTTGCTACTTTTGTATCGATACAGTTCAGTACTTGTATGTAGTTTTACAAGGTACAGACAAATAGTATTTTGACTGCACTTTTGTTCCAAAACACACAAACCAAGTATTAAATTTCAGTTTTGAACATTTTATGTGATATTTTTAATAATCCAAAATTCTCTTCCACCCATATAACAATAGCTAGAGAAAAACTGACTGCCTTACACTCTGTAACTTTCTACGGGTTTCTTCTATCCTTCGCTGCAATTCTTCACGTTTCTTTGTTGTTTCAGTGTCATTCTTAGCATGCCTAGCAGCCATAATTACATTACTGTTACGAGGACTACTTCCTAAGTGTTGTGAAGATATGCTTCGTTTTCCTGAAATTAAAATAAACATATTTAAATGGCTCAATGAACAATTACAATTACAATTACAATGAACAGTTAATTGGTCATCGATGGTACTTTGATGGTACTTGAAGGCACTGTATCAGATGACTCGACATGGAGTGTTATCCCAACACTTGAAATCATGACATGATATCACACAGACACACTGACTAGGAGATTGAAGCAAGGGCCCAGAATAGGGTAGTGGCCCCATTTTATCAGGTTATACACATTTCTATCTCATTTTCACACTTGTATGGCAGGAGGCAGGACGGGGCACAAAATACTTGTAACATGTCGATGAATATTGAAACAACACAGAAATGTTCAAACAAAATTACACAGTATCGAAAATTTTGTTTCCCACGTCACAAACTGGAATGTTTTTTATTGTTTAGTGTTCTTTGTAGTTGAGACCGGTTGTTAATCGGATAGTGTTCCAGCCCCATTCATTCAAATAAAGCGACTCATATTGGGCTATCCAACATAAACCGATAGCCTAAACCATGAAGCACAACAATCTCGTCCATGTTTGATATGTTACAGTTTAGCTGTGGCAGCTAGGGAAGGCGACCCTTTTCCCTTTTCACATGCATTACAGGGCAAGTACCAGCCGTAATTAACTCATCCATAATAAGTCTTTGAATTTATCCAAGGCTTTGAATTTATCCAATGAATGTATGTAAATTTGAAAGACTGTGGTCAACAGTTTTATGAAAAGGCAAAACAATACAACAAAATAAAACAAACGGAATAAAAAGAGAATGGAGAAATAAATACAATCGACAAGAGTGAACTAGCACAGTGGAATGTATCGATGAATACGGTTAAATATGGCGTGGACTGCAGTTATTCGTGACCACAAAGGTGCACTCCCCGTATAAACATCTTTCATTTATTGAAAGCATTGATGTCAATTATTATATAGTATACGGGTGATTCAGGAGGAAGAGGTAATAATACTTTGACATTAAACTTTAGCCCAAATAAAAATTAAATAGTAAATTTATGCCTAACCTAAAAATATGACTTTTTTGACTCCAATTTTGTGTTTTATGCCAATTTTATTGAAAACTATTTAAATTACAGTTCTGAGACCCTTTTTCAAATGCTCAGTTCAAAAACCATAAAATTTACCCTTTAATTTGGGTCTCTGGAATTTCAGTATAGCATAACTTTACAATTGTAGAAGAAATCAGGGAGAAATCCTCCAATAGCCGTAACTTGAAAATACAGCGTTTCTGGACCTATGTCTAAATAAAGTTATATTCTTATTTTTAGCTCTAGAATCAGTCGCCAAAGTATTACTTTTCCTTCTGAATCACCCTACACAATGTGCTAGAAATCTTTACCTGAATTTGATACCGGTTCCTTATCCATTTCTGGACCGCTCAGCGATTCAAATGTGTTCTTCAAAAATTTCTCTCTATGGCTAAATAAATCCAAATTCTCCGTACTAAAAAATGTGAATCAGATATACAAAATCATCGTAAAATGAAGCATAGAAATAATGACAAGTTCATCGGATAAAACAGCATCACACTGAAATTGGTTGCCCGAAATACGCTCTCCTCACACCCATCCACTCATCTAACACTTTTCCAAAAGATTTTGTGAGTTTCAATATCGAGTTGATATGTTTTCATTCCTTTTGTAAAGCAAAACGCTTTCACCCGTAATCAAATTACAGGGAAAAGTAGTACTCGGTTAATGAAACATAACCTTAATATTAAAAATATGCTAATACTCAAATAAAAAAGTACAGAAAAAAGCACAAGCCATTAACCCAGACAGCAAGAATGTTTTCACTGATGCAAGTACAAGTGAGAAACATACATTTCTTGAGGGACACACTTAACAGTTGGTAATTTCACCTGTATGGTGGATGTTCTAGTTGATCCCGGTGAATTTCTGCTAATTTGGTCAGAGTTATCATAAAGGAGGATGACACTTCTGATAGGGGGGCCGTCTTTTGCACTCTTTTGTCATCCCCTGAATGAGACCTGTAGTCGTTTGCACGTTCACTTGAGACAACGGAGCAGTATACGACAGGGGCTCTTACTCCTCCTACTAGCCAGTACACAAAACATCGGCTTTCTAGATCAATCAAAGCCATCAAATCACAAGGTTTACTCGACTTTATATGCGGATTCCAAAAGTGAAATATTTTCTTTTGATATCTGTACCGGGAAAGATATTTTAGATTTGCAGTAACCGATTGCATCATTTGTTTACATTTATCACGCAGTCTTTAGAAAGTCTGGCGAGGGACTGTGGAGATGGCATTAGTAGGTCTGCAGTAATATAGATAAGATATTCATGTTAACCCCCCCTAATAGAAGAACATATTTTTACAGTTTTTTTTTTAATTTTTACCATTCATTAAACATTCTACACAATACATCATTTTTCCTGTTAAGCAAAACTTGAATTGTAGTTCTACCTTAAAAAATCCATGTTCTACAGAGGTTTAAAAAATTTATTTATACACGCATCCAGATGCCTTTAATTGATATTTTTAGTTGCGCTAATTGCAGTGACGATTCGCGTAAGATACATGATGTCAAGTGAACATGCAAATGACTACAGTAAAGAAGTAGTTTTGTCAACAGTGACGTGCCGGTCTTCTTCCAAAAGCTCCCTTATTGCATGAATACTTTCTTCTGTGATGCAGTTCAAGGACACCAATCGTGACTTTGATTTTCCACCATTTCCTGCCCTTCAGAAAAACTTCACTGCCACTCGTACACATTGAGTTTTTAAGAGAGTTCCATCCCCAAATTGTGCTCATAAATTAATTAAAATTTCTGAATGTCTCATTCCTTCTCTCACCAGAAACCTGACAGTGTGCCTCTTAATAGTACGTTTATAAGTAGGAACCTGTTTGTTTGTTGCTCACTCAATGCCCTAATGCCCTAGTATCAACTGAATGAGAATAACCTTGGCAGAGGAAAATAGGGAAAAAATTAGAGGTCAAAAATAACACCTTTTTAGGTTTAATGTAAAATACCTTTGTTAAATGCTGTATTAATTCATTAATTTGTTTTAATTCAACAAGTAGAAAATTAATTTCTGATTATCACTTGGATGATTCGGGTGAACCATACTCGGAAAGTGCATAATTTTTAATGTACAGTAAAATTTGTTATTTCTTTTAATGTACGTATTAATTAAATAACTGTAATTTTTTCAAAAGTCATTTTTGTTTACCATTTTTCACAATAAATACAATAGCCTTAAATAATGGCCGATAAGAAGTTATGTAATAATTTCATTATATCTTGTAATTGTTTGGGTTGGGTTAGACGTACAGATTTTACAGACACATTTTGGTTTCGACTGTACGACTGGTTTCAGCTAATACGATTAACACAAGCCAACATGTAATATGATACCGGATGGTTTAATTTAATGAATCACTTTTAACTTGCATATTATTAAATGTTGGTGGCGGCCATGTACGCCTACTCATTATAATATTGGATAATAAAATGTCTTATTTGGGCAGGACAGGATGTGTTGTGCATCTGCGCTACAATTCTTTGTTCCGTTTGTTAATTTAATTATCAATTACTTTTTGAAAAAAAGAGACCGAGTCTCTTTTCGAGTTGGGACTGCTGAATTTTTTTCTGTTAGTGACTATACTGTTTTCCAAAGAAATCATGAGATTGAGGCTACCGGTGAAGCTCACGGTGGTGGAATATTGAAGGCAGTGCGAGGGAGTAACTTGGTGGAACAATTGTTTCGGTTGGATGGTAAAGGGGTTAGACTGGTTTTTCAAAAAATTACAATTGCACCATATAATTGTTATTATGGATGTAATGTTTCTTGTCCGTTCTTTTTAGTCGATGATAAATTTGTATATTCCACCGATCACAATGAGACTGACGAATCAGTTTTGTGTGCGAATGCCAAGAACGAATTACTGTATCGACTCCACTTAATAGAATGATGACTTTGTACAGCACAATAGATACGGAAACTCTAGATGAGAAATTGTTCTTAGAAATATATGTAGTTAGAGATGGTCAGCAAACCCCTTGGCCCCTCGGTAATTCATTTAAAATAACAATTATGTACACTACACTATATTGTGCATTTACTTTAAACACTGAAACTAAACCTGATCAAACGGTTTCTTCCTCTTAAGCATTCCAACAAGATCACGATTGGAGACCTTGGTGCAACAACTGGCTATTTACAAAAATGTAAATTTTTCAGGAGATACAAAAAACTTTGCCAAACAATCCTAACTATGCACATTTACATCCAGAGCAAACCCTTTTCTCTTAATACCGACTAAATATATGATTGAATTTGACCGTTTGTTGCACCAAATGATTGCACAATTTTTTTACTATAAGAATGCATCATAACCTAAAAATGCTGAAAAATGGAAATGACTGGTTGTTGCGTCCAGGTCTTCAATTATCAAGTAGCTGGACTACTTCTGGCTATCAAGTCTTTCCTAAAGCTTCTGCACGAACATCTGAGTTTCACTTGAGGCAAAGTTCATGTGCAGGTCTCTGTGGAGATCATTATTCGTGATAAATCGGGGAGCATCGACTATGTTTCTTGGCACTCTGTTTTGCATTCGTTGAAGGATGATTATATTACATTGTTTGGTACACACCCCAGAGTTGCCTACCATACATCCAGACAGGATTAGGTAGCATCTGTTTATAGAGGAGAAGATACAAAAAACTTTGCCAAACAATCCTAACTATGCACATTTACATCCAGAGCAAACCCTTTTCTCTTAATACCAACTAAATATATGATTGAATTTGACCGTTTGTAGCACCAAATGATTACGAAGATCCTCCCCTGCGCCCAGTAATTTCTGGTACCTTAGCCCGAGCTCCTCTCTTTTTTTTTTGTCATGACTTTCCAGCAAAGCTAAACATTGAACTCATACCAAGGTATTTGGTAGTGTCACGTGCAGCATCCCACAACTACTTTTACGTAATTCGTAGTATACACTGGGATATGTTCAATTTTCTATTGATTAGTTGATGGTAATTGATTTTGTCTCATTGAATTTATTCCCCATTTTTTAATCCATTATTGAACATCTGAAATTGTTGATATTTGCAGTTTTCTTTATAAAAATGTTTACTCGACTCTGACTCACTTGGTTTCTTAGGTCAGAGTTTAATCTGAGTAATATTCTTGTTCAACCGACATCTTCTAAGATCTGTTGAAATTATTTTCTTCAAGGACTAACAATCTCACTTGAAGTAGGTCTGGCTGTAACTTAAGCTGATCATTACCGTTTCCTGCTTCTTTCAAAGCAATAAACAGTATTTGCTCAGTTGCTGTTTTCATCAATCGAGAGAGAATTTTCCCAGACACTAGTACTGCAAAGTATCTGCCAGGTCTTCATAATCTTTCTCAAATTCAGATAGAAAAAAGCAGATGTTTAACAAACAACACATTCATATTGCACAGTTCAGTATCACTAATAATGAAATATTCAACTGGATATGGCATAAACGATCTGACAAAAATAATAATGCAAGTTCAATGCTCACCACTGGTCAACACCTCACCAAGCACCAACGCAATCGTTCTTGTTAAATCCACTTAAAATACCAATAATAATAATAAATAATAGCACTATGGTACACGTTCACACTAATACCTAATAGTAGACAGACGAATACAGGCCTGTAGAAACATTTAATGCCTTTATAAAAAAAACTGATAAATTTTGGACAAAAAATACCAACAAACAGCTTTTAAGAATACTGAATAATTTTTTAGCACCTTGCTTTGTAGTGGTTACTCAATTTTTTTGCTGAACCGGCGAAATACATCGCAGCATTCAAGGGGAGAAATTTTTCTAGATTGTTTTATTTTTAGAAATAGTCATCTACAATAAAAATAAATGATGAGAAAAAAGAAAATGTGTTGATGACATCCATTTAAGCCGAATACCAGGTCACCATCTATCTGATTAGAATTGTGCAAATGACAGAGAATGGCAAAAGCGTCTACATACCTGGCAGATAAAGAGCCCGCAACACCAATACTGTGATCTCCAGTAGGAGAAGAGACTCCAATTGTCTCATCCTCTTCACTCTCCTGACTGCCAGAAACAGACTGTGACTGAGACGTCTCTCCCACAGTTAAATGCTTCGATCTCCTTTGTGACCTTCTTAATTCTTCTACATCGATTGCGTTCACCGTGTAATCACTAGACCAGTCAAAAACAAAATAATACATTGAATATTACAGTACACCACTGACCCACAGTTTTAGAGCAGCAAACAAAATTCTTCCACTTTCTCCTCTTTTACTCTATTCCTCATCTCATCACCATTCATCCCACAGCTAAAACTGGAAAAATTACTCTCAACCAACCCTAGAAGTGTCAGCCCCACAGTTAACACCATCCATCTCATTAGAATAGTGGAAATGACAGAGAATGGCAAAAGCCATAACCTCTAACCAGGTAAAAATAAAACAATCACATCTTTCTCACTCAAAGATAGCTCAGACAATCTTCATTCAATTCACCTCATTTACACCATCTGCTGGACATAATTACAAAACAACTGAAAAAGGCATATGCAAGGTAAATCACAAATAATTTATTTAAACTTTTCAATAACACATGTGATCACATTGGTATACAGATAAAATAAAAGAAAAATTGCAACCTACAGGAAATGTCGAACGATGCCGATTTGAATAAGCCGATGACGATTTGGAAAACGAACCGATGATGGACAGATAAAAGGAGCGACATGTACAGTGAACTAATACTGAGAACATGAGCTGCAAAAAAGCTCTCAGAAATATCTAATCATTTTATGTGGTCTAAAATTGGCTGCACATGGAAAAAATTAATCGGTAAATTTACAAAATTCAAACTAAGGGTTAAGCTAAGAATAAAAATCACATACACTGACAGTGTTTGAAAACACTGAAAAACAAATTGAAATTACAATTGGTAATTGTGGTTGACATCAGTGTAATTATTAATACGAATGGCACAAACGTATGGAGCCCGAGAACCCGAGTAGTAATGGACAAATGCAGATACGATACTACAGCCCACCACTCATCGGGTACAAAGCTTTGACAGAAGGATAATATTGACTTAAACTGAACACAAGGTGTATAACAGAGGTCCCATGCCACAACAAACAGTTTACCATAAAAGGGTATTTTGGACACCAGGCAAACTCCCAGAGTAATTGCCTTACCTGGATGAACTAGTTACTTTTCTAGTAACTTAAGGGGTGGGGGGGGGAACCATTCACAATAGTTTCTTCTTTTAAGACTTGTGTTAAACAAACATCTCCTGTCAATACAGCCACATTAAGATGAAACCAAGATGAATGCCAATGCTTGACAGTGGTGAAGTGAGCGACATCCGTCTCACCAATGGCAATCATCACATTGCACACTCTGAAAATAAAGGTCCAGCCCAATAGAGCTGTCAGCTTCCACCTTGTGTTGCTTGTGTCAAGCTGCCAAGCTTTGCTCAAACAGAACTTTGACCAATCTCAAGGAACAAACACTTCATATCTTTTATTGTCAAGAACCGTTGGCCAAGGGGTTGTTGCCATCCTGTGGGAGCACACTTTTGGACTACTGGACCATGCGAGCTGAATTATAGTCAAGTGTAGCAGCAAATGGGCCCCTGATGGCCTATAGCTTTCCATCCACCGCTACATATGTCTACCTAAACATTAACATCTTACACTATCAGATGACAGGCACATTTCATGACATAAAAACAACAACTGAATGACGACCGAGTACAGAAAGCAACTGGTAAAATGCACCGGTTACAATCTAAAAAGTTTCAATGTTGCTGACGGACGGATAGCAACACTAATATAACTTGTAAGATTCGTTTCTAGAGTGGTCGGTGAATTGAGAAACGCATATATATCACTCATGCATAGTGACCACAGCACAACCACATAGGCTACATATGTGTGTGATTGCTGTTGAAAGGGTTGCAAAAATTAATGTATTTGCCATTTTCCCTTAGAAATGCTTAAAAAATTGATCCACTTATTCAACAGCTGTTGACAACATAAAATTACAAGTTTTGCAGTAAATTACTGGCAATAAAGTACATCATTCAGATTCAATTTGCAATTGTCGGAGCTGAGAGAGGTGGTGTCTGCAGACATACCTATTAGTATCTTCATGTGCAGGATAGTATATCATTCGATGTCTGGGCTCAGGTTCAGTCGAATCGCCTTCAGAGTAATCTTCAACATCACCATCATGTTCAGTGCTTTCTACGTCCTGTAAATATAAAAAGCAAGTCGAAAAAAAATTGATGTTGATACAATAGAAATACCGGTACCAAGAGGTCTGTAATTTACTGGGTAACAGAATTAACTAAAAAAAGCTGGAGTCGTACATCTGCACAACAGTTAAGATTTTAAAATTTTCCACTCCTTAGAGCCCTCCAAAATTTAAAATTAAAAACTTATGATTTTTCTCCCATGCCGCCCACAGAGAACCAATTTCAAAGTCCATTTCATGTCGACATATAAAACATTTAGCACAGACTCAACAGAATTCAATGGTAAGAATAAAATTTCAACTTTATTTGCTGAATGGAAGTTATGGATGGTTTAGGACAGTAACAGAACACAAATGAAATATCCGTTGCTGTCCCAAAATTCTTTATAAACTGAAAATAATAATTTTATAACCAACAAAAAGCTCAAATTCCAGTAATTTTTATGATATCCAGTAAAGAAAAAATATTTAAAAACAAACAGTGACCAAAAGTTTAGTTGAACAATTGGCACAGTCATCAACAAAACCAGTTTTAGTACAGAATGATGACGCTTTTAATTTACAGTCAGATCACCCTTCACCCTTCAACATCTGCGTCAGCATTCAACAGTCAGGGTGAAAAGAAGAATTTGATATAAAATTGGATCGCACAAATAATGTGAAAATACATAAGGAATGGCTATTTTCTTTGGAGAAGCCAAGTACACAATAAAACATGAAACAATGGCTGGCTCACCTCATATTTGAAGCTTCCTAACGAGCTATCATCCGTATGGTGTCGACTCCTTTGCAAATTATGCAATTCAGATATATCAGAACCCCTAGTCATGGTCACTTTGCCACCAAATACCTGAACATTACAAATAAAGCAAAATGTGAAAAATGTCTCCCGCAATGAAACATCTACTTCATAAATGTTTTTTTCCCATCGACTGCTAAATTATTTTCTTTAGTTTTTCATACAGATTTTTACAGATCAACAATATTAAAGGATGGATTTAACACAGCAAGCTGCCTCGCTGTCTGATCTTTGATTGCTATCGATGTCACTGAAAAGATGATGAGGTTTTAAGTTGATGGCGCATGCCAGAAAACAGAACATGTAACAGCCAAGCCAATCGCTGTGAACGCTGGGCTACGCATACCCCTCGACCTACAGTTAGATCACCCTTCTACAGTCAGAGTGTGGTTGAAAATTGACAACGTATTTTTTTAAAACTGAGAAATATTTTGTAGGCATACGTGTGGTGTTCCATTGCCGTTTCATAATTTTATTCTTAGCACTGTGTGCAAAACACACGTTTAAATATAAATACGTATAATAAACAACCTGAATGATAAAACGTTTCCCTAATAGATTTATTTGATTCATTTAAGTCAAATAAAAAAAGTTACATTATTTACTGCTGTCATTAAATGAATTTTCAATTCGTACGTTCTTCTGTACCGTAATTATTTACTATGAGCCTACGCAATTACTCATGTCGCTATTTTTAAATAAAGTATACACAATAGCCACCGGTTTGTAATGTTAATTTTGTACATAATTTATAGACAAACAAGAATACCAAGAATGTGTTTTTATGTGTGTGTGTTCAAATTGTTTAAATGCGGGTTTATTGTTTAATAACGTATCGTGTAAAATTAAAAAAAAATGTAAGAAATTCTTAGCACGGTAGTTAAATGGTAATTAAATGTTAGTGTGGTGTGTTTACATTAGTTTTGTAATTCTGTTCCATTAGTGCAAGAATTATGTCCAAATTAGGTAACAAAATTTTGGGAAGCCAAATGAGTTAAGTTCTGTATAATTTGTTGAGGTGCGTGATGGAAGAGGCTAACCAGATTAATTTTTAATAGATCCGAAAAACATTATCGAGAGAACTGCTGGTGCAGCTGGAGTATCTTAACTGGAGTATTGTTCAACCGGTGAAAAGCAGTGAATGTTCATCATTTAGTAGCTACACCGAACAAACAAAAGAGATGAAAAACTGTGACAAATGTACATGTGTAGATTCGTTTGATAAATTTGCTATGTAACAGAGAAATGTATACACGATATTTTTAAAAGGGGAAAATCAAGTTTTTGTAGAATTTTACATGATATGGGCTTTCAGTGAAAAATGCGTAAAAATATTATATCAGTTTTTATTGAACAACCTCACATACGATGGAAAAGATTTTGTTTTTTACAGGACATAAACAAATGCTGCACTTCTTTGGTAAGCAGTTATAGTTATTTACAAATTAATAGAATTCACTAAAATTAAATAAAACATAACAGCGATAATATAATTAGATGATTGTAATAATAATTTAATAATGTCATGCATACGGTTGGCCCAAAACTATCTGCTGAAAACTTATTTAGACTCGAGGTATACATTTCTTATTCGTGTAGACACGTGTATTCTAGACACGTGACTATTGCAGAACAGACAAGACTACACTGATGCGGACGCACTTTTGCCCAGCACTCTCCTTACGAACATTAGCTTATACACTATGTAATCTCGATTTGGATAAAAACATCACACTTTCCACTGAAACAGTCAGCAACACAACAATGGTCCTACTGATGGATGCACTCATTGGTTAGCTGCTGGTCTACTGTCTACTGTCTACTGTCTACTGTACTACTCTATGGTATACGGTGATTATAGATGCCTATGTGTATGTGTGTATGTCACCTTATTATATTTATCATTGAGCAAAAATTGCTAAACCAATCGGTCTCCATCAATTGGTGGGATAGTGGCAGTGCTTTTTGAAAGGGTTTAGGTGCTTCTCAAAATAGCGGCCTACCTCATTCAATTGTTGTCCCTCCGAACAGAGCAGAAAAGTTTATATCAAAAGTAATTTTTTCATTTTTATTTATTTTCTAATTTATTCTTTGTATTTCTATTAGCCTACGTTCTTTCTATTATTGTTTAGATTTTTCTACTGAAGTGCAGTTTCGGTTCTTCTATTCTTAATAACTATTTATTATTCTTGAAATTATAAGACCGGATTACAAAAGTCAAACTCTTCATCGATTCGGTTCGGTAGTAAACTGGATATGATATTGGTGCGATTACAAAACGGTAGTTTGTTTAACCCGGTTGTAAGATGCGGTAATTAAATTGTGGTATAATTCCTATACGAAGCTTGAATTCGTTAGGGTGGTGAGATCGAATATCACCAGGAAACAAAAGGTGCAATGTAGCTTCGACGCGTACATTAAGCGTAAAGCGTGGCTCGTTAATAAATAGGAAGGTTGGGCGGTTAAAGGTAACACAAACAGGTAAATGGCACTGCAATTAATAACGATTTCAACGGTACTTACTCGATTTTGAGTGCGCAGACTTTCCAGGATGCTTCGTTCGTTGATGTCGCTGTAGTACACTAAATGTTCGGCTTGATCTGTACAGATTTCACCCAATAAACACTGATAAGTTAATAACACATACAAAACACTGATGAAGCTCGAGTAATTGCAGTGCGGGAAGGTGGTTTGCAAGTTCGTAACGCGGAATAACGCAAGTTCACAAAGTCCGGTAATTAATCGAACAAATAATAACATGAATAGATCGTTAATTGATTAAATGCACATTTAGCAATACATAATTCGTTAATCGGGGCCGTAATTGCGATTATTGACGGCAACATGAAATCGAAAGGCACACAACGTTAAATGAAGTGACGCCAACCCACGCAAGAGGTAGCGTCCGTTAAGAGATTAGTGCCACACGTCCGATGCGGTTGAGCGAGATAACTACAGTGAAAGAGATTTGGGGAAGAAGGAAGCATGGCGGTAGGACCAGAAAATAGGGGAATTTGCTATTGGCTGGGCGCGAGCCACGTGACGAAGGATCACACATGCGTAGAGCTAATTGAAGAATTAATCGATGTAAGATTAATATGAGATTTTATACAAGCGGGAAATCGTTATTCTAGAAGGTTCGACGGCGCGGGACATTCGAATCTATTGTAATACTGAACATCCAGCCCACCTAAAAATGCGGAGGATTTTTAAGCAAGACGAGAAGGCGAACGTAAACGACGGATGATTAAAGAGAATTCCGCCCAACAAAGGCAGGAAGGCAGGACAAAACGTAGAGATCGTAGACGAAGCTGAAGCGAAGACGAAGAGACAATGAGAAGCGCAGAACGGAACATCTTGAGGTGGTGTCTCCAGTGCGCGGACTGAAGCGGCCCAGAAGAGAGGAACATCTTGAGCGGACTCACACGGGAGCCCCACGAGAAAATGGAAATTTTGCTGTGCTTACAAGCGAGGGCTTGAAAGCAGTTACGATGAAAACGACGGAGGCGAAGAGAAACTCGAAGTCTTCAAACAGGAAGAACTTCAAGTGAAACGTTGCGAAGAGTGCAGAAGACGACGAGACGAAACGAGACGAATATGAATCAATTCACAGATTGATCCATGGCGAGGACAGCTTGAGGCCCTGAACGTTGACGAGACGAGACGAGTATGAATCAATTCACAGATTGATCCATGGCGAGGGCAGCTCGAGGCCCGGAGCGTTGACGAGATGCAGTGAGAATCCACACAAGAGAAGGCATGGAAAACTCCGTTGAGGCGTTGAGAGGCGAGCGCAGTACAATTTGCGCCGAACGAGAAGAAGAATGGCAAAGGCCGTTAAGCGGCGACGAGGGCGTTGCGAACACGTTGAGTTGCCATAGACAAGGCAAAAGGATGTGCGAATATTTCGTGCGATACAAGATCGGACGTTGCAGACAAGAATGCGGGCAAGGTGCAAAAGAAGATCGCAAGAAGCAGAAGTCCTGCGGGGTGAGTTTAGCGTCGTCCCAGGACGCGAAGAAGGCGAGTTAGTGCGTTGGAAGAAGAATGAGCGATGATACTGGGCGCATGTAGTTACCATGAGAGGTTTTAAGTTCTACGACGCGTACGACATTGTCACGACCAGGAAACAACTTGACGATTACACCTAAAGGCCATTGGGATGGCAAGGTGTCCATTTGACGAGCGATTACAATTTGACCTACGGCGACATTTTGGCCGACTTTGGTCCATTTGTGGCGTTGTATCTGAGTGTGCAAATAATCGCGAGACCAGGATTTCCAGAATGATTGAGTTAAGTTTTTAATAGCAACCATTTGGGCGTGATTGAGGTATTTTCAGCTATAGATTTCTCAGGAGGTTGTAAAAGCGGAGCTCCGATGAGAAAATGACCGGGCGTTAAAATGTTTTCGAGCTCGGACGGATCGGGAGACAAATCCAGTAGCGGTCTGCTGTTGAGCACAGCTTCGATGCGAGCGAAGAGCGAGGCGTATCCTTCGTAGGTGAGAACTGTTCGACGAAGAAGACGATGCAAGCAATGTTTGGCGGATTTGACGGCTGCTTCCCACAGACCGCCAAAATTGGGCGCAGAAGGCGGGTTAAGAAACCACTCGATGTTTTTGGCGGCTAAACTGGCGCCAATTTGCGAGGACGACGTTTTGATTGTTTTGTAGATTTCACGAAAGGCGTTCTTGGCTCCGACGAAATTAGTTCCGTTGTCGGAGAAGACCTGTGCGGGAAGTCCACGGCGTGAAGTGAAGCGGTCGAAGGCAGCGAGAAAGGCGTTGGTGCTGAGGTCTGAGACGAACTCCAGATGGACAGCTTTGGTGCACATGCAGACGAATACACATAAATATCCCTTTGTAGTGGGGGATTTTCTAAGCGAGTTCACCTTAACTGTGAACGGACCAGCGTAGTCGACGCCGACCGAGTGAAACGGACGAGAAGGAGTAACTCTGGATGACGGAAGGTCGGCCATAATCGGTTGAATGCTTGTTTAACTGAATCGAATGCAGCGGGTGCAGTGTCGTATGCGCTGTCTGATGACGCTGCGAGCGGAGAAAATCCAGAATTGCTGCGTTACGAGAGATTGCGTGGTGCGAGGTCCGGAATGTAAAGAAATGTGATGACAGTAATCACAAATCAAGTGTGTGAGATGACAATGTTTGGGCAGCAGGTACGGATGCTGCTGATCGAAGTTGACGTTGGCGTTAGATAGACGACCGCCCACCCTGAGAGCTCCGTCTTGATCGATGAACGGTTTGAGCGAGGCGAAGGATGATTCCAATGGTTTACCCTTGGCGCAAGCTGCTAGTTGCGACGAGAAGTGCGTTGCTTGAGTGAGTTTAATGCAGACTATTTTAGCGAGATTTAACTCAGATGCGGTGAGAAACGATTCGAATTCGTTCGTTTTGCTTTGAAGACGTTTGAAGAAGCGAAACATGTAGGCGATGACTCGAAGCATTCGGTTGTAGTTGGAAAATCTCGTTAGTAGTTGGTCGTCCAATTCGCCTTTTAAATTGGCGACGAGCGTGATTTGCGTCGGACGTAAGTCGAGCTGATCGTTCGGAAGCTGAGGCGTGCTGACTGCAGGCCAGGCGGATGCGACAGTGAGATAGCGAGCAGGTCCGTGCCACCAGATGTCACTGCTTAGAAGACAGTCCGGGGCGCAACCTCGAGAAGCGATGTCAGCGGCGTTTTCACTAGTTGGGATGTGCGACCACATTTCTACGGAGGTTTGCTGAAGGATGCGCAAGACTCGATTGGAGATGCAAACCTTTAACAAATGCGGAGGCGTTCGGAGCCATGAGAGAACGATAGTAGCATCGGAGTGTAGTCGTGTTTCACAAACGTTGAGCGACTTTGCGAAGTCCGAGATAGAGGCGAAAAGGCGTGCCAATAATAGCGCAGCGCACAGTTCCAAGCGTGGTATCGTAACGATCGTTTTGGATGGAGAAACACGGATTTTGGCTTTGAGCAAATGAACGTTGACAGTGCCGAGATGTTGAACGTGAAGATAGATGCAGGCGGCGTAGCCCTTTTCGGAGGCGTCACAGAACCCTAATATGCGGTAAGTAGCTCCGTGAGTCGTTACTTGTCGAGGTAGTGAGAGCGATTTGAGACACGGCATGTTGTTTGCAAATGAAAGCCATTGATTGACGAGCCCTTGAGATAAAGGATCGTCCCACGCGAAGTCGTTGTTCCACAGAATTTTAATGAGAGTTTTGATCCAAAACGTTGTGGGGGTGAGAAAACCCATGGGATCAAAAATGCGAGCGAGATATGAAAGCACGGAACGTTTGGTGGGTGTACCGCTAAAGGTAGCAACCTGATACGTGTAGGCGTCATGAGCGGGTGACCATTGAAGGCCCAAGATTTTTATGGATGAATCGTGTGAAAAATCAAGCGATGATTCCAGAAAACTGTCCGGAAAACGTTCGAGAAATGAGGCGCAGTTGGAAGACCACTTTCGAAGTTCGAATCCTTCACGTGCGAACAATTCGAGAAGCTGCGAGATCAAATCGTTGGTTTCCTCAACCGTGGATGCGCCCGTGATGATGTCGTCCACGTAGGAATGGTGGCATATTGCGTAGGCGGCCAAAGGATAATTGTCGCCTTCATCGTTGGCGAGTTGCGTGAGCGTGCGTTGAGCGAGGTAAGCAGATGGTGCGAGCCCGTAAGTAACTGTGTTGAGCTCGTATTCTCGAAGTGCAGAGTCGTTGGCAGGTTTGTAAAATATGTGCTGAAAATGTCGATCAGAATCACGGACGTTGATTTGGCGGTACATCATTTTTATGTCGGTGCATATAACAAAACGATGCACGCGGAACGATAACAGTATGTTGACTATGTCGTTTTGCAGCTTAGGTCCCGGTAATAGGACGTCGTTCAGTGTATTACCAGAAGAATCTGGGAATGATGCGTTGAAGACTACTCGTATTTTTCCGTTGGGGTCGGAAGTTTTGAAGACTCCGTGGTGCGGAATGATGTAGGAAGACGGCGAGGATGCGAGAGACATAAGTTTTAAATTGAGGTACTCGAGCATGAAGTTGTGATATTTCTCGGATAACGCAGGTTGAGTAGAAACTCGTGATGCGAAATTTAGCGCTGAGCGTGCTACGATGGAGCGGTTGGACGTTAGTGGAGCGTGGTTAGCGCGAAATGGCAAGGCTACGGTGTATCGGCCTTGATGGTCTCGAGTTGTTGTTGTTTTATACAAATTTTCGCAGAAGTCGTTGTCTGGATGCGGAACTGGAAGATCTGATAATTCTTCGGACTCCCAGAAACGTTGAAGATCGGACTGAACATAGGAAACTTGAGTGAAAAGCGAATTTGACTGATGAGCGCGACTAAACGTTGAATGAGTTGGAACTTGCCCGAATAAAACCCACCCGAAAACTGTTGACAAGGCGGAGGGCGTTCCCGGTATGAAAGAGTGCGCTTCGTTAATACGATGTCGGCGAAAACACTAGTCGGCGCCCAATAGCAAGTCGATTGGGGCCGGACGATAAAATTCGGGGTCGGCTAATTGCTTGTTGGCGAACTGTTGCGCCACCGAGTGCGAAATACGAGTGGTAGGTAAATTATTGGTGATTTTATTTACCACCAGTGCAGAGATTGACGTTTCAAAATTGTTGCTGATTAGCGAGGCCAAGTTTATTTGCGTTGTTCCCTTAATGGGCGTTGACGTGGAGGTTATTCCCACCAGATTTTGACGACTGGGGTTTATAACAGCGTTGATGGACTTGGCGGCGCGTTCCGTTATTAGGCAGGTCTCAGAACCGGAATCTAAAACGGCTCGGAGCTTTACGTAATCGCTGGATTCGTTTTGCACGAGCAGGAGTGCAGTGCCAAGTATTATAGCGGTGCTGCCGGTTTGACAAGCGAGAGTAGTGCGATCCGAGTTGTCAACAATTGGGGCGGATGTAGGCGGAGAGTCATGCATCGGCGACGAAGGAGACGGTTGAGCGCTTGATCGTTGATTTGAGAAACGTTGATGGGTGACTCCGTTTGGCGAGCTGCTGGTTTGCGTTGATGGACCTGCAGGAGGACGAGTCGCTACGCTGTCAGAAGTACGACGTGTGCTGGGTGTTGAGCTGCGACGTTCATTGAAGTCGGACGATCGTTTGGGTGAGGCTGGTGCTCGTTCCCGATGAAGGAGAGTGTGATGTTCTCTGGCTCCACAGGTTTTGCAAGAGCGGAGGGATCTGCAACTGCTGCGGTTGTGCTTGCCAAAACAAGCAAAACAACGTCGTAAGTTTGAAATCGCTTGATACCGTTCGTCGAGTGACAACAATAAGAAGTCAGTACAAGTAAAAATATTATGCGCGTTGGAATCGCAAAAATGACAACTAGGTGCTTCCGGGTCCTTGGGCTCGAAGTCGTGTGATTCGACCAGCAAGGTGTTGCGTTTTGACAAAGACAATTGAGGCGACGCGGGTTTGCGCATGACTGGCCGAGTTGGCGTATGCGCCGGTATATGGTTAGGAGAAACAGATGTTAACTCCGTTGCGCGCATGCGAGAGGCAATGTACGTTAACAATTGAGAATATGAAGGTATTTCGGTTGAATTGATTGTGGATTCAAACGACTGTTGCACAGATAAGCTAAGATTGCGATAAGTTATGCTAAATAACAAGAAATCGGTTAAGTCGATATTGAGCAATTTTAATGCAGCAATTGCGGATTCGTGCACGCTGAGAAATTCCTTGAATTGGTCGTGGTTAAATTCGCCGGGTACCGTATAATTGAGTATTTGCGATAAGTGCAAGTAAGCAAGTCGACGTGGATTAGCGAAACGTTCGTTTAACAGATTGTATGCAAGATCGTAATTTTCTGCTGTTATTGGCAGATGAAAAATTAGTTTAAGCGGTTCGTCACGAAGACTGGTGCGCAAATAATGCAGTTTTTGAACTGAAGTTAATTGCGAATTGCTATGAACGAGATCGTTAAATAGTGAAATAAAGTTAGGATATTCGTCTAATTTGCCGTTAAAAATTGGAAGTTTTATTTTGGGCAATTGTATGGGAATACTATCTGAAGCCGTTTTGTTCGAATCGTTGTTACCAGGTGAATGGTGCGCGATAATTTTGTAACATTTTGTATGAATGTCGTTCTGCAATTTTGCGATAGACTGTTCGTTGTAAGCTGTGTAATTAGCGTTTAATTTTTGAACTAGGCGGTTTAAAATTGCGTCAAATTCGCCGCGCAATCGGTTCGCTTCGGTGTTAAAGGATGCGCTAGCGACAGCCGGTAATTTGATTGTAGATTGAACACTAATCATATTGTCCAATTCACGCTCTATTTTGCGCGCTTGCACGAAAAGCGGGTCGGAGACCGGGTCAATTGTTGAAACGCCCGAGTCCGGATTCTTGTTGAATGTAAAAATTTATAAATATTTTTTTTTTAAATGTAAATTATATCGTTAATTGAATTGAAAGGGCGCACTGTGTTTTGAAACGCCCTATGAATCGAAAAATCGAAAATTCGTATGATGCGTTCGGATTATTGAGGTCGGTTTACGAAGGGTTCGGATTAGCAACGTTGGCCCGAGATTCGTTCGGATTATTGAAATTAGACCCTGCTGTGAATTAAACGTTTCAATTTTATTGTAAGCTCGTTTGAAAATATTTATGTAGTTGAATAAATAAACTTGACTGCTGAAACAATTCGTTAATGCTGTTTGAACAGATGGCAGAATGACCAGTTGATGCTACCTCGATGTGATCTAAAGCGGTAATGATGGATGTGTGCGTGTGGTATGTGGTGGGGCGACAGCGCGCCGTGTCAAACCCCCACTTTTGCTTAGGAGTAAAAATGGCTGGCTGTCTTCCACTTTTCGTTGATAGAAAGAGAGCGAATCGTACCGTTTTGTGCGATAGCGTGGCTTTGTCACTACCACGCGCGCACATACACACACACACAAAGAACTGCTGCTTATCAATGAACAATGAACAATGAAATGTGTAAGCACGTTTTTTATTTTTAAATAAAGATCTGCCGTAATTCCCACTGCCATACAAAATACAATTTTACGGCAAGGGTTAAACAGCAGTTATAGCTTAATTGCGTTACTGAAATGAATCTCTCGTTACTGAATTTAATAATAATGGACTGTATATTGAAATTATTAATGCAAATAAACGTTTTAGGACCAATTGTTTTAATCAGGCCCGGAGATGACCACATGTAAGATGCGGTAATTAAATTGTGGTATAATTCCTACATCTGCTTGAATTCGTTAGGGTGGTGGGATCGAATAACACCAGGAAACAAAAGGCGCAATGTAGCTTGTATTGAACAACCTCACATACGATGGAAAAGATTTTGTTTTTTACAGGACATAAACAAATGCTGCACTTCTTTGGTAAGCAGTTATAGTTATTTACAAATTAATAGAATTCACTAAAATTAAATAAAACATAACAGCGATAATATAATTAGATGATTGTAATAATAATTTAATAATGTCATGCATACGGTTGGCCCAAAACTATCTGCTGAAAACTTATTTAGACTCGAGGTATACATTTCTTATTCGTGTAGACACGTGTATTCTAGACACGTGACTATTGCAGAACAGACAAGACTACACTGATGCGGACGCACTTTTGCCCAGCACTCTCCTTACGAACATTAGCTTATACACTATGTAATCTCGATTTGGATAAAAACATCACACTTTCCACTGAAACAGTCAGCAACACAACAATGGTCCTACTGATGGATGCACTCATTGGTTAGCTGCTGGTCTACTGTCTACTGTCTACTGTCTACTGTACTACTCTATGGTATACGGTGATTATAGATGCCTATGTGTATGTGTGTATGTCACCTTATTATATTTATCATTGAGCAAAAATTGCTAAACCAATCGGTCTCCATCAATTGGTGGGATAGTGGCAGTGCTTTTTGAAAGGGTTTAGGTGCTTCTCAAAATAGCGGCCTACCTCATTCAATTGTTGTCCCTCCGAACAGAGCAGAAAAGTTTATATCAAAAGTAATTTTTTCATTTTTATTTATTTTCTAATTTATTCTTTGTATTTCTATTAGCCTACGTTCTTTCTATTATTGTTTAGATTTTTCTACTGAAGTGCAGTTTCGGTTCTTCTATTCTTAATAACTATTTATTATTCTTGAAATTATAAGACCGGATTACAAAAGTCAAACTCTTCATCGATTCGGTTCGGTAGTAAACTGGATATGATATTGGTGCGATTACAAAACGGTAGTTTGTTTAACCCGGTTGTAAGATGCGGTAATTAAATTGTGGTATAATTCCTATACGAAGCTTGAATTCGTTAGGGTGGTGAGATCGAATATCACCAGGAAACAAAAGGTGCAATGTAGCTTCGACGCGTACATTAAGCGTAAAGCGTGGCTCGTTAATAAATAGGAAGGTTGGGCGGTTAAAGGTAACACAAACAGGTAAATGGCACTGCAATTAATAACGATTTCAACGGTACTTACTCGATTTTGAGTGCGCAGACTTTCCAGGATGCTTCGTTCGTTGATGTCGCTGTAGTACACTAAATGTTCGGCTTGATCTGTACAGATTTCACCCAATAAACACTGATAAGTTAATAACACATACAAAACACTGATGAAGCTCGAGTAATTGCAGTGCGGGAAGGTGGTTTGCAAGTTCGTAACGCGGAATAACGCAAGTTCACAAAGTCCGGTAATTAATCGAACAAATAATAACATGAATAGATCGTTAATTGATTAAATGCACATTTAGCAATACATAATTCGTTAATCGGGGCCGTAATTGCGATTATTGACGGCAACATGAAATCGAAAGGCACACAACGTTAAATGAAGTGACGCCAACCCACGCAAGAGGTAGCGTCCGTTAAGAGATTAGTGCCACACGTCCGATGCGGTTGAGCGAGATAACTACAGTGAAAGAGATTTGGGGAAGAAGGAAGCATGGCGGTAGGACCAGAAAATAGGGGAATTTGCTATTGGCTGGGCGCGAGCCACGTGACGAAGGACCACACATGCGTAGAGCTAATTGAAGAATTAATCGATGTAAGATCAATATGAGATTTTATACAAGCGGGAAATCGTTATTCTAGAAGGTTCGACGGCGCGGGGTATTCGAATCTATTGTAATACTGAACACCGGTTTTGTACTTAACGGTTGTCAGCAGATTTCTTTGTATTAAAGAAAGTAGAGTACAATTGTTTAGTTTTGTAACCAAGACTTATTAATTATGTAACTGTAAATAGCCATCTTTTCTGTTTAGTTAAGCAATTATCACTACTACAGTTGATTCACGTTGAGAATGCGGTTCGACAAGTCCATAAGCAATGCATTTCATATGGCAGTTTGAGCGCGACTTTGCACCACAACACGTTCTTATTTGCATATAATTTTACAACACATTCTCCTATTGAATAACATAATATAAAAATATCAGTGATTTTTTTCAAACCCGTTTATTATTTCTGTTTCCGTTGAACATAAGACTTACTGTATATCAAATTACAGATAAAACTATACATTTTATAACAAAATAATGAAACACATATGTCGTCATTGAAAGGAAAAAATTGAGACGAGATATAAACGCCCAACTTTGTACTAGCGTTTTATCTAAATATCAGAGTTTAATAATATTTATAGCGTAATAAAACACAATTCATTAGGAAGCGAAAGAAAATGAGCTTGTTAGCGCGTGGTAAGCAAAACTCAAAATATGTTTGCCCGTGACCTTCGTATGTTGTCTGTGGAGGAGGGTTACTTTATTGGCTGTGCGTGATGTTTTCCGTACGCCTGATAACAACACAACGGGTTCTCATAACAGCTGTACAGCATTCTGAACATGAAATAGAGTATGGTAAATTACAATTGAACAACTGTGGTTCACTATTAGTTACAATTTAAATAATTTATTTTAATTGATTAATCTGTTAATAAATGTTGTAACACGTTTAAAAGGAAGTTATATCATCTATTAACGACAATAACTTTAAAATAACCAGGAACAAGTGTTACAATCTCTACTTTAGTCCATTGAGAAAATACAAATCCAAAAATCACTTATAATTCTTACATTCACTTTATTAGCTCATTTGATTGAACACACATGAATCGTATGCAATACATTTCTAAATCAATCGTTTCTTTCTTCATGCTCCTCTCCCAAACAAAATACATTTTACAAAATTGCACAAATTAAAATGTCACCACATTCACGTATACAATTTTTTACTATGACAATTACTTCAAGGAGAATTTCAAATTTTACAAAATTTCTCATGAAACCGGTTTTTTTTTTCAAAATTTTCCGCAGACACAAGAATAATGTAGATGCTCAATGTTTTGTTTTGATGTTCTGTTCAACAGCAATTAAAGATTTTCTTTAAAATTCTGCACTACAATCAGTTAACATAATTTTGATTAGCAGTTTATGTAGGATTAATAACTACCACAAAATGAACTAAGATTGGAGAATAATGTTCAAATAATAGGGTAGTGTTTAATTTTCAACATACTTTATTACAAAGGGACGATGCAATATGAAAATCAACCTCTTGGACTTTGTTTTTTTGAGTTAATTATGGAAAATCGCCAATTGATGCTACACTACACTATGTAGTAAAAAATGTATAAAATAAAAATTTGTACGGTTTTTTATCTTCTATAACTTTATTTATCTGTCCATAATGGACAGGTGGAGTGTCAAATTATTTACACTCTATCTGTTTGTTCCAGGGCTAAAATAAATAGTTCTGTTTCTTATCACATGGTCAGCCAATTAAATGATTCAATCATTTAAGAACAGAAGAGGTAGAGGTGTAAAAGACACTAATCAGAGTTATCTCCTCTGAAAGTAATGAATTTCATTATATTTCATTATAGTCTGGCTGTGGTGAATTAAGTGAAGGTGTCATTTAGTGTGTGGAAAATATGTGCTTTTCAGAGGCCCCGACATGCTGATAAGCGTATTTTTCCACTCAGTGAGAAAGGCAAAGTAAACCACCTCACTCCTCGTTTTACTTAGTAAAACCTCTACAGGTTCAATCCAGCCTTTTGACGGATGACCTAAACAACAACTTTACTTAAACTTTTTTGCCTTAAAATGCATATGAAGGCTGTAAACCTAAAATAAAAATGTTACTATGAGAGCACACGCCCTCCCACAAATTTCAGCAGACATGTCCCTTACTGCAACTTGTAGAGCACAAACAATGCAGTAAATGTGTCAATTTTAATCACAATTGTAGAGGCTGTTTTTGAGAAAATTGCAAAAAATGAAAAATTTAACGAATAAACAAGTTCAACTTGCTACGATTTTCAGTTTTTGAGTTATTTTGTTGATACACAAACCGATCAGTAAAAAGATATTTTTTGGGTTCCAGGAACCTGAAACATGTATCGGTGAAAAGTTCACTGAAAATTTGACATGAAAACATGAATTTTCTGAATGAAGTATAGTGATCCAGCGAGCGTGGTAAAACCTGTTTCGATTTCTTTTTTAGTTTTATGTCCGACTGAACCTGTTTCAAGTATGTACTTGTATCAACATCACGCCTAAAGAGAGCAGGCCTAAATATGCAGTGCACTACACTGACAACTGTTCTTTGATGACAGCTATAAACAAGATTTCAGATTGAAACAAGATCAACCTGATCAATTAAAAATAAAACAGGGAAAGTCAGACCACCTGCGATTTTAAATATAATCGGTCACTTCCTGCAATCTGTTGAATGAACATGTGCAAATAACAGTTAAATGTAAATCCCAAAGTAAAATGAAAACACTAAAAAACCATTTCTACAACTGAGAAAAGCATGCATGCACTACTGAAGCATTGAAAATATTAAGTACACTAGTATTTATAAGTACATGCTGTACGAAGCTCGGTACTACTGATCAACTAACAAATGTGATCTCGGTCATGAGCTGCAGCACAATCTGAAGGCACATCAACCAAAAGCCTCTCACTGCTTATCTCTCTCTACTTATCGATCCTCTAATTTTATCCGAATCTTGACTGTTCATTGTTCAGATTGAAAGCAGTCAACTGTTACTGCTGAAATCGCAGCAAAACTCAATTTCTTTTGTCACTGGTACTCAACAAACAGCCACTTATAATTCATATTTTTACACAGCTGTATAGAATTTAACTGATAAACTGATTTTAATGAAATGAAAATTCAGATGCTGTCAAAATCTGAGTGAGTAAAGCGTGCACGATATGATATATTATGCGATGGTTTTGGAAACAATAGTTTTCATTAACAGAGAAATAGGTACTTTGTAACAGTATTTCTTACGACTCACATAATAAATGGACAGAATTGAAACAACTGAGTGGTTTCTAAAAGAAGAAAAGCACCACTAACTTTGGAGTGACTGAAATACAGAAACATGTCACAGGAATCAGGAGAATGAAAATTAGCCGGTTGATGGTATTCGTGGTGGACAGCCGAGGCATACAAAGGCTGACTACAAAGACTGTTGGCTTATACATACATGATACAAAATTTTATTTTAAATTTATGAAAGCCATCTCTGCAACCCAGAAATGATGCACCGACCTTGAACTGCCAGTCTCTAACTACTTGCTCTGACCGACCAAGATTGTCACTGCATATAACTTTTATTATACCGACTTTTAATTATACAAGCATCACTTAAAATTACGCGTTTTCAGACATTTCATCACTTTGAAAAAATACCAACAAAAAATCTTTTGTATCATATAAAAATGTATAGGCCAACATCTTTTCAGAAAGAAATTATTTAATGCCTGATGTTGTAAAGCAAAGTCGAGTTTAATATTTATTTAATAAAAAAATGCATATTGTTAAGGCAATTTGAAACAAGTAGATATGAAGTAACTTAAAACCAAACAGTTTCAGGTGTAAAGCAACAACACAACTCTCATACCTGTCATCATATCTGTTAACAACCATTTCAATCTTTTGTAATGCTTCATTTCAGGTTTGCTCATCTAAATGAAAGTGTCGATCTGTCATCTATCATCATCCGTTGCTATTTCATCAATAAATTGTTACAAGTCCAACATTGAGGTGTGTGGAGGTTGGTTTTAAGTCTGTCTTTATTAATGGGTTGCAGGTAAAAGATCTGCACAACTAATTTTTGGAAATTCACTACTTGAAAAATGAGTACACTGAATCTATCCCTGTTTTAAACTTTCCCATCCACAACACACGTTGGCGACCTCCATTTAAAGGCAGAAATACAATCAGAACAGAGATAAGATAAATGGAGTGAGGGAAGTAGGTAGGGAGAATCATGCTGAGAATAAAACAAAGAGTATAATCAAACGCATGCACATGAACGAAATGCATGGTCGCTGCATTCGTCAACTGTAGACCATGGATCGTGGATGCTACATACTTGTTTGGTCGTTTCTCCATTGATGAGCTGTTGTAAACTGTCAGGACAAGTCAAGAATTCATCCTGAGAATGATTAGTCTGCAATATATTCACGAAGTGCAGTTAATCGGTTACACTGGACACTATACACATCAGTATATTAAAATAGAGATAGATATTGGTCAACTGTACACAAGCAAACACACAGATATATCACACCAGTTTAGCTGTCGCTTACAAATAACTGCATCGATAAAAACACTGTATCCCACGACACAACAAATAAATTTAAATGACCTCCAACCCGTTTTGGTGTCACCTGGTCCTCATACTCGATTATTCAGATGGCCCGAATGTTGTAGATCGGGTTCCAAATTTGCATTTACTGTTTTTCAAACTTAAAACTACTGGAGGCACAGTTGTAAGACATATTTTATCCAATTGTCCAGGTTGAAACCACAAGATGCCACTGAGTTGGCCTTTTAATTGAAGCCCAAAAAATGCTGATATGGCCTCATTTCACTTGAGTAACTGAATCCCAGGACACTTTTTTCACCAGTGTTAACTTGGTGTGGAAGGGTTTCCTGTCAAGAGACCTATGTTCACACGAACATTGTTAATTGCTTTTAGCAATATAAGGTAATCAATTAGCAAAAGAAGAAATAACGTAAACACTTGTACTAAACTAATTTAATAATTGGCAAACTGGTGTCAGTGTCAGTGTTAGGCATCCAGCAGTCAATGTTCACTGTCAGTTCTTACCTATCACTCATCAACAACTACACTATCAATCAGTTTCATCAATATATTTTTTCACACACCAGCTTGGAATCAAATAAGAACTTTTCGCTCAGCAGCTCAGTGAAATTTAGTGCTGTAAACAACTGCACAAAGAAGGCTGCCTTTTACCACTTACCTGACAAGGAAACACTCCGGTATATAAAACACCGATACGAGAGAAGAAAATGAGGTGGCTCACCTTTTTAGGAACAATTATTGTTTCTCTTCTTATTTCAGGAAAGAGTGACCTGCTCGTTTCAGTGCCACTGTCGATTGAACTATCCTCCTTTGAACCATCCGAATCCAAACGTTTGTCTGAAAACCAATGCGATTGCAAATTTATAGTCACATCACGTATTAACAGCCCGAGTCAATATAGACAGCGTCACATCATGACCGATATTGAAAGATAAATAAATACAGAAGGACCTCTAAATCTTTTACAAAAGTGTAAAAGAAGCCATTCAAAGACTACAAATCGCATTACCAGCCGACCAAAAATACTGCTAGTTAACACGTTAACCCTCGAGCGGACGCGCTGGGAAATAGAGCACCGCATTCGTGGTAAATGTGTTCATTTTTGTTGGCTATCATGTGTAATGCACGGCGCTCCTGTTCCGGTATTCCTTCTACATAGTTTAATACTACGTCAGTACACTGGAAGTTGTGATTACACATATTGGAGTTGTGTTTCAGTTACATTTATAGATGTGTGTCTGTATTGGGTGTATTGCATTCCGCAAGCGCCCACTCATGTTAGTAAAAGTTACATTTGCACATACTTTTATCGTTTATATTGACCGATAGTTTCATAATAGATGTATATCATTAACTTTATAAGAACATGTTATATACAAATACTCATTAATATTCGGTTTGTTTGTTTGTTTTATTACTTTGTTTGCCGTTTCTTTTGTCATATAGGCCAAATTTGTGAAAGATGAAATGCTGGATACTTTACTAGAATTATTATCTGATGAGGAAGGAAATGAACCAGTTATTGAAATAGAATACGGATTTTGTGATGGCAAAGCGGAACACATAGTCCATTCCGATCATGAAATAAAATCAGAAATGGAATATGATTCTGACAAAAATGAAAGCAATGTTTCAATGGAAATAGATTTTCTTTTAGGAAAACATTATTATGGTCAACAACTAATTTTTTTTGCTCTTATTTTTCATCAGGACCTGTACAGTATTGACAACCACCCAATATGATTGCTGCTTTTTGCTGTAATTTTGAAGTAGATAAGGCATGAGTTTGAACAGAAACCCCCCCAACATTTTGTTCACTGGTGGCTGTCACCTGGTCACCTGGTCCCCACATGATCCTATGTAATAATTTTTTATTTTGTTTCTACTTTTTATTAGTGTATTTATTTAAGTGTATATTTTTACTTAAGTATTAATTATATTAGTTTATATTGCAAGATGGAACACAATTTTAGAAATTAAACCTCTTATGTATTCAGCGCCTAGTCTAATAAATTCATTGTAAACATATTGTGTCTGTTAAAATTTATCAATAAAATATAATAAAGTCAAAAAATGAGTCATATTAACGATCGGTAAAGAAATTAAATAAAACTAGCTTATGAAATACTCAATAGAGGGTAAAAATCAGAATGCGGAATAAAACACCCCACGCGCCCTCTCAAGGGTTAATAACAAGGCTCTTCTAGCGATAATTTTACAACACTACATGCTACACTCAACCACATACTTATGCCATATGCCTGATTCTATTCAATGGTGTTTTCCTTGATTCTAAATCTTTTTGTGCACCTTACTCTGTCTAAACATACAAAAATCTCTTACTTAACATATACTACTTTGTTTGGCATGATTCAGCAACTTTCCAGAAGTATGCGACATGCATGAGAATGCTTATTTTCCCAAGAATTGGTTTTTCTACAGACAGCTTTGTTTATTGTTCGCTGAAAGACTACATACAAAACACACGTCATTTGGATCTTTAGTTTGTTCTATATGACACATGTTTCTTATGCTTTCCGTATGTATCCAAAAAACCCACCAAAATTAGTGAATCAAATAAATTATAAAAAAAAAACAAACAATGGATGGACCAGAAGGTAGGAAAAGCCCACTAGAGTAGACGCCCAGTGATTTGTCACGCTCATCACAAGGGATGATGCACAGTCACATCAGACACCAGCTTCTCACACATCACACAATAAGCGTAGGTATTTAACACTTGATAAGACTTTCCAGCGTATCTAAAAGAAACAATGTCTCTTTTTCTTAGACATAAGACACAAGAAAAACATTTAGTCGAAAGGATCCTCTCTAAGTAGCAGAAACAGCACCGAATGGGGTGAATTGTCACCAACAAGTCAGTCAGTTTGTTTGTGGAGAAAGAATAGGAAGGGATGAAGTGAGCAAAGTGTAGATTACCTGTAGACAATGGAAATGGAATGATGCTGTCAGCATCATAAACCGATTTCACAGTGATGCCGGTCGGATCGATACGTTGTGCCCAACGACCTTTAGGCACTTCTACGGTTGTTCGTGGACCACCCAGACCACCCAAACCACCAGTAGGTGCAGTCTGCTGCATTTGCTTCTTTGCCCATAACGGTAGCTGCCCGACACTGAATCTAATTCATCAACATAAAAAGAAAACATTAAATACGACAATGACATTGCGGTTGTAGCAAGCATTGATAACACTGTTTTTTTTTTACATCTGACTCGCAAATCAATGCTGATGCGAATGGCAAAGGGTGACAGAAAAGAGAGCGATGAGGAAATGACTAATATGACCCGGAATGGAGCCCCGAACCGGTTGTGTAAAAGCCAGTTCTACCGACTAATACACAATACACCCATCAGCCTCCAAAACTCAGTGGTAACAGTCACAATATAATGTGGTCCACCCACAACCCACCACAGTGGTACACTGGATTTAACAGTATTCATATTTTGACTCATCAGTTTTTTACCAAGACATGTCCTATTCACCTTTTTACGAGTGTTCAGGAATGAAGTAAAGAGTAGATATGTTGGTTGACAAAGCAGAAATGTGAGACGAATCATAGTGACTAGAGTGATAAGTAGTAAAAGAGCCTTAGGCCTACCTGTAATCATTATCATTTGAAACAGCATTTGCATTTGGATCCAGCATTTCCACAGGAGGTGGTCCGAAATGTCCAGTCTCAGTTACAATACCCAAACCATTCAGTTTCCTACAAAATAAAAACACACACGGCTGTTAAACATCTTCACCTCCTCCTCCTCCTCCTCCTCATTCACTCAACTTGCAACCTCAGTGACAAACATTTCACCTCCTCATCGAGTGTTCTATTTTTCAACTGACGCACTCAATACATTCGCCATTCACCTGCTACACTACACTTATTTTTCATTACACTTTTTTTAACAACTTGATGTTAAATGGCACCTAGGTAGCATGCTAAACTGCTACGTAAAGCGTCTCCGTTTCAATTACCGGATCTCGACTGCAGCAAGTATTGACCGATGACCTGCATGCTGATGCCACTTGAAAATAAAGCGAAACAAAGTAAAAGAATATCACAACAAAAACATACACAATGCAAAAGCTTCTGTTCAAATATTAACAGCATAACTCGTCATCACGTTGTAAAATCTAGTGCACGATATAAAGTGTAATTATTGTGAACAGAGCAATAGTTGACATTATAAACTGAAACTGTCGGTTTTAAGAATTTTGCTTAAGTTATTTAGATGAGCAACATATTGCTCGTTAGTCTTAGACCGGATTGCACAAGTAAATAGAAAAGAAAAATATTGTACTTCATTTCAATTCAAGAAACTAATTCAGAGTAACAAAACAAAATAAACAGAACAAGGAAAACATTTTCGCTTAACACAACTGTGTTAAACTTTTCATTTTTTCAAGTTTTACAAAGTTGCTGGTGTATCCACAAAGGAAACCAAAAATTCTGACATGTTTAACGATAAACATATCATGGAGAAACATTATTTCACCCGACATGAATAGAAAAAATAAGACTCCACTGGAAACCGATTGATTGTTAACACAAGTACTCAGTAGAGATTTTAGTGGGTTTGGTAATCAGGTAAAGAAAGAACACCGAAAGCAAGAATGCTTTTGCTGAGATACGATGACAACTGGTGTCATCTGAAGGCCATGCTTACAAAAAAGCACACACTTTAAATCAGGTTCTGTTATTTCAGGAATGTACAATGGCGGTTTCATACTTCAATAAAATAGCAGGAAAACACTGACACACAAACAAAATCTAAAGCACTTATTGAAAGTCAGTCTAACAACTACCTTCAATTTTGGCAAATTGTTTTGCAAATGCTAAACAAACAGCCTGTCTTGTGATGTACAGCGAGTGTGGAATTAAGTTTTATAAATGAATGCTTTTTTATCATCAATGATTATAATGGGTGAAATAAATCTTACTTTCCAATGCGAGCAGCTTGCTGTGATAACCGTGCGTGCATGGTGACAACCAGGTCATGTGGAACTTTCCAGACAAAGATGCACCCATCACCTGAAGCAGATATCAATCGTCGACAGTCGTTTGTGAAGCGAAGACCTGTGGCCAATTCCGAGTGGCCAAGCATCGTCGCGACACACTCACCAGAGTAATAATCATAGATACACAGAGTCTTGTCTGTACAACTGCTCGCTACTAAGATACCGCTTGGATCTAAGCTCACCTACATGCAAACAAATAATTCATCAGATCAATATCAAAATTCACAGCTCATACTTAAATGCACATCCACCTTTTGTTTTTGCTACTAGAAAGATATTAGTTGAACAAACATCGTGAAAAGCTAAGATGTGTGGCCACACCCAGTAAAGACAATCCCAGTCCCGGTCTTACCGGTGGTGGTGGTGGTAATCAGGAAAACAAAATCTTTTCTTTTATGTTGTACAATGGCTTTGTTGGCTGCATCAAACTTTGCTCAAAAACAACTTGAATTGGCCTACATCTAGAAACTCTGGCTGACAATATCTGCAGAGGTATCTGAGGAGGAATGTGAAATACGAGGTGTGGCAATTACGTTCCGGGAATGTAGTTATAAGTCAGGAATCAGGAACAGTGGATCATTTGTAAACATTTGATCGGATGTACGGGACCTTCGTTTTGTTGCAGTCGAAGTATAAAGACGATAGCACGTTTGGTTTGTCTTTTATGTGTTTTTCAAAAGTAACTTTTTTAGTAGCGTCGTGAAAATGAGTGACTCACATTACAAGCAACGTGTTGTGATCCAATTTTTAGTGAAGATGAGTGCAAGTCGAAAACATCAGTGTTTGAATGGGCAAAGCGGTTGAAGGAGGGGCGTGAGATGGCGTGGTAGATGACGATCCACGTGAAGGAGCTCCCATCACCCCTCCTACTGATGTGAATGTCGACTGTCTGCACATGCTAATCTTGTCTGACCAGTGCCTAAGCATTTGTGCCTTGTCTGATGAGTTAAAAATCAACAAAGAAACTGTTCACAAGAAGTTACACGAGAATTTGAACATGTGAAAGATAGTGCCAAAACTTCTCACCCATGAACTATTAGTTTATTACTATTTATTATAGAATCCCTAATGTTTTTCTGTTCTTCGACTAATTTCGCTACTTTACTTTCAAGGCTAACAGGGGATGTTATGTTTATTTTCGACCGCGTAATCGGTGGAGAGGATCTGTTTTGTTTACCTACTGTAGCAATTTTACTGGCCATTCTTAACAATATCTATTTAATTTGACAGTTCTTTTATATTATTATTGAAATTAAAACTAAAACTTTTAACGTTTAATTGGGTATCACCGACTATCACGGAGATCACAGAAGATATTACGGGTTAGAACCTAACCTCAAAATCACGACTAACTTTATTTGTAAAAATAAAAAAAATTAAAAAAAATCGCTGAAAAAATGGACAATCTAAATTACTATATGTGAAACTAGTTATTAAACTTATGTTAGAACACAAAATCAATACTTATCGATACTTTATTTCTGTAAAACTTCTTTCGTTAACGGGAGCTAATAACACTGTGTCCTTCTCACCAATATATTTACTCGAGTATCTTGGTAATGATAGTGGAGGTAGCTGCTAAAGAATTGACTAGAGTTCTACTTTCAAAGATCCGGTGAAACGTCAAATTGATGAAATGTCTCAAAATATTCAACAACAGTTAATTTCTAAGTTAAAATTTACAAAAAATGTAAGCTTTTTGCAGCTTGATAAAAGTACTAACCTAACGGACAAATTTCATACATTGACCTTTGTATGCTAAGAAAATGTGCTTTTTGAAGAACTTTTGTTTTGCAAAGAGATTCTTCATAACAATGCCCATGATGTTTTTGAAGCATAAAATGATTTAATTTTATCAAATGACTTGGACAGACATCGTTGTGTTGGTTTGAGTACCGATGGAGCTGATGGAGTGCCATGGCTGATAAAAAGACTGGCCTCATTGCTTGTGTCCAGTCTGTCGATTCCAATGTTAAATCAAATCACTGTTCTACTCATAGGGAGGTATTGGCAGTGAAACAAATGTCAGAAAACCTCAAAACAACATTAAATGAAATGAAGTTGTAAAAATTGTAAATTATATTAAAGCCCAACCTTTGAACTCCCGTTTTTCACTCAACTTTGTGAACAAATGGGAAGTGAACACAAGCAGCTTTTACTTTACACCAAAGTTCGCTGGCTCTCTTGAGGGGTCATTACACATTTCTTTGAACTGCATGATAAGACAAATTGTGAGACTTGGCGTGGTTGAGTAAGGGTGCATACCTACCTGATATCCTCCAGCACTTAAATTTCCCGAATATTAAGCTACAAGAGCCTGACACAGATATACCCCATGTTGGGAACAAGTAGCTATGATAGAAAAACTAAAGCTTTGTTCCGACTGAATGCTTAACAACTCATACCTATTTCACAGCGTTGCAAGAATTCTTGAAAACATCGGAAGAAGAGTTGCTGTCAAATATACAAGAACTTTTCCAAACATTTGACAGGCTTAGCTCAAACCCTGAAAACTTACTCACAACTTACTTTTCTTACTTACTTCTAACAAACTTCTTACTAACAAACTTATTTTTCTCAGCCTGACCCTAATACTGATTGGATGAAATATCCATTGAGGAAGAGAAAATATTGGTGACCTTATCAATCTCTCAGGTACTGAATAAGACCATTTGGTGGAACTCTCATGCAGCAGAGCCCGGCAGATAGTTCATCAACAAAAGAACTTTGCAAGGTTTCGGCTACTTGCACAAGATGAACTACCAGAACTTGCCAAAAAAGCACTTTAACATTGTGCCACTTTGCACCTCGTATTTATGTCAACAAACCTTTTCTGAGCTATGCAACCTAAAGCCTGCAAAAAGAACCTGACTCAAGAATATTAAAGTAGATTGAAGGTTAAAACTTTCAAAAACAAAATCCAACATTTAAGAGGTTATCAAATGCAAAAACCAACACTATCTTACGCACAGAATTAGTGGTGCGGTAGTTTACTATATTTTATATTTTATTGTTCATTCGGTTAATCTATTGCTGGTACTAAGAGTCCTGTCTCTTTGCAAATGTATTCATTTCAATGTTAAAAATAAACAAGAAAAGCTTTCTTTTTTCCAGCCTATAGTTTTTTGTTTGAAAATAACAAAATTAATTAAAATTGTAAAGGGTCATTTTTGAGGGGTCCGCAATGACAACATTAATAATTACCCTAAAGGGGTCCTTGAATAAAGCAAGTTTAAGAACCACCGCTCTAATGTGTACCTGGTCGATTTAACAAGCAAAATACTAAGTCACCAAAGCAAAGTAATATTCTTCTGTATAATATTTCACCGAATAATATCATTATTTAAGTCAACATGAATTTAATTCACTTTTCAAATACTACCAATCATTCTTCTAAATTTTGAGGCAGATTACTGAAAATTCACAAACAAGCATGACAAGGTCCTTTTCATTCCTACACTCTCTGTTGATTCAGATGAAAACTATTTTCGGATCAAATCAGAGAAGAATAGACAGCTTTACTTGATAGGTTTTTTCAAGAAATAAACAACAATCATAAATATATATAAATATGGAGTGGGCAGGACCCTTTAGTTACCTTAATTAATGATCCATCTTCTCCAAGTGACCCCTTGAAAGTTTTCGTATGTTTACCGCTGTTGATGCTGTATACTCTGATATTACGATCTTGGCAAGCAGTTAGAACGTGCTTCTCGGTGATATCCACTTCCATATCATACAATGTTGTTTTGCCAGCTGCATTATGACCTCTACAGAATTGCCCCTGTCGGTATCAACAAAATTTCAAACATCATTTTATATGATACTGCCAAACACTGTATAGAAAACTAGACCAGAACTCACGATCTGTGAATAGTTGACAATGTTCACAAGTGAGAAGAGAACAAAAGAGGTGCCAGTTAAGTTAATATGTTAAATCAATTGATCAATGAGAGACGGATTACGACATCAACCGAGATGTTGCATCACGCATCACGCATCACGATATACCAAATATAAACCTACTACATATTTTTATGTCCATTAAATAACAAAATGAAAATCAGTTTTCTGTTTTTGATAAATGTATTAATATTAGGATAATTTCGGTCAAGTCATTAAAATATTATTTTAATCACACATTGACCTCACTAAGCTCACTTATTACCGCTATCGGCAAAGTATTTGAATTGTGGAGCTAAACCTCAACCGTGTATAAGCTGGTTAAATGAAAAATTAGATCTTCCATCAATCACGCATGTTTTCTCTGCCTTTTCGTTAAATATACCTAGTAAGTTACACTTTAACTTCTAATGACATTTTTAAAATACCGGTACGTCTAAATGTTTCCAGTTTTTTCTTACTGAGTTTATTATATTCATTAATTAATTTCCATCAATAAATATATTGATATGTTACTCTTAACATTACGCATTCTTTAATATGTGTCATATTGTACCGTTATAAATGTTTATTAATTTAATCTCTATATAAGAATATATTTTTAAATCTAATAAGATTTACGTTTTCTGTTGTAGTTTCATATTAGAGTTAAAAAATATATTTTTGTTTTACTTGCCATCTGCTAATAATTACGATTTGTTCAACTTGACTCATAATATGTGAATAGAATTTACATATAAAACGAACAATACATAAAATCTGGTACAATACATAATCTGGTGTGAAACACACACAACTTTCTCTTGCCAATGCAATTAATTAACAATATAACCTAAAATTAGTAATAAAACATTAGAAATAAACTAACCTCAAAAAACATAACCTTATTTTAATCATGAGTGAAAGACGCAAAATGAAAATCAACCTCAGATTGGGTTAAAAATACGGAAAATCACCCTTTCACGCTAAACTAGGTTCTGTAGAGAAAAATGTTTTTAATAAAAGTTGTAGATCTTATAATTTTCTATAATTTTGATTATAATACACTTTTGATGTAAAATGCATACTAAGGCCGGAATCTTAAAAAAATCGATTTTTCACATGTTTTCGTGAGAAAAAAACAGAAAATTGCTCATTACCGCTAAACTAAGTGTTATACAAAAAAATGTAATAAATAAAAGTTGTACGATTTTAAATTCTCTACAACTTTTATCATATACATTTTTGCGCTAAAATGCATATTAAAGGCACAATCTTAAAAAAAAAATTATTTATGTGAAAACAGCCTCACCCAGAATTTCAGCAAACATGGCGCCCCTACCCTATCTTGTAGAGCATAAAAATTTAGTAAATGAGGTGATTTTTAAAAAAATTGTAGGACCAGTTTTTGAGAAAATCGCAAAAAAGTGGAAAGTTACATGAATAAACTACGACTTCCCCAGTTGACCGATTTTGATGAAAATGTTCGTGTCGGGTCTGGTAGTGGTATGTAACTTAAGTTTCAAGTTCATACGATGTTCCGTTCTTGAGATATTCTGTATATACACACACACGGATCAATAGCTAAAAACATGTTTTTGGGTTGAGGGGGTCTGAAAATGTGTAGAACCGGTGAAAATTCGATTTCAAAAAATCGACATGAAAAACAATACTTTCCTTCCTATATATTCATATAGGCAAGAGAAGGTAAAAATATATACAAATATAAAGGAAAAATTCAAAAGCGATTTCAATTAAAAAAATAGAAACTCAATGGTCAATGGGTGAGTGCTGCGCTAACAAACATGTAGGAGCACTAGAGTTCAGCATCACTGATCACTGACAATACCTGGTAAGCCATAAGCGATAACCCACTGCCTGACGACTCAAACACTCCAGTCAACGACTGCTAATAGTTCACGCTCAGTCTGGCAACCCTCAATAATAAACAACCCTCAACCAACACAATATTTACAACGCAACCGGTTTTAAATAATAGCACTTATTATCATACCACATTATACCAAGTATAAAGTATAAATAAAGTAGTCTTCTACTGCGCAGTAGCGTCTGTTGCCACCGGTGATCACAAAGAGGCTGCATGCTGGCTGTTTCATTGTACTGTGGTGACTACGCACCTGTCTCTGGTGACACGCTTCTAATTTTACCAAAGAAAACACTTAGCACAGAGTTATACTTTGTTTCATCTGTTCAGCAGTGCCTTTCACTGCTAAGGAACTGTTAAAGAACTCCTGGTCAAGAATCGGTCTTTGCATTCACTGTGTGGCTGAGCCCTACGGCCTTACGGTTCAACAGATTGCTCCATGTTCACAATCGCTTTGCTCTATAAAAGGAAAAACGAGAAAATTTGGGAAACTTCATGAGCTCAGTATAATAAAAAAATAGAATAATTTAAAAAACTTGCCCCTTGTAGCTGTCTGAATATAATGGATTTATCAGCACCACATGATATCATCTGCAACTGGTTATGCGAGTGCAAAAATCTGACAGCCGTAATGGAAGATGAATGGTCATCTAAAGTCTGAATGAAATTATAATCCTGCACAAAATACAGAGAAACAACCATCAGCCTACACAAGAAACATGCACATTTAAATTGTACAAATATAATCCAGTGTGGACACAAGTTTTACCACTGCTAATAAATACCTTTAGTAATTAGTAATTAGCTACCGAAAAAATAGAATATAGCTGTTTGTCATCACATAGTTAAAGATAGAGACAATTGCAGTCACCTGAAGAGCTTCAACCACCACTCCCCCCCACCCATCTTCTTGAAACCACTCTCTACAAACTGCCTTAACCCTCCTGATACGGCGTGTTACTCATACGTACAGTTATTTTTATTATAAAAGCACGAAAATCGGTTCCGTTTTTTGCTAGCTACAGTGGAACACAGCGAAACACTTTCATGCGTAAAAATTTGTAGGTTACTTTATATTTTTGGCTGTAACATGCTAAAATTTAAGTTTATCATAAAATTGTACACTACATAATTTGTAGAAGACATTTTTGTGAATAAAACCATGTTTTACAATATAATTTTGAGTAACGTTAGTCCTAATAATTTCAGTTTGAAATTTGCAAAATTTTTCTGTGATTTCATATTTTTTTATAAAAAGATTGCAACGAAAAAAATATTTTTATTCAAGGTATTTACTGAATAAAAATTGTGAAAAAATTACAGGCATTTTATAAAACATGTATGGTTATTTTTATTGTAAAAACATGAAAATCGGTTCTGTTTTTCGCTAGCTACAGTGGGTGAAACACTTATATAGAATGGTACGCACAAAGTGGGAATTGAATGTGTGAACAGTGTTGCATTTTTAAATTCCTGCCATCCCCACCCTGTTGTTCACAATAAATGTGTGAACAATATTGACATTGAACACACATACAGTTACAAATACACATACAAAATTATGTAAAAGCGGTAAAAGTACAGGTTTTGTTATAGGCCATGAAAAAGGTTGAAGGGTTTGACGAAGAAAGAGAATGTTTACTCTCTCAATTTCCGCATACCATGCAAACAGTTGTATGTAGGAAGAAAAGGTTTGATTTCATAGCACCTACGCACCACTATGACCGAGTAGGTAGTTCTACCAACCTTACAGATGAAATATTCCCTAAGTTACATTGTCTGGAAGATAGGACGACTTCTAGAGTAAGTTGGCAACTTACAACCATCGTTTCAACCTTGCTATAAATAGGATTTGCATCGTGTGTCATATCCAATTATAGAGTCATTCAAGGCATGTAATTTGATACATGAACCGAACAAATCGCTTCATAAATATGTTTGCTATATGCTTTTAAAGGTGGTAACTACCAGGCCAACTGAGATCGCCTCCCGTTGCAGAAGGGTTAAAATCACCTCCTATAATATCCGATGTGAATTTTATTTGTTGGATTAACATAAAAGCCAAATCTCATAAAATCCCATACATCGTACATCTCATTACGATACCATAAATAATGGTGACTGGTGGTTGAAGCTCTTTGTCAATGTACAGCATTGCTGTGCAGTAGTATACCACGTCCAATACATAACTACAGAACCTCTTCACACCATCTGCAATTCTCTGTATCTGTATCTGTATGTGACGACAAATAACTCGAGTCATTATTCTATCCATACTGAATACTGCTGCATACAATCGATCAATTCAACTGCTTCTTCTTATCGACTGTCATTTTTAAGTTTATAAAAAAACAATGAAAATAACTAACCAACAGGCAATGGATGAGCAAAATGCTCTTCCTACACAACCAAAATATATTTTCTACAACTTTTTGTAATCAAATTTTTAACCGACTACAACTCATTAAATATATCTACTCATTACCTTTAAGTTTTCTGATTGTGGCTAAAAATATCAGATGTTACATATGAACCGATTCTGTAATCTCAGTGTTATTTCAGAGAATCAATATACGAATTGATTCTGGTACGACCAAGGAAAAAACAGGTTTATTTTGATTTTGATAGGGACACAATTGAAAAGTGAAGCACTCTGTTCCCCTAGATTCCACTTCAGACTGACTAAAACAGAGTGACCAGCCCACAGACGTAGTGGTCAGCACAACCATTTTTTTTTATTTTTTGTTTTACGTCTGGTTCAGCACAACCAGCTGCTATTGCAGGGATCTACGGTTTGATTGCAAAACAAGTCTTTTCATCAATTTGACGCATTGGCCTTAAACAAAAATCTGGTGTGTAACTCACACAACTTTCTCTTGCCAAAGCAAATAACTGACAATATAATCCAACATTAATAATAAAACATTAGAAATAAACAAAACAACTAACCTCAATAAACATAACCTAATTTTAATCATGAGTGAAAGACGCAAAATTAAAATCAACCTCAGTTGGCTTCAAAAAACAGAAAATCACTCTTTCACGCTAAACTAGGCTCTGTACGGAAAAATGCCCAATATGAAAGTTGTAGATCTTTTAATGTCCTATAAATTTGATTATTACACTTTAGTTGTAAACCCATACTAAGGCTGAAATCGTAAAAAAATCGAATTTTTACACGTTTTTGTGAGAAAAAACAGATCATCGCTAATTACTGCTAAACTAAGCGTTACACAAAAAAAAATGTTTAAAATACAGGTTGTAGGATTTTAAATTCTCTACAACTTTTAGTATATACATTTTTTCATTCAAATGCATTAAAGCCGCAATCTTAAAACACCAACTTTTTAATGTAAAAACAGCCTCTCCAAGAATTTCAGCAGACATGGCGCCTGCCTTATCTTGTAAAGCATAAAAAATTTAGTAAATGAGGCGATTTAAAAAAAATTGTAGGAGCCATTTTTGAGAAAATAGCACAAAAGTGAAAAATTACATGAATAAACTACTACTTCTGGTTGACCGATTTTTATGAAAATGTTTGTGTCGGGTCCGGTATTAGTATCTAACTTAAGTTTCAAGTTTCAAGTTCGTACGATGTTTCGTTCTTGAGATATTCTGTTCACACACACACGCGCATGCGCACACACAGACCAATCGCTAAAAACATGGATTCAAGGGTTCTGGAAACATGTAGATCTGGTGAAAACTTAATTTTAAAAAATCGACATGAAAACAATACTTTCCTTTATATATATTGATAAAGGCAAGAGAAGGTAAAAAAACATAACACATTTTCAAACTAGTATACCTGATCGACATCAAAGACATGAATCAGACGATCCCTAGATGCTGATGCAAGAAAATTATGAGAATCTTGACCGGACTCATGCAGACCACGAGATTGCGAATATTCGAGGCATAACACTTCAGCGTCATGGGCTTCTATCAGACATAATTCTTGGAGAGTTGCTAAATCATGTATCCTGGAAAAAATGACACAAGCATTCTATATAACACACCATACCATGATGATAATTGTACATAATTGTGCATCAGACATATGCACCAACCAACCGGCAGCAACATTTTTCCAACAGACATGGCTTACATTGCTGAAATCTGAGCTGCTATTTCAATCAAGCAAATGTTACATCATACAATGAAAACATTACCGACCATAGGGAACAGTAAACAATTTTCAATTCTTAAAAGACTTTTCTTGAAATAGTGATAGACTGTCATACAACTATGAAATGTATGTTCATTTAAGTTGACAGAGCCCTTTTGTCATGCACAAAGGCAGGGGGCAACAAGTAAATCAGTTGCACCTGTCCTGTGATCATCCACTCTGTCAACAACAGTCCTAATTCATACTGATCAATGAAAATGGACTGACGCAGCAGAAAATGAACTTATCATTATGTAGGCCCTACATTTAACTTGTGGTAAAGTAGGTTTACATTTCAGCTGTTTGACAGACAGGTAAAGTTGTTTACTTTGTTCATCTCCTCAGTTTGAGCCCATGTAACAGTCATGTCTTCACAATCTTCGGTTCAAGTCCGCTTAACGAGTACTCAAGCAGACCGCGTGAACGTCATCAAAGAAAAAAGAAAACTCATCAAACTGTTTAAAAGCAGAAAAATGTCAATCAACACAATTTTAAAAAATAACGATGAAACTCTGGTTCAGTATGAACGAAATAAAAACTGTACTTTAAAATACACATGTCAAGAGAAACTTGGGAATCATAGCGATTTATTACTCGAGTGGTTTGAATGAACTGAAATTGCGTTAGACATTAGAAAAAAGTGTTTTCACTTGACAGTAGAGAAAGAGGCACCTTATGTCTTCTTCAAAAGAGTAGTAGAAAGTGAAACGGTGAGTGTAAAATGTGTTCAGTTACTCCAACGCAACATTTGTCATCATTTTACGAAAACAGAAAAATTAATAATAATAATAATAATAATAATAATAATAATAATAATGAAAAATAACAAGGAAGTATTCAAAGATTTAGGAATAAAACCTGCCCATGACAGACAGGTGGAGTGTCAAATTATTTACACCCAATCTGTTAGTTGCAGGGCTAAAATAAATAGTTCCGTTTCTTATCACATGGCCAGCTAATTAAATGACTGAATCATTTAAGAACAGAAGAAATAGAGGTGTAAAAGACACTAATCAGAATTATCTCCTCTGAAAGTAATGAATTTCATTATACAGTTGGACCCTGTGGTGAATGAAGTGAAAGTGTCATTTGCAGAGTGGGCCTGGCATGGTGATAAGCATACTTTTCCACTGAGTGAGTTGTGACAATTGTAAACCACCTGGCTCCTTGTTGTTACTTAGTAAAACCTCTAGGGAGGTTCAAACCAGCCAACTAGGCTGATCACCTGAACAACAAACAACACAAATAAAACAAATACATTTCTAGGCCTAATACAGATTTTTAGTCTGCAGCACCCGTGTTCTGATTCGGGTCACTTAAAACAAGTTTCACTTTACACTCTGTATAAAAACAGCAAATGTGTACAAATAGGACATTACTATACGCTCGCTCTTGTTGTCGAATACTATGCGACTGAAAAGGAAACCCTCATTGGCCTACTATGAACACATCACAAATGTCACTCATTCTAATAAGACTGCAATATTCTCTTTGTCTATGAACCTATTTTATAGACCCTAAACCTTTCTTTTATTCACTTGTTAACACTAAATTTGTGAAACCGTAAACACATTTTCAGTTTCTTAACCAAATTAAAATGCTTCTCATACATCTTCATATTCAGTTTTTTATGTCGCTGTATTTATTTTGTTAAGCGTTTTGCTTTCTTATTTTGTATTCTAAAAGTGTGTAGTTGAAAATATAATATAATAATAATAACAATAATTTGTAGTTGAACTCTTTTTTTTTAAATGAGTGGTAATCCAGGAATATCTACCAGCAAGCAGAATGGTAAAACTTTTCAGATGAAGGGGAAATTGTTTTTAAATACATCTGACAAACTGCTGGAGTGAAATGCGACATCAGCAATATATGAACAAATGAAATGCACTGCTTAAATAATTGGGGTGTCAGTCACTGGTATTAATTGAATGGGGACTGAAAAATCGGTCAAAATATCTATTATTTTCATAAGGATGAGGATGCGGGTAAATGAACGCCATAAAAAATCAAGAATCTGGCATGATATCACTGCTACATTACATTGGAAAACAAAGCATTTTTTCAGGATGAAGTGCTGGTCTGAAACCCCAAAGAAATGTGGTACATATCGGGGATTTTGAATTTGATGATTACTCGTTTTTGAATCTAAAAAACCGGAGACTACCATGAACAAATAAATGACAATGTTTTTAGGAATGGTTAAGTTTTCTTTTACTGTATCTTGAAGATAATAAATTGTTATTATTATTTTTATTACTACTACTACTACTACTCCAATGAAAAAAACCAATCATTTTCTCAGTTTTGAAATCGACTATTGTTTGACAATTAAAACTATTGATTGTTTCCAGTCTATTATTTGGTTGTTTTGTGAAAATGATTTCAGTGGTGCGTTAGATTATGATTTGCCTCAGAAAGATGAGTTTTATAATAAAGATTTATTTGACAGATATTAACGAGATGAAAAATGAAGAGCAAACAGTCACCTAATATTTCCAGCCCTGTCACCAGATGCCAAGTGTTTACCATCGGGGCTCACCCTTATCGAGCGTACACCATTTCGGCCATCATACGACAAGTTATCACCACCTTTCTCAGCACCAGATAGATCAGTATCTTTCAAATAATTCAGCTCTCCATCTACATACATCACTTTCAGTAACTCCTGAAAACATACACAAACTGTCAACATGGCTACATGCTATCACTGAAGAAAAGAAGAAAACCCTCTCCTCCATTCACTCCATTCAGAGGTGAATCAGTCGCTGCTATACACTTACACCGCATCCTCCTGCTTCCCACATACCTCGCTACATTATTACTCTACCTTCTCTTTCTTACCTACAATTCATTTCGCTTTCCTTCCCTTTGCTTCATTTTTATTCTTTCCATTTTAATATAATCTGCATCCGCATTTCTCAACGTTAATGAATAACACGGCGTCACTTTTCTTTATTTCCACATCAAACTTACGTCATATTTAAATGGATGTCTTTCATCGTTAGCCGCCGAGAGTTTATTTTTCAAAATATTAAATAATTAGGTATAGATCTGTTCGAACCAGATGCTTCATTTATTTTTCGGTTTAATCGGGAAAAATTGTCAGTATCATATTTAATTGTTTCTGTGTTAACATACTTGTAAAATTGGATTGAATTGGTGTGAATGGTGGGCTGCGCATACCCCTCCAACCAACAGAGTGATGTTGAACAGTGACAACAACCATTGTGTTTTGTAGTAATAGTTATACGCCTACTGTTCCACTGCCGATTAATAATTGTTGCCTATGCCTATGCCTGGGCAAAACGTTTAAATATTAAGTATTATTATATGTGTATTATCTACACATACATTTATTCACAGACAAACCTGAATAACACAACACTTCCCCAATAGATTTGATTCATTCAAGTCAAATGAAATACATTATTACATTATTTATTACCGTCATTAAATGAATTTTAAATTCCTATCTTCTTGTGTGTAGTAATTACATACATGTGAGTCATAACGATTACTCGTATCACTATTTTTAAATAAAGTTACACAATGGTGATCGGTGTGTTAAATTGATTGCGCTCGACCTGTTGGTTACAGGGCTACAAAAAACAGTTCTCTCCCTTATCGCATAGTCAGCCAATTATATGACTCAACTATTTAAGAACAGAAGAGGTACAGGTGTAAAAGACACTAATCAGAGTTACCTCCTCTGAGAGAAATGAATTTCACTAACAGCCAGACCCTGTGGTGAATGAAGTGAAGGTTTCATTTGTAGGGTGGAAGTGGTTGCTTTTCAGAGGGCCTGGCATGCTGATAAGCATACTATTTCAACTCAGTGAGGAAGGCAATAGTAAACCACCTCACTCCTTGCTTTTACTTAGTAAAACCTCTAATGGTTCAAACCCGCCTTTAAACTGTTGACCTAAACAACAACAATGGTTATCGGTTTGTAATGTTTGATTTATACATTATTTGTTGACAAACAAGAATTCATGTCGCATATGCATTTGGTGTATTCATTTTACAATGGTTCAGTTGTCATTGAATGGAGTTCGCTTTCTTAAGATATAGTTTACTGTGTTAATTGTTTAATAATATCTCGTGTAAAATAAAAAAATTTTAAGAAATTTTTAGCACGGTAGTTAAATAGAAGTGTTAGTGTAGTTTATTTAAATTAGTTTTATAATTGTGTTCCATATTAGTGTAAGAATTATGTCCAAATTAAGTAACAAAGTTTTGGGAAGCCAAATGAGTTAAGTTCTGTCTAATTTGTTGAGGTACATGATGGAAGAGGCTACAGCAGATAAATTTTTAATAGGTCTGAAACAAGTTATTGTTCAAACTGCAGCTGCAGCATCCAACTCTTCGATCTGCAGAATAAAGAAAGGAACACACCTGATAGAAAACGGTCAGTGTTCATCATTTAGTTCACCAAAGAAAAGTAAGAGATCAAAAACTGTGAGAAATATAGATTCGTTTGATAAATCCGCTATCCCTCGTAAAAATAATATATCGGTTTTAACTGAACAACCTCACATACAATGGAAAAGATTTTGTTTCTTACAAGAGATAAATAAATATCGAGCTGAAGGTAGACCACTAGTTTTTACTGACAAGGCAAACATCCACAGTTCCGCTCACAAAAAGATGTCGTGGATTGACCTATTCCATGACAACACAGGCTGAATTCCATTATCAAAAGTTCCCGACTAATCATTTTACACACAGATGGGAGGAAATGCACTTACAATGTGGGAATCCAGTCACACTACAGGTGACTATCACAATGATGTGAACTTTGAAAATTATTCCAAATGGCTTGGCGAAAAACTTTTACCCAACTTACCTCCTAGAAGTATTGTTGTTGTGGACAATGCACCATACCACAATGTGCAGTACAATAAAACTCTGTACCTCTCTCTCACTCTCTGTCTCTCTCAAATCAGCAATGCAAGAATGGCTTCAGAAGAAAACTGAACCGTTCGATGAGTCAATGACAAAAATTGAACTTTATAATACACGAGGTGTGATCAAAAATATGGTGAATGATTTTTCTACAAATGAACTACCGACAATACGTCCATTTGAAGTAAAAAGTTCAATAGCCTGGTTTTTTGAGATATCAGTATCAAGTTTGAACAAGTTGAGACTTGTCAGTTGGCTTCCGGAGCCGGAAGAGTGAGGTCATGTTTACCGTGTCTGTCATGCATCATGGATTTCGAACATCGCATTAACATTAATTTTGTTTTAAGTTTCGAAAAGTGCTATAGAAGCTCACAAAATGTTAAAATTAGTGTACGGCGATAATATAAGAACTCTGAAGACTGTTAACAAGTGGTATAAGCTATTTAAAAGCAGAAATGAGTCTACTGAAGATAACAAATGGTCGGGATGTCCCTTCGACCTCAAAAACACAAAAATCTGGTATGAAACACTCACACAACTTTCTCTTTCCAATGCAAATAATTTTAACAATACAACCTAATATTAGTAATAAAACTAATTACTAATAAAATCAACAAAAATGGACAACCTTGCATTACTGTATTCAGGAGAATTTGGTTGTCTGTCCCAAAACTGGTTTTTGAAAAAATCAAAATGGCCGTAACTCAAAGATTTCAAATGGTAGGTCGTGTCACACATTGTTTCAAAGGCATTTTTAAAAGAAACAAATTTTATATTTAATACTTCTTTCTAGCTATTAACGTTATCTAGAAATAATTGAAAATGTAACTTTTTGGTTCATTTTTCAGGCAAGATGGTTAAATAGATTTAAATCAATGTATGGTCAAATTTTTAGTCATTTAATACAAAACTTATTTTGTACAAAAAAGAAAAGCCATTTTCACATCAGGGGATGGTATACTATAGTAGCAGTTTCTTTAATAATTACTGAATTATTTAAAACTAATAACTTTTGTTATGACCAAGGAGAAAATTCCATTTTATATAATAAATTTCACTAACCCTTTTTAAGCTGCCTTTATCAAAAAAAAGGTTAGTGAAATTTATTATATAAAATGGAATTAATTGCATTCAAGCTACAGGATGCATTATAAGAATTTATTTTTGAATCGAGAAAATGTACCAAATTATTTTCCCACAGCTCACTCATATTGTGTGTTGCCTGATGAAAAACACCTTTATACACCTTCATACCACCAAATTCATAAGATATCTCTTGTATTTTTAAATGAAACCAAGACCGCTTTCAACGACTGATGAATGAGTCTACACACAGTCGATTGCAATTTGAAAATGATTATCACTTACATTGCTATAAATATTACGCCTATACAAAGTGGTATTTTCCGAGTCATCGCTGTTATCAAGATTCCAAACTCTAATGGTGTCATCACTGGAACAAGTAATAAATGAGCCCGCAGGCATTGTAGGATGTTCAACCCCCCAAAACCCAGGTGTCGGATACATCTCCACCGCCCATATACACGCTGAATGATACAGAAATGAATATGATTTTCCTACCTGTAAAACAAATGAAACGAGCACAGATTAGAATGTAGAATGTACAGTAGGCCTACACACATACACACAGACATCATCAGTTAGTGTAAAAAAACACACTGAATTACAGTGACCACCATCTGATATCCAGGTGACAACTTCATTACTATTACAATCGCTTGCGATTTATTTTTTCCTTTCTTTTGTTTTTAGACAGATAGTATGGGTGATTCATTGTATTTAGTTTATTCTAAAACTTCTTTTTTTCTGATACTTTTCCCGGTCGTATTTCGTTTTGTCCATTGCAGGCTGTCGAATCTCCATCGTGTAATAAGTTAGGCATCTTTAGACCGCCGCTTCGTTTATTTATTTACATTGCCTTTTCCGTGTTATATTTTTTTGGATGAGGTATTACATTTACTGCCCCGCCTTTTGTAACAAATACATACGGTAATTTTCTCTTGCTAATCTTTGGTGAACTTTGCAGTATCTGTGACTTTGGATACACTGCGTTTTGTTCCATGTGCTTATTGTGTCGACTGTTGTTTTGTACCCACCCTTTTCCGTGGCTAGCTGCCTGCCACTGACTCCGTCGGATGTAGACCAGTTCCTGTTGTTCCTCTTGTTCGGTCTCCTTCTCTTAACGTCATTTAACCGACTCATCAGTCAAAATTATTGAATCAAATGGTTTTTTAATAAGCAATTTCTCTTGATTGAAAGTACAGTGCATTATATCGATTTGAAAATTGTAATCATTTTTTGACAACCTACTATAGTTTTAACTACTACATGTTTTAACCACCTAGTTTTAACTAGTTTTTGGGTAATTACAGTTTTAAAAAGGGTTTAACTAGGAGAATTCAACCACGAGGTTTGAATTACTATTTGAGGAGCTGAAATTTATCTATGATGGTGACCATTCCATACAGGTCTACGTACAAGTGATGACATAATTCTACCGTTTGGTCAAATATTTTTCTAGAGCAAGGAAAACGTAGATAAACAGTACGCCACATCTAAAGGAACTTTGCTTGTAAATCTAATAGAATAGTTTTAACGCTTCAAATAAAGTGATTTTGCAAAAACTATTTACTACAATCATTCTTTTCAAAGAACACCAAGTTAATCCCTCAATCGATACATTTTTCAACTGACCATTGATTCAACTTTATTTACTTATACAATTTTTAAAAAGATCATGTTTATAGGATTTTCATTATTTTATACGGTACGCCATGTTCATAATGTTCTTCTAAAGCTGATAAAAAAACTTTTAAATACTTCTCTCGAAGAATATTCTTGTTCAACTTTATGCAATTACGAATTTAACTCTATGTACTTTTCACTTGTATCTCTTTGAGTAAATTTTTACGTATCGTATTCTTATATAGTTTAAATGTTTTTTACATCTACCAAAGTGGAAATTATTTTTTCAAAAACCATTTGTACCGGCGATGTTATTCTAGTAATCGATATCGCATCCAGTATGCGGTCACAACTCACGACGATTACCGATCAAGAAACAACATGAAAGGACCAGAGGGTACGTAGAAAATCAGACATTTTGAATTTTTTCATTTTGATCGTAGTAATCAAGTTTTTCATCAACTAGAGTGCAATGAATATGCTGAATCTGCTATTCCATCTGAAGTTTCGGTCCACGATTGATCTTGCACAACTGAGTTTTTACTGTGCATTCAAAAATTGAATCGACCGGTCTTTTAAAAAGTCATACTTATACTCTTTAAGTCTGACAGAAATATGTTGAAAATGTTACACGGTGAGCAAGACATCGAACACAACTTATTTCAGAGTAAATCGGACACGACTTTTCCCATAAAATTGAACACTTTTAACAATAATCAGAAATGTCTTGCAAAATATTTTTGACCATACAAAATCTGTATAGAACAGATTGTAGACGGGACCGCTTGATATGAGTGAGCGATGGGCACAGATAGGCCTATCGCAGAGTGGAATTCACATGTTGAATGAATGATGTTTTACCAAGAGGTTTATGCAGATGTGTTGTATACATATATGAGTGTTATAAGAGTTTTATCTTTGAGCTTACCCTTTTGATATCTCCAACATCCCAAACATAAAGACTATGATCATTATAAATACAACTTAATTTATAATTGCGCTCATCAAAAGCTAAAGCTATGGCATCTGGATACTTGGCATTGTTTGGATGGCTACCCATATGACTGCAATAAAAAAAAAACAAAAATAAGATACTACACCATAAGAAAACAGCCATCCAATCAGATGCTCCATTGGCTTTGGTTTTTGAACAGCCACATGAGCAACATGAATCTGCATCAGGAAGATGAGCAGAAGAGATGTTAAAAATAAATAAATCTTTTCACTCGGGTAGACTCCAATGTCAGAAAAACCAATTATGAGGTAATTAGGGTGAGCAACGCATTAAAACCAACTGTTCTCCCATTGCGCATGTTACACAACTCATTTTTCCCAACAATTCCAATTGTGACGCAGTTTTTCACTTAAAATTACACGCTGTTGCTCAACTATGGATCAAAACAATGTCAAGTACATAAGTTAAGAATTTTTAATGCAGGGCCAAACGGTACATTTTCTCAGTATGACAAAAGTCTTTAAAATGCCATCCGTTAAATGGCTTATCTTTAGGGTGAAAAACCGTGCTCAGGCAGAGGTGTGTAATAAATCATGCTCATCAATACTACACTGGAATTACAAAGGTCAATACAGAAAAGCCCTGCGTAAAGATTTATTGAACGTAATAAAAACAAATATTAAACCGAAAAAAAACTATTCATTTTTGATCCTTTCAATCCAAACGTCTGGTAACACAAATTTCACTTGTATCTGTGGCAAACCCCAATGTCTGGTTAAACAGATAACATGAGTATCTGCTAAAAATCCCCATGTCTATATGGATGTTTACAATATATTTATTTAAGGACACTATTTAAACATATGGTTTTTTTATGAATGTAATTCCTGCACTTTGGTATACGTATTTGGTATGGTGGCCTTGGAAACTCCCTGGGATGTTTGTTTACACACCTATGTAGTGCGTCTGTTTATCACTTTTATGATAACAGCATTTCACCAAATTGGTATAGAAAATATTTTTTTGACCGGTCAAATTTTTTGTAATCTTGTTTTTTTACTGTTTGAATATAAAATTTTAGTAAATTGTATGTTTTAGACTAGTTCTTTAGAAACAAAATTTTTTGAAAATCATAAAAATCCATCAATAAATAACAGAAATACAGAATTTTTCGCAAAACAGCCATTCTTCTGAATTATAGCTAGGATTTAATGCAAGTACCTACTGTCGATTTCTGTATTACAGATACCCGAGTTTGGAGCCTTCTTTCTTCAAAACCACTTGTTCAATTTTAATGTACTATACACGAAAATTTAGCTAATTTCAATCTGCGTTGTTACATGTCAGTTTCATATTTTTAGCGATTATTAATATTCTGATATCAGGATGAGAAGAAAGAAAGAGCTGGTTTTTTGTTCCTGCAACATATTGGATGCATTTAGAGGCTTATAACTCAAACACCGCTCGACCAATTTATTTCAGATTTCGCTGGAATATAACTAACTTTGTATGTTGTTATTGTATGAACGAAATTTTAGATTTTTAGCATATTTAAATTTTGAGTTATTAGTAAAATTCTGAACCCCTGTTAACTCTGTAACCGCTCATTAATTCGGCAATTTCAAAAAATCATTGTATTCAGAATAAAAAACTTAATACAAATTCTTTAATTTTTAATTCTTTATGGAACAGCGATTGACCAGTTATTCGGTAGAATTTTAAAAACATTTAAATAATGGTGGAAGACTCTAACCATGTTGCCGTGTTGTAACTCGGTAGGCCTACTACCTATTTTTATTAGCATACCTGAGACCTGTCCTTCCAGCATATGCATAACAAACATGACAATGCAATGTTAATACCCATTCATCAATTACTTACAATAGTCAACTAAACTAGTAGTTGTGTGTTACGTCGGAAGGTGACTTTAGCACAAAGAGAAAAGAACATAACCGATTAAAAGATGTGGCAACATGGTTAAACTTCTTCCATCCCCCGCAGCATCTACCATTATTTAAATATTTTAAAAATTCTACGGAATAACTGGTCAATCGCTGTTCCATAATATTAATGAATTTGTATTAATTTTTTTATACTGAATACAATAATTTTTTGAAATTGTCGAATTAATAAGCAGTTACGGAGTTAACAGGGGTTCAGAATTTTACTAACAACTCAAAATTTAAATACGCTAAAACTCTGAAATTTCGTTCATACAATAAAAACATACAAGTTTATATTCCAGCAAAATCTCAAATAAATCCTTCGAGCGGTGTTTGAGTCATAGGCTTCTAAATGCATCTAATGTGTTGCAGCAACAAAAAAAACCGGCTCTTTTGTTCTTCTCATCCTGATAACAGAATATTAATTAACCCGTTGGCATGTAATGACGGCAAAACGCCGTCCACCATATTTGTGCCGTTGTATACAATGACGGCGATTCAACATCCTTGTACTTTATTTAGTCCTGTCTACACAGTTTTTAAAAAATTCTTGATGTAGCATCACTAACGAAAACTATATAATTTTTGCTTTATTTACATATATCTACCAATAGAGTGCGTGCAAGCATTTAGTTATAATTTCATGGTCCAAATAACCTATACCATATGTTGAAAAATGGCGTTTGTTTATGTTCTGTAAGTGTGTGTTTGCTAATGGTTTAAGTTATTTATCGTATTTTTCGGTGTTTTATATCGTCATAATATTCAGTATTATTAATTTAATAATTTTTAACTATTAAATAAATTCTGTTAAAAGAAAAAAAAGTTATTGTCTATTTACAATATAGTGTCATTTTTTGCAAAATTAAATCCAATTGTAAGGCCACCAACAGTACAAAACAACTCGGAGGTCAATGGGTTAACGCTAAAAATATAAAACTGACATGTAACAACACAGATTGAAATCAGCTAAATTTTGGTGTATAGTACGGTAAAATTGAACAAGCGGTTTTGAAGAAAGAAGCCTCCAAACTCGGGCATCTATAATAAAGAAATCTACAATAGTTGAACAAGCTGGGAGTTTTGGCAAATACCTTTGAAAATTTCCTGGGATTGGAAGGGTTAAAATAAGAAGATTTATTTTATTTATTGATCTGATTGTAATTGTATTCCAATTTCAGTGCATATGTAGGCTCCCTTATGGTGCTTCCTGATGCAGCCACCTCTCTCTATCAGGGCAGTACGACACTGCCCTGCCCTGTTTTTGGTTTGCCGTAGTTTGCTGTGCAGTGCTATGAGAAATGTTTATAGGTACCACTCAGGTGTTAATGAGTAAAGTCTGACCAAGATACATTCGTAATTTTTGCATAAAACTAAGTAAGCCAACCACGATCTATCCAGCATCAAACAAACACACAGATATTGTTGAAAAACCACCTTTTTGGCTGAAGGTCGTCTGGAGTAGGCCTACAGTAAATTGTTTGTCTCTATTTACCACACGTACCGATCATATAAACAAAGTTACCTGATCGAAAGACCTTGAGCAACATCAACACCGAGATAGTGTGTTCTAGGAAGAGTTGTGATAAACTGAAGCGTAACCGGGTTAAAACATCTGACGATACCCTCAGCACAACCGATAAATATGTGATGTTCTCCGACCGCCATGCAGTTGGCACTGGTCGTCTAAAACACAAACAGACCACCAACCAACATTAATTCATTAAACGACCAAACAAACTCATTCACCAACTGCAAACAAAACAAGCTGTTCCACCATTCCAGATGGAGGGAAAACTTGATCAGGCGAACAAACTGCAATTCGTAATCACTTTCAATACCCACAATTCATCCCATAACATTGTCTGTTTCTATTTTTCTAGGCAATTATGTAGTGTAAAACCTGTTGATTCAGCAACAGGTAATTACAGATTCTGAAAGAAGCATAGTCGGGTGTTTTCTCATAGCCAGTAGTGATGGGCATTATTTAACATTACACGATTAATAACATGGTTACATTACAAGATTGAACCAGTTAATGCAGTAACAGGTTACTAAAGACACCCTCATTCAAAGCAGTTTAATCAACTGATGTACGAATGACAAGTGACACTTGTCTCACTCTTATTAACAGTGAACACTGTTAATGTTACAACTAAGTGAAGTTAGCGGAATAACCTTCTTTCTAATAACACTACTTTTAACTATATTATATTACTGTTAATAACACAACGGTGGCAAATCTCAAGGGCACAAAGTTAAGACAAACAGTACAATATTCCCTGTAACCAAATACAATCACTATAAACCAAATTGAATTTTTCGTGAGCACAAGGGTGGCCAGTCGCACAGAATCTTTCAAGGACACACAGCAAGGTAACTAATTTAGCCCATTTTCAGCGTAGGATTTTATACTCGGGTTATATTCACTATCTCTATCTACCTACTGCGTATTAATTCAGTTTCATTAAAAACACCCGATGGTATAGCTGGTATAAAACGGGTTGTAAACTGGAGATGGCATTAAAAAGGCAGCTGTTGTAAGTAGACCGAGCTGAGAAGTGAGCACCCATCCATCCATATAGGAGGCGGTGGCACCATCTGAAACCAACTCAATACTCAAAACAAACTGTCCGCTGACTCATCATCTCACCACCGGACAGTTTCTTTTGGCTACCATTTTCTCAACTAATAACCAAACCAATACTTTCCACAGATCACTAATAACTCGGCAACATTACCGAGTAAATATGTTAGTTCACTTCTTTTCCACTCGTGTGTTGTGCTATTATATATTACTGGATTGTATTGTACTGTAGGCTGGATGATAATAGCAGTGTTATTCTAATAACACGTTATAGAATCCTGTTATCGAGCAGGCTGTTCATTTCGATAACACGTTATTAGAAAAAAGCTTTATTTCCCATCACTAATTAGCCAGTTGCAGAATTGCATAAGCCAGACAAACAGAAACAGATTTTTATCGCTCATCAGGCATCAATGAATACGGTAACGTTAAAGGAATAACTATTCTTGTATCTGATGCTACTTGAACAGAGCATCAAACACTGTTGTTAAATAAAAATGCCAATCAGTGATGCATCATCAGTTGCAATAGCGATCATCATGTCTCACTCCTGTTGAAAAAATCAGACAACAAACGTTACATCAAGTAAAGAACCAATCGGCTACATGAATCGTGTGTGGCATCATCACGCGATTTGCTCTCATCTGATATGCCTGTACTTATTACTTTTGATATGATAAAAATTTACACTGACTCTTAATTCAACCCATTTATCGAGAAGCCGCCTATTGTTGAATTCACAGAGAAGTCCAGACTTTGTGATCGCATATGTAGAATCTCCCATTTCACCTTTCCCGCAAGCAACATCGCAGAAATCATTATTTCTTTGTTCTCCCAATATTGCGGATCGCCCCATCAATGGTACAGGCTCCTTGTACTAAAAACAGAAAAACGAAAAAAGTGTAGGATACATAAATAACACTATCGCAAGTCACTCGGTTTAATAGTAAAATCTACAATCACAATTCTTCATTTTACTGAACCTCTCGTTTCAGAGAATACGTATAAGTAAACATAAAAGATGTTCTCTCTGGAAAATATGAGTTAAATGAACAAAGATAAAAGATAAAATGGTCTGCTCGGTCAGACAAATGTAAGCAACTGAACAGATAAGTGTTGTACATTGGAGTCAGGTGAATATTTCAGCTGTCTGCGATCAACGAGTATAATGTATATTTATAACAGGTATAAAATAATATCTGCAACCACCCTATAATATAATTTATGTTATTATATTTTTATCTCCTGCCAGGAATTCGGAGACACCGGTCATCAAATTCTTCACTCAAACTACACACGTCTAGTATTTTCAATACATCTTTTGTTAGTGAAAATGGGAAAAATATTTAAAAATTCAATTGTGTTAAAAGTTTTTTCACAATTTGCAGATTTTGGTTCTACCCGAGGCGGAAAAATTAAATAGGTGTTCTGATATGGTCGTCTTCGTTACTTGTTTGATCACGCGTTGCTCACTTCTCACTTCACTGTAACTCAACGACACATTCATCATCCATTCAGTTTATTTTGAGTGCTGTTGCAAGTGAAGGTGAAACAGTATTAAATTAGTCACTGAAGCTGACCCAGACATCTTGAAAAGCCTGCCTGCACATGCACAGTATTTGCTCACGGAAACTATAGCGGTAAGACAGAAGGCTCGAATATTAAGTTTTATAGTTGTCCAGGAGCAGTGGACGCATGCTTATAAAAGAGCAGATAAATTTATTATTAAAACTGCTGCTATCTGTTCACAACCTTTCATATCGGATTGTTTCATAACCTCTTAAGCACACATTGCTACAGTATAATCCAAAAATTTAGAAATTCAAAATCATATGCAATTCCAACAAAAAACCTTCCTGAGGAAAAATCTACTCGGTAAGAAGCTGTTATCAGACAAAATAAATTAGTACAACAAAAGAGAAGAACTTCAATTCAATAAACACTTGGCAGTAGGCTAATAACAAAAGATATAGGTGACGACAACTCCACAACCATTATACCGCAGAAATCAACATTATATTTTTCGCAATCAATTTATTTCATTTTATTAACAAGGGGTTATTGTAAATTTAAAATCTGGTAATGTACTGTTTTAATTGACAGAAAACGCTGATTGCAGATATTTCCGTTTTATATTTACGCGCAGTTGACTGAATAAAGTGATCTACGCTATTTCGTGCATCTATACAGGTATATGGTTCTATTGAAAATGCTACTCACACCACCACCACCACCAGTTAATGTCTTCCTTCGCTGGTTGTCGCAAAATATCTAAACACATGTAATTTTAAGACACACGGAAAAACATATTTTATACAAAACACAAAAGCGTTAATTTTCCGTTACTTTATATTTACATCTATCTAAGTAGGTCTATATATATATATATATTATTTTATCAAACATCCTATGCAGGATTTTAAACAGCCGTATTATTTAAAATTGAAATATATACTTCTAACCACCAGAATATGGTAACATAAAACACTTGCCAATGTTTATAGCGCTTTCGTGTGGAAAGCACATTATTCTGGTGGTTAGAAATATATATATACATATATTTTATCAAACATCCTATGTAGGATTATAAACAGCCATTTATAAAAAATCAAAATATAACATTGAAATATATATTTTCACAATTATCAATATTTACCAATGTTTATAGCGCTTTCGTGTGTCTTGTACACATCTTCAGTAAATTATAATTCTTTAAAAAAAATTTTTACAACAAAATTTAAAACTTCCTACTCCTACCATGGTACAAGTAGGAAGTTTTAAATTTTGATGTGAAAAATTTTTTAAAAGAATTTTAATTTACTGAAGATGTGTACAAGACACACGAAATCGCTATATATGTTGGCAAGTATTTTCCATTACCGTATTCTGGTGGTTAGAAATATATATTTCAATATTTTATCAAATATCCTATATAGGATTATCAACAGCCATATTATTTAAAATTGAAATTATATTTCTAAACACCAGAATACGGTAACAGAAAACACTTACCAATGTTTATAGCGCTTTCGTGTATCTTGTTCACATCTTCAGTAAATTATAATTCATTAAAAATATTTTCACATCAAGATTTAAAACTTGCTACTCCTAACATGGTAGATAAGGAATAGACTATTCCTTTTTTACCATGGTAGGAGTAGGAAGTTTTAAATTATGATGTAAAAATATTTAAAAAAATTTAATTTACTGAACAGGTGTACAAGCTACACGAAAGCGCTATAAACATTGGTAAGTATTTACTGTTACCGTATTCTGGTGGTTAGAAATATATATTCCAATTTTAAATAATACGGCTGTTGATAATCCTACATAGGATGTTTGATAAAATAATATATATAAATATCAGTTGAATTCTTGAAATTGGATTGCATTTTTTGGTCAATAAAGTTTTATTATATTGTACAACGAAACCTCAGAGAGAAATAATAACAACAAACATTTCGTCTGTCACGTTTATTTCGTTGTAGGAAATTCTTAAATATCAGGTATAACTTGTGAGGGGGAGCTTACACCATATCAGAAATTTTTATCAATTTAACAATCACGCTCACAGGAAAACTTTTAACAGCACCTCACCAGAGTGAAATATTACATTTTATTCGGATGATAAATTGCTTTTGATCGTAAAAATAATTATACGATACTATCGTCAAAAACTGCACACCGACCAGCAAAGTGGACGCACAAAATGCACCAAGTGTAATTGCGAGGCAGACGAGTTTGTTTTAGTGAAAACTGTGGTATTGAACAGAAGTATGTCTTGAATCAGGCATAACAAGCAATTTTTCAACAAACAATATAATTTGTAAAATTAATAAACAATTTGATTGCTTCCTTAGACCTGTAGATAGTATGCTATGCTATTAATTGGAAGGGCCCGGGTTTGATTCCTAGCTACGGTCTGGAAAATGATTACGTGTTCAAACCCACCATTGCTAACAGCCAAACCCTTGCAACTGATTGTAGAGCTAAAAATAAGGAACACATGTTCATACAAAGATAGGTGTACGTGAGTTACGGCTGCTGGCAAAATATTTCACCTGCAATTCAGTGCAGTGGCCACTGAATACTAACTGAACATACTGAACGCTATAAGGCTCAACTGTTTTCTGGTTATTTTTTACTTTTCTCTTTGTGATAGTTTACCTGTTTTTTTATGCTCATCTATTGAATTAATTCCCATAAAGTAAAAACATTCACATTGCATTAGTTAATATATACTGTAAAATAGTTACTAAAAGGTTTGCTTTTAATTTTCTCTATATTACAAATGTACATAATCTTAAAGTATTTTTTTTTTGAATTTCTATTGTTATTAAAATTATATCATTATTAATATTTAGGTAAATGTAATTCAATTTATTTAGTTTTTGCTTTTACAATAAACTATTTAATGTAATCCTTGTACCCTATTTAACTGTATGATAACTTAGTAATTTTTTAAGTAGTTATAAGTATTTAAGTAAATAAGTAATAAGTATTTAAGTAATTTTAAAATGTTTTTTCTGTATACTCCTATGTGCGGACAGAACTCTTTTTTTAAGAAGAGTTTTTGCATATAAGTACAGCTTAGTTTAGTTTAGTAATAAATCGTAATGTATATTTAACTAAAAAAAATATATTACGGTTTTTAACCTGAAAAAATCAATAAAACAGGTGCCACGACAGTATTTTCATTAGTTTTTAAGATATCTCACACAAAACACAAAAATCAAGAGGTTAAAAATGAAACTGTTTTTACGTTTAACTTGAAATAGCTTTGTTAAATGCCTAGTTAAGTCATCGATTGTTTTAATTCAACGTGTTAAAGATTTAATTCTGAGGAATTGATGTGAATTAAATAAGTAAACCACCCCACTTGTGCACCAAAACAACAAAACAGAACAACATGTAAAAAGAATAAAGGTGAATAAACCTGCAGAAACTGTTATGAATAGGCTAATTAATAGCTCCAGCCATTAATTCATTTTGATACTAGAAAAGAATGGATTAGTTGAGTGAAATCACACATTGAATTAAATGTAGGCCAGTTCAAGCAACACTATTATTCTTTTAATTTCATTCCTAAGATTTTTATTAGCAAACTATTAAAAAATTATCTCCTTTTGTAGAAAAACAGAAATTTTTTAGTAATAGTTTGATCTGGTTTTGTTATTAATAAAAGTCTAATGTCAATACCTTGTACTTAATTTTTACTTATTTAGTTCACATCAATTCCTCAGAATTAAATCTTCAACACGTTGAATTAAAACAATTAATGACTTAACTAGGCATTTAACAAAGCTATTTTATGTAAAACGTAAAACAGCTTAATTTTTAACTTCTTGATTTTTGTGTTTTATGTGAGATATCTTGAAAACTATTGGAGATACAGTTGTGGCACCTGTTTTATTGATTCTTTCAGGTTAAAAACCACCATTCATCACCGGGGTAACCGAATTCCACGTGAAATCTTTCACCAGCCTCAACTCCCTAACCAAGCGTTTCCGCACCTATCTTTATACGAACATTATTTCTTAGTTTTAGCTATACAATCACTCGCTAGAATTTGGCTTACCCTGTATTATAACCGACAGACCAGTTAATTGAAAACATATTTCACTCGACACCAGAGTACTATGTTCAGCAGATGATTTGAGGAAGTAATAGATTCACTTACCTTAGCAGAGCGTGAGTATTCAAGGTACCAAAATTTGACATGGCGATTTCCGACAGTGACAAAATAATTGCCATTGTCTGCAAACGCAACAGCTTTTACTTTGGTCGAAACTTTATTGGATGCTACTTTTACTCCAGATCGCCAATCCCAAACATTAACTATCATGTCATGTTGTGATCCCACTGACACCACGTACTTCTGACTCGGAGAAAACGCCTACAACAGACAAGACAAAACCACTCGATAAATACGCTAAACAATGTCAATAACTAAGTTAACAGGGTATTCAATTCAACGGTAACATTCATAAACAAACAAATGCTTACGTTCCACCAACCTTTCTCACTGCAGACCAGTAAAAAATTTTCAATCAATTGTATAGCAGTGTCACTTATACATCGATTGTATCTACGGGCAAACAGACTGCAGAAAGCCTCCATTGCTTCATTACATTAAACTGGTAACTGAGCAGACATTTTTTAACACCATCCTTCAACAGATTACAATGAAAATGAATTTTAGGGTACGGTAATCACTTTATTCCTCTGTTCTTAAAGTATTCAGTCGCTTTCTTTGAATAGTAGTGTGAGTAGCAGTCTACAAGACCTAAAAGTTATGCGAGTTTTCCAACAAAGTGAAATATTTTTCACTGTTCCATCTACGACAGAAACTATGAGATAACTGCTGTTGTTCCCACAACAGAGTCAATCAGCTCAATAGTTTGATCATCCGTCTGACTGGTGGCAAACACAACATAAATATCACACCTCACGGAGCGCACCGCCATTCTAAAATGGTACTACTTGCCGATCAATGTATCACCACATAACATTTCAAGTTTAAACATTTTCTGCTTTTAAATCAGATAGTGTAAAGGACTAGAAGTTCCTCAGACATAATGTTATCGAGCAACGACAAATCAATATCGATTCCCTGATATCGGTCAACTAATATTAATTTCTTGGACTGACAGTTATAAATGTAAAAGCTTAAAAAATGTACACCACCCAGGAGATATTCTTCACCACAAAAAATAGAAAACTTATGGCATATTACAAGACACAACAAACACTGGATCCACAAATTATTATTTATTGTTATTTCATCATAACTGCATTTGAAATTGAAACTAAATTTTTAAAATTTATTAGCATTTTCAGAAGATGCTGAAAGGCTTCAGGCTTTTGCATGAAACCGTTAAATTATACAAATTAAACCTTCTTCATATTGTGTGCAGATAGCAGCAGACAATATTACTTCATAGTTTTCAAATTTAAACTGTTCATTCAAAATTTCTCGCTTCTGTTTATTTAAACGTTTGTATAAACGGAACATCTCATACTTTTCACTTTCTTTTTTGTCTATTATAACATGGTTGTTATACTGAATGTTTATCTATTTTACCGAACTTATCACCTCTTTTTCACATGATTTGTGTAGTTTGATGACGTAATCACATTTCAGTGTTTTGGTGTTCACTAATCTCATTTGAAAATTACCACCACTATTCATACCAATTTATTATTTATTACCACATTCCATACTTACCACTCACGATATACATCCCTGCATTCAATCGGTCAATTATCCGATTGTTAAACAGGTTTGTCGATAACGGTTTCTTATTGTCGCATCCGTATGATACTGTAATGAGATGTACGGTTTTTGTATTTTAACATTATTTCTTTCTAGGGCTGTTTTTAAACCAGCTTTTGAATACATGGTTTCTTAATTTCATTTATTGTTTTGTTTATTTCTACTTCATCGCATCCACTTATATGCTCTATACGTCTGACCGTAATAAGCCACCATAACAAGTGAATGTACGTGGTTAGACGATTTATTAACCGTACTGATGGCCGGTGATCATTTTCTCGATTGTATGTCCGTAAAATGTAATGTATTTTATTTCAATTTCCATTTTATAACGATTGTTTTATTAAATAAATGCAATTTACGTAAGATTTTCTTTTTTGGTTTAATGTCCGATTGTTACGTAAGACAATATCCAATTTGGTTTCGTATGTTTTTTTTAATATTGCCAATATATCCCCTGTGTATGTTGTATTTGATACTCACAATTACGTATGTCTTTAAAATACTGCTGGTAAATTTCTGATAAAATCTAAGTTGGTAGAGCTCCAATTAGACCATCTTTATGCTTCACTGTTAAATTTAAAATAATTTTTGTGTAGTACATAGTATTAACGAATTGATATTCAGTATTTTTTCGGTTTTACTTACGTTACAATATACGCTTGATATCAAAAGATATCGTACGTGTTTTTCATTAATATCAGCTATTGTTTGTATTTTATTAATTATTTGTACTGCACTTTTCATACTATACTGTATGTGTTATTTAATATAGTCCTTTTTAGGTATGCGTACAAAAATTTAGATAAAAGTTTCAATTTTAAGTACTCTGATGACGGTTGATCCATTAAAACATGCCATCAGTAGAAGGTAGGATTATATTAAAAAAAAGGGAAAATACAAGTGATATAGCAGCTGTAAGAGGTCAGCAAAAAATTACATATTTCCACAATAGCTGTGATTGAATATAGGCTGCAGGATGCATTGTAAAGATTTATTTAGAAATGAAGATATTATTAGAGGGAAAGATCAGAACAAACAAGGAATATGTCCCAGTAGAAACGTAAAGAGGGAATGAACGGTCTGGATTCTGTTCAGCAGATCTCTTTAGGAATGCAGTGGACTCAATTGCTGAGATCATACCCGTACAAGAAAACAAGTAACATCATCGCATTCAAGGTCAGACTTGCTTCCTTACTACAGCTTGGTTCTTTCAACTAAAGCAGACATTTATCTCAGATAAACACATTTAGACATTGCCAAAATAAACCGGAGCAAGTAATACTTACAACACAGTTGATTCCATACTTGTGGCCCGGAAACTCAGAGACGAGGGAGTTGTCACTGAGATCCCAGACACGAACACTAGGAATATGACCGCATTCACCGGTCGCAAGGTATTGACCATCGGGTGAGAAAGTAACACATGTTACTGTCTTTCTAGAAGTGTTCAACAGATGGTATTGACGAGCCTTTAATATGCTGAACAGTACAACAGTACACCTACAAACATATCAATAATAATCATCTTGTTAATCACAATCACACTAAAACAATAAAACAATAAAATTATCCGACTACTCATACCTTATGTTCTTCATCAGAAACAAATCTTCAATTGCATACCGATACGGATGCAGTTGCCGCCTGTCGAATTAAGTGTTTCACAAAAAACATGTGATGCTAAATTTGAATAAACCTCTTTTATTGAATGGTCTGTGATAAAGCCGATTCATGTGATCAGCATTACTTGAGAGGAAGGCGCATGCTGTGCACTTCACCTCATCATTCATCCAGATTATAAAACAATAAATAATCCATTAGATATTTATTATATACATGAAATCAATAACACAATAACATTTAAAGTAAGCAATAGAAAAGAAATTACACCATCCCTCCTCCTTCTCCTCCTCATCATCAACAAAGGCCAAAAACAGTACAGAAAATGACAACACAACCTGTACATTGAATTCTGTATTGAACAATATATTTCTGTTTCTAACCACCAGAATACAGTAACAGAAAACACTTACCGACGTTTATAGCGCTTTCGTGTATCTAGTACACATCTTCAGTAAATTAAAATTCTTTAAAAATTTTTCTACATCAAAATTTAAAACTTCCTACTCCTACCATGGTAGATAAGGAATAGTTGATTCTTATATCTAAAACGGTCTTGCCAACTTAATCAGTTGACTGTCATATTCAACCTGTGTGTTCATTAATTTTTCCCTGTTATTGTATTTATAAATATAATATTTTTCCAAAATTTCAATCTCATTTTGTCTGTTATTCACTTCTAATATTTCTAGATAATTTTTTATACTCGACATAGTATGTTTATTTTTGATCTTGTGTTCAGTTACATTGAAGAATTTTCGGTTTCCTTTTTATAGTTTGAATTGTGTTCTGTAAACCGTTTTTTAAAAGCTCTGGTGGTTTTACCTATATATATTTCACTACATTTAATTTTATAAATTCCACATGAATTGAATTGATTATTTTCTATTTCTTTATCATTTACATTCATATTATTGTTTTTGTAAAATAAATTTTATAGGAAACTGGTGTTTATATGCTATTTTAGATTTATTTTTATCGTTTATATTGGTAATTTTATGTATTTTATTATTTGTGTAATTATATGTAATGTATTTATTACCATTTTTGTTTGTTTCTTCTTAATTATTTATTGGTAATAGAAATGTTTTTTCTACTTAGTTTTATGTAGGTATTTATTTATCAACTGGTTTATGAAAATATTATTGTATCCATTATTTCGTGCTACTTCTTTAATATAATTTATTTCTTTATCAAATTTTTCTTTATTGTTATTTGTGCGTATATATATATATATATATATATATATATTGATATATATTTATATGCTCTGTGTATCATGTTATTGTATGTGTTTATTACACCTTACCCAAAGTAAAATATTGTGTGTGTGTGTGTGTGTACGCGCGCGCGTGTGTGCGTGCGTGCGTGTGTGTGTGTGTGTGGTTTATATTATTCACAATTATAATTTCGAATTCCTGTATGTAAATTTCAGATAGTATGGCAGATAATGGCGAACCCATAGCTAGTCCTTCTGTTTGATTGTAAAATTTAATATAATAAATAAAATGTGTACAATAATAAGAAATATATGTAATCAAAATTATTTTACATTTAATAATAAATTTCATGCGAGGAATTTTACATTTAAACTCTATGTGAGGATTTGGATTTATGATCTCCATTTGATACAATTCTGAAAAAAATACGCGGGAAAACACCAACAGTTAAGGGTGTAGAACAAACGAAGAAAACTTCTGAAAAATAGTACAACTCAGTCTTCATAGAGTTTCATTGATTGAGCGCTGCGTCGGTGCAGTGAATGTTCAGAAAACTGGGTCATAAGAAAACATTTTTTTCTGTTTTCTGAGCCGATTCAGAATTCGAAAACAATAATGTCGGGTGAAGGGTGCTAGCTAATGTGCACTTCACATCAGAGGGTATCACCACACGTTCATGCGATGGCAATGGTATACCTTCCATCTGCTATAAGCTGTGCAGGCTACTCCTCACCTCACAACAAACAATTACATTTTTCCTTCTCTACACCAAATACATACAGGTAACTACATAACCAACAGGTGATTCTTCAGTGGTTGGACATTGTTCCCCTCTGCTGCACATACACCATACACATTGTCTGTCTAAAACTGCACTGATAACTGCAGTCCAGTTTTTTGACACACCATTTATTTGCTATCTAGTGCTTTACCCGTTAAATCAACTATAAGGCCGCTATTTTTGAAAATAAAAATCCTATTTTAACGCAGACTGATGCAGAAGAATTGCAAACTCATTGCATTAACCATACAGAAAACATGTTAAGTGCACAAATTGTGTTTCATGGCGATTTCATTTTTGTTATGCCTATAACATTTCCTCCTAAATTACGAGTGACAGCAGTATTTCAGAAAAAAACAATTTCTTTTTGCAACAACAACAACAACAACAACCTAGACCCTCTCACCCTCTTCATTGACTCAGCTCGTGAAGTGAACCGGTCAAATTTCATCAGACCTCAATTTCAGCAGCTGTTTTAAAGAAAATCATATTTTTTTATTCTCTCACAAAAGTTGAGTACACTTGATTACAGGAATACATGGGCAATACATGGGCTAACTTTCCAAGTGACAGATGACAGAGACTGACATTAGTTTTTTTACTTATTCTAGCGATGCGCCTACCAGAAAGAAAGAATAGTTCATTATATTATAGATAGATAGACAGACAGAACAAGTTGATTTTTTAAAGTGATTTCATCACTTTCAGCCATTCAGCTGGATCAGTAGTGCACAAAGGACAACAAACAGAAAACATAGTACGCCTACACACACACATACAAATAAGAAACAACAACTGCCAGGCAACACCACCAAAACAAAACTTTCACTTAAAATGAAACATAGCAATTTTTCTTGTAACACACAGAAAATGATGTGTCACCTGTCAGCTAAACACTTTCTGGACCTAATCCAATGTTCTGTTTGTTTCATTTTCACTCGTACTAATTTTATGGACTATAATTGCATGTGAAATCAGCGCAGTTAAAAGAGTTAAAAGGTCAGTTTATATTAATGTGGAGTTTATATAATTAGAGTTGTTGGAGAGGAGGGGAGAGGGGATAAAGCGTTAGCCAGTGACTGAGCGATACTCCACATACTCCATTCAATTCATCATGCTCCTAATATTTCCATCATTAATGTTACCCTTAATACAGTAATATAGCCTATAATCATTATTAACAAGTAATGTTTGTTTGTTTGTATGAGGTGATCTCAGAGACCACCACACCGATTACTAAAATTCTTTCACTTCTTCTTCCTGACTACACTTGCTTTCAGGCGATATGCGATATGACATGCAATAAGTAACTTTTAAATTTTATGTTAAAAAAATTGTGATCGGTATAATGAACTCATCTATGGCCAAAATTTAATTCCGGAATTGAAAAAGATTTTCAGTAAAATTTTAATCTTACTTATCTTTTTTGATTTGTGCCTCCACATTGATTTGGCTGAACACACTTAGAAATTTGAGATTCTAAATGGTAAACTAAATCGGAATTCCTCTGCGGATAAAATCTGCAGCTGTTAACTGGAGGCTTGCCTTGAACAAGGCTGACTTTCGTTTGATATGTAAATATGGAAAGGTCTTTTGGAATAATTCCAACTTCTCGTAGGGAAAAGGCTACATCGGATTTGGTGGGCAGCCAACCAAAAGATAACAAATTGGAGCAACTAAATAAAAGCACTTACACCACATAGCTACACTACATTAACTCTCTACTGAAATAGGAAAACTTAAAAGGTTCACCGATGAACCAGTTGAACAAAACATCATCATTAGTGGATCACAAGAAATGAGAACATAACTAAAGAACCATTCAAACCACAAGGCCTAAAATGGAATTCCGAGGAAAAAGTAATCAAGCAAGTTGCACAATTTGGTATACAATTTATAGTCAACATAAAAATAGTCGATTCAGTTATACATTTTTCAGCCACAACCCCTAAATTTACATTAGCTATTTAACTATTTAATTATAAAAACAAGGGGTAACATTTACACCACTGTAAATTCAGATGCACTCAACAACTCATTAAAGAATCAGAGGAATTCCAGAATCCAGGAACTCTTGGACTAAACAATGAACCGGATAAAAAAATAAATAATGAAAATAAAATGATGAGTTTCAAGAAAAACTACAATTGTTGAAAGAATGAACGATACAAGAAGCTTGTTGAGGTATGGCAAAGAACCTTAAGTGGCAGAGAACATGGCACTCACAAGCACATACAAGAAACATGGATGGTGGAAATCACATAAATATGGTTTATGTGAGGAACATCAAAAGACAAACACATCGATAGTATTGAAACAAATTTTTATGGAAATAATTCTAGAGACTACTAAATTAATAAAACGTTTGGAATGCAACTTCAAAATTATAACCTCCCAACATTAATAAAAATAAATAAATATCTAGTGTAAACACTCGCACGACTTTCTCTTGCCATTGTAAACAATGAAACCTAACATAAATAATAATAACCCATGTTTAATCTCGGTAAACAATGTTTTAAAGAAACGCACCCGAATTTTAATCATGAGTGAATGACGCAAAATGATAAATCAACCTCTGTAAAACTTACAATACGGAAAATCATTATCTGACGCTAAACTAGGCTCTATAGAAGAAAATGCAAATAAAAGTTGTAAATTTTTTAAAATTTCTTTAACTTTAATTGTATCCACTTTTGTCGTAAAATGCATACTAAGGCCACAATCTTAAAAATACGCGATTACCTAATACATAATTTTACAATCGGCCACACTTAGTTTGAACAACATTAGGTGAGAAAAAAGGCAGGTGAAAAACAAACGTTCAGCCAAATCAAACTCAGTTACCCTTTCGTTAATAGTGGTGTAATTCAGGGTAACCACATCAGGGTGCCTGCATCTATATCTCTATATCTCTATCTCTATATCTCTATATCTCTATATCTCTATTCAAATGTATAACGTTAAAGCGGGTGGCATTCTTTTGATAACATATGATTAGGCAGGCAGGCAGGCAGGCAGGCAATGTGTGACGACGGTGCTGATGCTCATCGGTTATTTGGCCGATAGGAAGGAAGCGCTTCTGTGCTTTGCCAAAGAAAACAAGAAATGAAGGCCATTCCAAGATGACTAGGCGTAAGCTACTACTGCATTTAGAATCGAATGCAAAGACGAGTCATGCAGCATTCAGAATCGACCAGCTTGTAAGGCGAGCTTGTCGGCCTATTAGTATAGGCCACACTAGCACTGTCAGGTCACTCTAATACGTAATTAGACAAACTCCAACACACGACACTTACTTGTCACTTATCACAACAACGCTTTTTGGCGGTCTCCTCGCTTTGCATAACTTATCAAATTTATTACCAACATTGAATCGTCTAGTTACAAAACCAGATACATCCAAAACTTTCAAATTTTATATTTTTCCATTTTCTAACAGCTTACAACCTTTTACAAGCACTGTAAAATGCATATGTTTTAAAACCAACTTCATCCTTAATAAAAACGTGTATAAAGTTTATTTGTATAGTTAGGGCTGTAATTTTTCTCAAACATATATTAAAGTTAGTCATTTATTTTAATATTACGAAATGTTATATTACGAGTGTTATATTAAAGAAGTTAGTGATAATAAATCACAGAAAATGCATTATGAAATTTTTTTCATAATTCTTTAATATTATGGTACATAATTTTTGTAAATTTTATTCCTAAAACATCAAAATTTGTGATTAATTATCTTACAAATTAAAATAATCATGCGTTTTATATATTTTTGTTTTTAAGTTTATTTCAAAACCAGATGCCTCCACATATAGTACTTGAAATTTCTCTTAAACTACGGTCATTAGAAAATTAAAAGTGATGATATAAATTCCTCTATCCTAATGCTATTTCTCGAGTAAGTCACAATGTTGTGTCATTTCATGTTTTTGAGAGAAACGTTTTTCAGGTCTCCTTAAAAATTTAATTTTTGGATGTATCTGCTTTTGTAACTAAACGATTATATTCTTCTGTTCTCTACCACTCTACAATTATGGACCTATTTTTATGCAGTTTCAACAGAAAATGGAAAATTTCTTCTGACACAAGTGGCCGATAGAAACGTTACAAGTGTGCCCACGCCCACGCGATCTGTGGAAATTTTTACAAAACCATGACATGGTGTTAACCTTAATAGCCAAATTCCTACAGAAAGAAGGTACATATAAGTAGAATACATTTTTTGCGGTTACTCGTGACCCTTATGTGGAGCTGGTGCCGCTCAAATTCTAGCAAATCTATAGCACCAACGAATGGCCACGACAGCGTCAACTTGTTCAATATATAGGCTAGTAGCCAGTGCAGCTTCCAGTCGATCAATGTGTGTTCGTACAGAGTACAACATAACAGATAACGAGTATCGGGAAAATCTATCGCAACGAGGTAAAGCGATCCAGCTTTACGGGACCTTCAGCAACGTACAACGTACAACCTACACAATCGGTATGTCGGTATGCAATTAGTGGCTACGTATTGATGTACTTGTAATAATCACTCACCCAGCCGGATAAGCGATCAGTTGACAATTTGAATTGCAGTCTAAGCCCGCATTCGTGGACACAGTCAACCCTAGAACGCGTTCCAATTTCACCTGAAAATAAAGCACAATTTATCAATAATATGCAACAACAGGTTCTTGGGAGTCATTACACTAAATCGATTGAAAATCTCCAACAAATGCACACTGAAGATCACTATCTTCATAGGAAAAGCCCTTCCAAGTGGAGACTAGTAATCACTTTCGAACAAGTGTCTCTTTCAGGAGCTACACATGACAGTACATACAAATACGTCTGTGCGATGACTTCTTCAATATGGAATCGGATAAACCAAAAATTGTTAACACTGATAACAAAGTTATTGAGAATGGTTCACAAATTAGTAATTATTTTAACAAGTATTAACAGGAAGAAGCTTCAAATCTTAAACAGCACATTTTGGAAACAGAGGGATATTATGAAGTAAAGGGTGACAGAGTTGTACATCGATTTGTGCTTACATAGCCTAATTTCAAAGGAAAACCTAGAAACAGTTGATAGTTTAGGGTTAGATGGGATCTGTAATATTATCGTTAAGTAATGTAAACATTTTTATAAGCACCTCTCCTTCATCTAATTAACTTCTCACTGTAATTAGATGTATATCTAAAGCAATTGAAGGAGGGTAAAATATTGCTTATTTTAAAAAATGGTGATACCCAATTTGTTGGAACTTATAGGCCCATAAGTATTCTAAACGCAATTAGTAAATTTTTGAAAAGGTAGTGTTCATCATCAGGTAATGTTAATCAATTTTATGACTGAAAACCTTATCATTTCAAAAGATCAGCATGGTTTCCAAAAGGGAAAGTTAACTGAAACTGCTACTGTCTCACTTGTTGAGCAGGTATAGTTTATATATTGGATGCAGGAGAGAAAGCCTTAGTTGTGTTTTTAGATCTAAGTAAAGCTTTCGATCATGAATTCATGTTGAAAATTTTAGAGTCATTAGGTGTTAGAATTGTAGGACTTCAATGATACTAGTCTTATCTTATAGGTAAAGTACAGCGTGTAGAAATAACTAGAGTTGTAAGGGGCAAACTTACTAAAATTTTGTATAAAAAGCTTGACGTCAAAGTTAAGTGTTCCACAGGGTTCAATTTTAGGTCCCATTTTGTTTTTGTTGTATATAAATAAATTACCAGAAATCTTACCCAACAGTAGAGCTTAATTGTTTGCTGATGATACTTCAATCATAAACAAAAGTTTACTGGTAGATAGTCTCAAAGTGAATACACATGTTAGCATAGAATCTGCAGTCCAATTTCTGAATGAATTAATGTTGACAGTCAATGGGAAAAGTGTCAGTACTTACAGTTCAAAAAGAAACATAATATAAGGGAAAACAAATAAGTGGATGTCTTTGTACAAAATAATATCCTAGAACATGTGCAAACAGTGAAGTTTTTACACTCGTCACTAGATAGAACTTTATTGTGGGATTACTATACCGACCAAATCTGTGGTGAAATATCAACTGGGGTATTTACATTAAAAGAAATTGCCGCATTAAATTATAAAAAATTGCTAATAGCTGCTTACTATGATTAAATTTTATCTCACATACAGTATGCCATATTAGTGTGGGGTAATTCATCACAGACTAACATGGAAAAAGTTTTTAAAATTCAGAAAAAAGCTATTAGGAATATGGTGGGAGTCAACCACTTAACCTCATGCAGATCATTGTTTAAGGAGCTTCAACTGCTTACAGTTCTTCTTCGTACATCTTTGAAGTACAAATGTACGTAAAGCAAAATACCTTTTCAATTTTTAAATGTCCACGACCACTGCACAAGAAACAGAATTGATTACTACGTTGCTTATCTCGACACTAAATTGTTTTAACAAAAACCTACTTAGTATATGCAGGTAGAACATACGTCAATAAATTGCCACAAGCTTTAAAAAGTTGTGATAATTTAAGTTTGTTTACGAAAAAGCTAAAAACATACTTGAGCGATGAAACATTTTACAGAGTACACGAATTCCTTTTTAAATAGTTTTGGTTGGAAAATATACAAACTTCTAATTAAACATTGAGGCACATTGTATATCATTTGATGTACAGTAATATACTATTGGTAAATTAAACGTATTGTTAAAATTCAGACTTATCAGTTTTATCTTGACATATACTACACTGCTATACTCAATTTTGGAGTCTCCTGGATCCAGTTATATGTAAAAAAAGGAAAAAAGAAGACTTTTACAAATAGCAACTTAACTCCAAATGAAGGTCACGTTGCTCTGACACATATACACAACATTAAATTTTCATAAAGAAAACTAGTTCGGGTAAACTTTTTCTCTTACTATATTTGGTGGGTTCAATGAAAAGACTGAAGTGGTATCTAAAAGACACTTCTTTGGGGAGGAGCAGGAGTATTATTAAAAAATAGGGATTAAAAATAACAGACTAAGGACATTTCACAGCAAAAATATATAGACGAATTGAAGAAAATTAAAAACTGTACAACTTTTGTACTTGCGGTGGTTAACAAAAAACAAGAAAAAAACACTTAAAATCAGGGTTTCCACAATTATCTGTTACAGTACACATAACGGAGAAAGTATTGCAACTTTTGTATTAAAACGTTTTCTGTTGGCCATTTGTTAACTGAGAACAGCAGCAGCTGTCAGCTGTCTACCATGTTGTAAAAACTCCACTAGTTCAACAGTGTAAAACTCAAATGAGTAGGTGAGTTTTATAATAGGCTTTTAATAAATAACTTGCCACTCCAGCGGCGCTTCGCGCCGCTTATGTGTCTCGACCTCAGAGGGGTAGGTGGATCAGAATTCATAAGTGGATCAGAACCATTTGACACAAGGTGAAGTTCGACCGCCAACGGGGCTGGGTGGATCACAATATTTTGAAATTTCAAGATATGAAAGTTTAAAGGTGAAGTTTAAAGTTTCAAAATTTTAAATTTGAAGGTTTTACAATTTTAGGTTAATGTTTAAAGTTTCAAAATTTCAACTTTAAATTTTGTGGTTTGAATGTATGATACTTTGAGTTTTTCGTTTTCTCATGCGACCAAAAATTTTTGTGTTACCAAATTTTTATGTAATTTTCTTCGCTAAATAACATGTCGTTAAAAAAATATTTGTATTCCGAAAATTTTAAAATTTTTATTGGGGTAGTAATCACCATAGGACCCCGACCTAAAATTTAATAAATTCTTCGTGACTAGGGGTATGTGTAACATTTTGATAATAAACGTTTGCGAAAAACCGTTGTGAAGGTGTAAAGAAAGAAAAACGTGAAAACGGCAGCTATTGCAGTGAGCGTGGCTTACCATTTTCTAAAAAGTTAAGAGCAGTCCTTCTGTCGTCATACATTGTAGTCAGCATTGACCTACCACCACATAACAGTGTCGGTAGGTACCTTCTGTTTGGACCCTCTGCAACCAGCGAATGCCAATGACCGACCGACCGGCTCTCTTAATAATTCCATACACTCAACGTCCATCAATTATCCGTAACAGTAGCTATTAAGCTACTGTATCTGTGCATACAACAATTGAAACTACAACTAGAACCCACCGTCCATTATGATACAACCCACAAACATCTTCTGCTTTCAAATCTCGCCTCCATAACATTGTACTAAATGCAATCGTGTCACTCAGTCTGCTTCCCTTGAACCTTAACAATCATTTAAGGTATAGAATGCAGTGACCCTGTGGTCAGCTCATTTGTCGTCCCACAATCTGTCAATGTTTTCGTGGTAAGTATTTGTCGATGCGTTGTTTTAGATTTACCTCATGGCTTATGTAGACCACCTATGTGATTATAAGGTATCAGATGCCAGAATAAGAGTACGTATTTCAAGTATTTCAATGGCTATGTTAGTATGTTAGTGGTGTGATTAGTACTAAGGGTTATTGACATACTGTCATGCAAAACCGCTCAACTCATCTACCCACTGAGAACACGCGTAACATGGGATAGGCCGTACCACAAATCTAATTCAGCCAATTTTACATTTTAACTTGTACGATGCATTAATGGAAAATATATAAATATTGGTCTACATGTTTATTTGGGAATAGGCCATGCATAATGAGTGTAATGATAGGTGGGGTTGTTGGACATCTCTCAATAATGAATATCATTGAGGTCTCATTGAGGCCTGTATCTATGCCATCCATGTCTCTCGTGTCAGCTGTGTTCTAGCTTTCTTAGGACTAGCCCTTTTTTTGACACCGGGTCTCCCACAAACTGAGCTCACAGTTTAAACGTTTCTTCCGTATTTTCTTCACCTACGCTAAAAAGAAATTTCTATAATTTCCACTTTAAACCGTACTCTTTTAATGTCGGGTAACTAAGTTGTAGTGTGCTCTTGAAATAATGCTATCGAACAAATTAACACCATAATCACATGAAAAAATATATTTCCACTGTTTTTGCAAAAAAAAAGGGCGATAAGTGATGACCGGTTCCCTAACCATCAGGCCCTGACAGTGGCAGAGGCAATACCTGTACGGATTCATGTAGAGTGAGAAGCACTCACTGAAATAAACCGACTGCTACTCCGAACAAAACACATCAAATTCAAAATACATCGATGGTGGCAAAAGTTGCGACCATCCAAAATACGACGCCACATTCTCTTTTGTCCTACGCTTATAGCGTAGCTGCAGCCCCCCTGAAAATTATCACCTATAACCCGAAATAACAACATAACTGCCCACACCTCATAAAAAAATCATTCCGAATCTTATTTTATTAGCTTTTGTTTACCGCAACCATAATGCTTTTTAACAAAAGCAATGTTTTTTTTGTTTCCCCTAGCAGGCACTACCGCTCTCTCCCGCCTGGCGTCGCCGCTCCTAACAAACCGACTAAAATTCTCCTGCCATTTCTAATAGATTAAGAAGGCGCTGGAACTTTTAAATCATTGACAAACACGATGCAAAATCTGACGCAAGAGTAAAGGAACGTTCACAACCGAGCAACAAACAACACATACAGATAATGCGCACGCATCGGTAACACAATTTTCAAATCAGATCAAGCGGAAGAAGTCTATAACAATTGTTAGCAATGGGGGCAACCACCACCAATTTACATACGCTATTCCATAAATCTGACTGACTGACATAGTTGTTTTCTTTTTACTAAACTTGACTTTCACCAGTAATAACCACACGCACACACACACACAAACAGGCTAATCAAATAATGAAATCGTGTCTGTTTTTGTTTTATCTTAAAAATTTTTATAAACGATTATTATACTGAATTTTGAGAAGCTAGTGGGTATCACAGAACGTAGGCCTACTGTGAGATAATTACTTTCTCTATCCTCAAGTGCGTCAAATTTCCAATAAACGCTAGCAGAGTTGAGAATGAAGCATTAAGCCTGACAATGTGCCACATGGAGTCCAGTCACCTACTTGATACAGGCTATTTCACTTTGCCACTTGCCAAACAATCCAAAGGTAGGCTGCTGTCGGTTTACATAAAGGTTCTTAATTTTTGCCAACACGCTTCACTGAGCAATCCGATCTTAGAACACTAAAATACCATCCACACGGTTATCCGAATCTCGTCCCACTTGAACAAATTTAATAGAATTTGATTTTTCCATTCAGATCATTAATTAATATTAGTATTTCAGTCTAAAATTATAAATCTGCTTCGAATAATTCTACGAGCCATGAACTAGGTTTCGGTATCGGTCGACTATTAGTGGTGTTATTATCTTTTCTAAAAGACGAAAGAAAAAAAACGTGCATTTTTCTCATCTTCTATCTCATGTCAAAGTGACATATCATCCATTATCTGTTGGTGATAATAGCATAATTTTCAAACGAGTTGAGTTTCTTATATAATGAACAGCCAAACAAAACAAAATTATAAGTAGTACTCAGCTCAGAATATTACATTATCGAGATATCTTTTGTCTCTCTTGGAGACTCGAGATGACATTAGGACAAAGATCACATCAATCAATCCACTTTAATTGTTTGTAACGATCTATTCAGTTAATAGTTATTTGTAACTATTCGGCCGAATGATGAGAAAATCAGTTTGTACCTGTTTTATTAAATACAACAATTCGTCTACAAGTGAATGAAAACTGAAGAACTGACTGGAGCCATTCCCATAAACAAAGGAGACCATTATTTAATATTTATGAGGATGACATGTTACGCACATGGAAAACATAGTTGACTCAGGTATATAGCTCTGGGTTCAAATGTTTGTGAACTCCATTACGTATGCAGATGATCCAACAAAATGAGGACCATTTACACAAACCAGTATTCATGTTGACAGAGTCGCTGAGGAATACAATTTAGGAATTTTGGCTGTAAAGACCAAATCAATGGCTTACAAAAGAAAACACACAATAAGATCTAAAATAGAATTGAAAGGAAAAATGATAGAGCAGGTCAACCGCTTTAATTACCTCACCAATGACATAACATATGATTTTTAAAGATGTGATAAATAAAATAACAAAATTTCAGAGAATATGCGGCAATATTCATAGGAACTTGAAAAACAAAGACAAGAGACGAGGATCAAATTCTACAATACCATTGCCGTTCCTACTCTCCTATATAGAAGTGAATCTTGGATACATAAAAAGAACATTGATAGCTAAGATCCAAGCTGCAGAGATGAGATTTTTGCATAGTGTGTCAGGATGCTCTAGAACGGACAGGATAAGAAATTATGAAAAAAGAAGAGTTCTGTCTGTTCCACCACTACAAAACAAGATCTTACAGAATCGAACAAACTGGTGCAGTCTTTCAAACAGAATGCCATATGGGAGGATGCAAATAGAGGCTCAAAATTATAAACCAATTGGTACGAGAGATGTGGGAAGACCGAGGAAGAGATGGGTACCGGAACAGGTTCACTAAAACTAGACCCTGAAGTAGAGGAGAAAAAGAAAAAGAAGAAGAAGAAGGGTTGTGGCCTCCAAGGTACCCATATCTTACAGCAGCAGACTTTATCTTAGGAGGGGGGGGATTAAACTTGAGGAATAGAAGGGAAAATTAAATGTGAGATTTCTAACATTGATGAGTAAACAATGTACAAAAGTGTCAACAAATGTTACGAACCTGCATTCGGGTCACAGGGAATCATTTTCAACATCTATCATAAAGTTATTAACAGGAAGTTTCATATCGGTAATTTAAATTTGTTGCATAAACTTGTAATGAGTATTTCATTAGTTTCATATTTATTTTTAACTAAATTCTAAACATCCGTCCGTCGGTTAGTGTATTATACGAGTACCTAATACATTACAGACTAATAGAAACCTTAGTAAGGCGTTAGTATTAACTGTTACTGACATATTAGTAGTAGAAGCAGTAAGTAGCAAGTAGCAAGTAGCAGTAGTAGTAGTTTGATTTACTGTTGAACATGGGAAACCATAGTCGGGCAGATTAATCTTTCCACCACAAAATCTGATTCAGCCAATTTTAGATTTTAACTCGTCATTTAAGATTTATAAAAGTTGTAATTTTAGATTTTAGATTTCAAATTTTAATTGAAATTTTCTTGCCTTCATGTAAGGCTGGTATAATGCAAGGAAATTAAGTATGTATTTAAACAAGTTTTGTGTTTTTTTTTTGTATAGATCCAATTTTATACCACTTCAAGTGACATTAAGTTAAGATATTTCTGGAAGCTGTTTTGCAGCCCAAATTCTCAGAATCAGTTCACTGTATGCTTTTCACCTTCCTTCTGTCCACCTGGTTCACTAGTTTTACTGTTGTGGAAGCCCTTGAAGTCGTCACGAATGAATTGTCTGAATTTGGTCGGACCATTACATTTTCTCTGTTTATTCCATTTTTCTCAAAATGTAAATGATTTTTGTATAGGCCTAGAGAAGGGAAATAAAAATGAATCATTGGATTCAATAAGTAATTTTTTTTTTTTTTTTGGTTCAATAAGTAAGTGGACATGAAAAGAATGATCAGTGAACAAATCGATGAGTGACAAGTCTGTCTGTGTTTCAGCAGAAAATATCTTCATAAGGTGGTTGTCTTGCCTTATCGCCACTTACTGAACGGGCTATATATCTGGTACTCCCTACAACCTAACTGGAGCCACGCTACAACTGTCTCTGTGATAGGACGGGCGACCGGACAAAATGTTACCTTTCATAGAACTCATTATTGAGGAAGTGGACAGTTCCTAAGCCCCACAATGAAGTGCATTCTGTTTATAAAGTGAACAAATACCATGGCACACTTTTACCACCGATCACACATTTCATTCACCGTCAGAATATAAGTGAAGTTTGTAAAGAGACCAGAGTTAGAATCGGTTAATCGATTAATAATCGGCAACTAACATCTACTATACTGTTTTGTTACTGATTATAAAAATAAAGTTCTGATTAGGAACTATTCTATTTACTGCTACTCACATTATAGGCAGGCACATTCTCTTTATCTCTCGACTGTAGACGCTCTGCTTGACTGCTAGCTCCAGCTGTCATACCCATTGTCGCATCAGGGGCATTTTCACCATCACTACACGATACAAGAGAAGCTCTTTATTTTGTTTCCATCACATCATCACCCGTATCGTAACTACTGTTACAACTGCATCTGAACATTATTCATCAAAACTAACACACGCACACACACAGTTAACATACAGTAAGTAACGTTCAAGTCCGGTATTATTATTTTACATGTTGCCATTTTACTTGCACTTCCAACTCATCGTAACCGACCGCACAACCTACAGTCACTCCCATCTTAATCACAACCCTTATTGTGAACCAACATCACACCATCAGCCCCTCCTCATACACAATTACGCCTACAATCCAAGATCCTAAAAAAACAACTTCTACATTTTTATCAGATAAAAAGGTTGCCGTGAAACTCATGGGGTTTCACGGTGACCTTTTAAGCTCCCCTTTAGCAATCGATACAGATGCCAAGTGCCCCTTCATCATACATTCCTCTGCAAAACATCCCCCTCTACTGACCCACAACAAATGCGTGACAACTCTAGCTGTATATCCTCAAACCACACCTATGTTTTAACCTGACCATGTGTTTAGCATTCCATATTGGAAATAGGGAGCAGTAATAATCCTAAGCAGATATCAGGAAACGGAAACCCTAATCTCGCTCCGTATCGTTTTTATTTTCGAATCAAAATAAACAATACCCTCGCTCAAATGGAATTGACAAAAGGGATAGCTAACAGACTGCCTTACAAAATCTTAAATGCAGTCTCAAACTGCTTGTAATGACCCAAAATCTATTTAAAACAAAATTTCTTATTGATATTTAAACTTCCAGCAAAACTCTGTGTTCATAGCATCAAACAGATTAAGCCTTTACCGTTCAGTTCATCAGCATACACCCAAAACAATCTCATCGTTTACGATTCTGAAAAGGTTTAATAGAAGTCCCTATCTTTAGCATGACTTATGAACAATACGATTTGTCACCTCGGTATTTCACTCCATATCCCTCACTCTTAATTACATATTAAATATTCTTTGACATATCCATTGGAAAATGTATCTATGATGATACAGAGATAACTGTCTTCCTGTCATCACAATCCAACCGAAACCTCTTAACTGCTAAATTATTTTCTTACTTTTTCACTCTTCATTTTTCTAACAGATCTAAGTTTAGCTAGATAAACTTTTCAGCACTTTTTCACATTTCTCAATTATGGAAAAATCGGTGCGATTTTCTGAGGAGATTGCATTTTACGATTTTTTAAGGGATTGGGACTCAGAATTGAGAAAAAGGTTTTCTTCAGTAACATCTCCAAATTTTTTTAATAATTTCAAAATACCCAAAAGCGCTGAGAACTTTATATGGATTTTTGATAGGTGGCTGCAACTTGAGAACAGGTATGGCTAAAATTACGATATTTTTCACCGGAAGTGTTGGCAGCCAGAGAGAAAGGTTTGTTGGATGGAACCGATACTGCAGAAATACAGGTTGTACGTCAAGCGATGGACTCGGAAAGGAACATAAGATAAATGAGTTTGCATGAATTGGGCCGACCAGTAATCCACACAAAACGACAAAAGGCAAAGGAAACTAATATGAAAGGCTCCCTCCCCTCTCAATTACACAAAGCCGATAAATTAAATATTGAAACGATGAAAAAAGCGGCACAAGAGCCTAAAAGTAGATTACAATGAGACAATGAGAGATCCAAAATCCGAGAAATTAGTCAATAATTGTGATAAGAGGATGATCGATCACGAAACAACATAAACAGTTAGTGAAAGCGCGTCACCACCAAATTAACACAACAAACAAACATACGAGTAAAAGCACAAGCACGCGTACACGCACCCGGGGGTCGGCACACCACATACGAAAAGGAAATCGACCTCGGTCGGATATTCACACGACCAGCTACCGACACAAAGCGATCGTTAAGTTAACATAACAAGCAAATGTCAGGTGACATACCAAGTCATAAAAAAAAACTTAAAATTTAAAGAGATTATTAAAATCACTCTCGCCCCATCCAAGGTTATGACCTAGATTGAAATGCTCCTCCTCTCTCGTTTACTATTCGACCGGTGCCCTACATATCTATATCTACAAACATGTGTGCCGCATGCCGCATGCCGCCGCATAAGGTGGTGTGGTAGGCGGCGGCGATTCAAGTGTTGTTACTATACTATCCAGTAGTCCCTCACTCACTATTCGCGTTTGGTAAATTTTAATAAATGCAACGCATTTTCCGTAATTATGTGCCGCCTTTAGATAGGCCTACATGACGTGTTATGTTCTCGTTATATATTTAGTAATTGATCGCAAAGATTTGTGGCATATAATAAGCCTTAACAGGTCCTAACAGTCCTTAACAGGTCCAGGCATAACAGCAGCCTTAACTAACAAGGTTTTTGTCTTTTTCCACCAATCGGTTATCAACAGCGTGTCGTGTCGGGTGTGCATTGTGCATGTGTGTACTGTATCGGATTGTTTTAATGACTGAAAAGGGTACAAGTGAACAACATTATAGCTGCAATTAATAGGCTAAAAGGCTATTTAGAGTACCAAGTTGTTTAGATACCAACATACACCCACCCCTAACAATAAAGTTAGGGAAACATATAAACTTGGTTTCCGTATTCGCGGTTTTGTTATTCGCGCCAACTTCGCGCAACGTACCCCCCGCGTGTAGCCTACTATGCTAATCATTTGCGAAAACAAACCGCCGCCGCCGCGTCATCCTATTAGTGATTTGATTTGGCAATGCGTACTTGTTTGTATACAGATGCCATCGATGCCATTGTTTAGTAGCCACCTGCAGTTGTTGATCCGCACAAGACAGACAGACAGATGTCGCTACATCAACACAATTCATACGACCGTTTAACGTTGTTTTGACAGTACGCCTATAGCTTGGGTGGCAGCAGACAAACAAGCATTCTCTTACTTTTTTATTAAGTCGTTCTGAAGGGTTTTTTAACGTTCATAATTTTCGGTACAAAATGAATACACTATAAATTTAAATTAAACTTAACAAACAATGAAATGCCCGTGTTTGATACGAGAGGTGACTTCGATTACGTATGCCTAACGTCGATTTAAAGTGATAAGGTGAATAAGTTTTACCGTAACTTGTTCCGCGTAAGTAGGTCGGACAGTGTTTGCGCACTGCCCGTTGGATGTAGGGTGCACAGACGGGCAACAGGCCACTACGCATCTACAATCTTACCAAACAAAATAATTGGCTTGTTTAAAGCGCCGTTACTAAAAGTTATGCTAGACTGACATTCTCGGGCCAGTTTTGTAGTGAAATCAGGGAGCATAGGCAGCAACCGATGGACTCCTGGAATTCACCAATAATTAGTTGGTGCAGACAGAAACACCATAGTGCACTCCCTACATCAGGCACCCTCTACATCACACCGTTCAACGATTTCTGGTATTTCGCATTTCAGCGATGAAATCGGTGCGACAGGAAAGATGTGCGGACTACATTTCAGTTTTAGATCCAGGAAAAATAGCTCGCTTCAGAGGTAGTTGACGATAGAAAGGGCAGATAAGCTTTTCAAAGATACAGACCGCCATTTTTGATAAAAAAAACCTGGCCGAGTACACCACAAGCAGTTTGATATAAAACACTCCGTCACATTTTCATACCTGAATTGAGGCAGTTTACGAGTACATAAATAAACTGTCCGAATCAAGTGAAAGAGTGGATAGTGTATAAGACAAGTTAGAATTGTATTTACGACGACTACCTTCCGACAGCCGAGTACAGCTCCATTTACAGCCGTAATACGCTTCTCCTGGAAGCTTCACCGCGTTTCGCATGTACAAGCGGACTGAGACCGAGAATCGGTGTGTCCGCGATGCCGATACACGGTTGAAAACTGTAAACCTAAAGAACTGAAAACCTAAGGGTGCTGAAGAAATTGACGGCCTAAAAGCCATGAATGAACGACCAAAGAGGCAAAAAGGTACAAGTAAAAGCAGAGGCAGCGCATTCAATTGCATCATTTTCCTTAAGATAAGACCTCCACGTGAGAAGAGGAGAGAGAACAGATGAAGTGGGAAGACACGCCAAGTGTGGTCACGTGGTGAACCAAACAACAGTTGTCGTTCTCTGACAACGAGAACAATAGGAAGGAGGTGAGGAAGGGACGTATCCAAGTGGTCAAGTGTTGTATGATGGTGTGGTGGTGGTACGGTAGGCGGCGGCGGCCTTGGCAATAATGTTGTTTTGCACTTTCTCCATAGCCGGTTTCGGCACCACTATACAATCCCATTATAAATACAGTACTGCACACACGACAAAATATTATCAGTGAACGTACATGTAATTACACGGAACATATTTTATGAACCCGCAAGTTCATTTTGCATCGCATCCGTATCAGATGGGTAGAATGAACGGTGGAAGACCGCACTCGCTTTTCCTCGGCCTTCTACCGGTAAAAGTACAGCAGTACTCACAAAAAAAGCATAAAATTCAAATACCGACGAACCGCTTTAAAGTATCGCTGCGGAAAACTTTTGCTGCAAAGGCATGTAGCCTCACAATTAACGCCACTTACCGCCGCGCCGATGCAAACTTACAAAAACTCGCTTTTCTCAATAACGGCCCAAACAATTTTCATTAAACCTCTCTCACTTCGAGCGCTTCAATGGCCGATTACAGGAATATAAGTATCTATCTCAAAGAACAAGTCCATCAAGCCAAAACTATACGTAACAAAAATTAAACAGAACTGAAATGTCTGCAATATTGTTATTTGCGTATATACAGGTGATTGTGAAAGCCCTCCTTGACTGACTGACCCGTCCATTCTCCAGACAACACGAATTCGGCACATGTGTTAATAGGAGTTCGGTTGAGCGGACAAACGCGACATTAAAACCACAACTATTCCAAAATCAACACCTTGAAGCGCATTTTACGGAAAATTCACATGAAAGTAACCAAAACACTACTGGTAAAATATCTGTATTAAACGTTCGTCACTTAAACTAAAGCTTAGGTTGATCACCAATTTGTCATTATGTATTTAAAGCCAAAATGAAATCATACGTTCATAACAAATCACTTTACCAAGTTGTATCGGCAACAAGGTCAGCCCCATTCATTTCCACTAACGGACATGGAAATGGTGATGGAATTTCAGGCCGGATAGGGACTTGAACTGGGCATCTTTGTCTTTGTCGCATGTGTGGATTTGTGGTGGTGGTGGTGCAGCTGCTCACGGTTACGGGTACGGTGAGAATAGATTAGCGACGGTGCAAGAATGTGTGAGCCTACGATTCACATCGGTTCTATAGAAACAGTGCATACAATAATACAAAACATAATGCGCCGTAATAGAACGTTCCAAGGTCATCAACAGATATCCTATATCGGCAGTATAGGCACACATAGGTGTAACTACTTCTGTACGACTTGTGCACTCACTCGCCTTTCCACCTTACCACGTTGTTCGTCCTACCGAAAATATTACCTAAACAAGACAGTCGACTCCGGTTATAAGGCATCTACATCGGCTTCCGTGCAACAGACGCCAATCATTCGCAATACGTAAATGTTAAAGCCGCACATCATTTTCATCATAGAGAGGGCAGTGGCAGGCAGTACAGACATTGGTCTGTCCCAAATCATTTACAACTACACAGTTGTACTACTATCGAGAAGAATTCCTTACTTTAGGTTTCCTTCATTTATAAAATAGGTTTATAGATGGCACCTGGTATACGAAACATTAATCGGGTGTACGGCCTACACGTTCACTGCAACAGAAGTGGATTCGATCTGTTTGTTATGCACGCCTAATTGCTAAGCAGTAGGCCTACGTTTTAATCAGTAATTAAGGACCACGCTGGCATACACGACGAAGAAATTCACGCACGCGTTAAAGGTTTTCTTGTAATCAAAGTACGAAACAAACTGTTACACCTGACATCCAATAATTTTGTGAGCTTGTCCATCACAGTAATAAATCACTGATTTTTTTTTAATAAAACACGCTTTTTTATGATCAGTTTTTCTAGTTGTAAATAAATTCTTTTGATTTGCATACCTTCATATTTCACACTATTAAAATGACCTTGTTAACCGACGTGCATACAGTTTGTAATCGGTAACGCAGTTGTAGCACAGTAGATAACTGGGCTACAAAATAAATACATAAACACTAAATTGATCGACCCTTGAACATGAACGTGACAAACCACAGGTAGTTGGATTTACTTTTCCAACGGCAGTTAATGTAAATAGTTTTACAACGTTCAGTTAGATAAAAGCAATGAACATTGTATTGTAATGAGAAAATGAAAATGAATAAATAGATGAGGGGTTACGAGGTGTGGTGCGCGAGCAACTCCACCCATTCACCCATTCACCCATTCACTTAAGCGAATGGCCACAACTGAATGAAGGGCTCAACTTGATCTGATCGGTCCATCGACAAAGTGGGCCAAAATTTGTACTTTTTCCCGACCATAATGTGCAATGTGCAAGCATTTCAATCATACAACTACTCCTCGTCTGAGACAGTGCGATCGACGAGTTCATTATGCGACACTCTCGGCAGGTGAGGGAAAGTCTCAGTTTTAACACCCTCACAAAGCAACATTGGTAGCAAGCAGCCTACAACAAAGTCTGACACGATATTCCATGCCCAGATTACAACCGATCTTCATTGCCTCTGGAAGACAAAAGCGGTTTTTCGAAGGAACAATTGTACTACACGTGTCATAATAATACAAACAACGGAAAACGATAGACCTACATTTCGGTTTCCGGAAAAAAATTTCCACTCACATGACCATTTCCCAGTATCCAGAAAATATTCTTACAGGAATAGATAAAAATGAAAAAATGCCATTCTCCCGTTTCGTGATTTAAGACCATGTCGTCCACAATTTACTACTAAGAAAATTGAACATTACGGTATACGCAGTATTGGCTGGGATGGTATTTTCTAACGTGAGCATCGTTTATCCAAGAGAATTGTCTAAAGAAATGCTGGTCACATTTCTTAAAAATTTCATGTGGCGTTCAACAGGGAAGCGTTTTAAGTCCGCTCTCATTTTTAGTATTTACAAACTATTTACCTCGACACCTTTCACCGTATGATGTGACACTACTCCCGGATCATACAACAGTACCCATTTTTTAATCGACGTAACAAAAATCTCTATGCGAAACCAAAATGGCGTTTAAAACGACAACAGAATGTACGGAAACAATTACTTACTTTTAAATATGGAGAACACTAAAACTATTTCCTTCACAAATATATAAAATGACGCCTCTCTTACGGAGGCGTGTGGTAGAAATCGTTTTGAATGAAAACGCACTTATTTCGACGGTAGAAAATAAAAAGTTTTTAGGAGCCGTCTCGCATAATAATTATCCTAAGAAGATGAAATTGACAGTATTTGTGGCAAATGTAAGCCACACAGGAACGCACTCAACTCACGCTTACGTCACTCAGGCGTATCATTTGCTCGGAACCAACAGCAACTACGAATAGGCCTACCGACCGCCCTTCCCCTTCCCCTTCAAATCTACCCTCATAAAAAACAACTATCTTCATTCCTATCCGACTGGACACAAAAATGATTTATGTTTCAATCAACACAACACAGCCTGTTACGAAAAACAGGCTCATTACGCATCTTCGTCAATTTTCAATAGCTTGCCTCAGCATTTGAAAGAATTGCCGATCGGTGTTATCACCGTTCAAAATTAAATTGAAATCATATTTATTAAAGCAACAATATTTAATTCAGAAAAGATCGCAAAAAAAATCGTTCACGAATTCCGATTTTTCACACCTAACCAAGGAAATGTAAGTTACAGATGAGAAGTGCATTCGGTTGACGAGTGGTGCGTGCGTATGTATATTATATGGCCGTGTGTGTGTTTAAGGCCCGCCCGTTTGTACACAATTTTTTAAATTTATTAAAGCAGGCTATAAAGTCCCTTTCCTATTCGGAAAAGCTTCGGTTTTATAAGAGAGAAAAATTATAAATCAAAATTTTCAACATCTTAATTACAAAATTTCTTTTCAGCGTAAATATTGAAAAATGCATCCGTCTTGTTGTCTACAATAATTTATAAAAAATATGCATTTACGTATTTAAAAATCTTACGTACGACGGCCTTATCACTAACGTCAATTTCTCTTTTTTTGTGAATAGCAGCATATACTATCGGTCTATTTATTTATTTCCCATTCATTGATAAATGTCATTTTAAATAAACTGTCATTTTTAAATAAAATTTCTTTCCAACCGTCTAAATACAAAGACGTAGCACTACAAATCGGGGGCGACACTAAATTTGTGCAAAAATTATGAAAACATGTTTTTGTGTGCCTGTGTAATGATCAGATGCGGGTGATTAAAGGGCAAGACCCAAGCAGAGTCTGTCTACTCTACGCTAAGAGTACTCCGACGTAGGCAACCACCAATACAACTGAGCACGCGTATTAACTAAAAATACCCACACCATGATCAGAAACAAAATTCCATACAACACTGATTTGTCTAAGCTTAATATAATAAAAACACGTTCAATTCATTTGCTAGAAAATGTTTTATAAATCGAACATTAGTTTACCATTAAAAACTGAAATTTTACTATTGTTACATTATTATTATTATTATTATTACAATATTATTGATGATTAGCAGGTGTTTATTATAGACTCTAGTTTTATTTTATTTTTGGTCACAAGTAATACAAGACTAATGCGCTTGAATTATAACAGGAGAGTAAACAATTCCAGTGATTCGTTGTTTATCATTTCAGATTGTTTATTTCATATCATAAAAATAATTAATGTCTACGACTAGTTTTAATAAGTATGACTAGTTTAATACAACTGTTTGCACTTGCCCGTGTTTAACTCATTTTTAGCTCCATCAGTTATATTTTAGAATTAGTAGACCGAAGTTAAAAAGTTTGTAAGCTGTGTTTTGTTAACATGCGTGATAGTGAATGTGTTGAGATTTTGAAACATAAAATGGTAAACATTAAAAAGTAGACAAAAATTGTTTTGTTAAATGTAATTATAAAAATAATAAATTAAGGAGTCTCTTTATGAAACTACGATGATTACAAGTAATCAGAACGGTATAATTGAAAACGCTAAAAGGATAATGTTGATATTTTTATGATGGAACGTAGTGCAAGATAATTGTCAGGCGCCAACTAGTGTGAAACTTGCCTCGCGCGGAGTACTCTCATAGTAGATGGACTACCGTCATCTAAGCTAAGCGATTACGACGACACACACACTGTTCCTTCCGTTTCAACTGATGACTGTGTCCCTGATTGAGTTTTATCACAGGCATTACTGTCTCCATCCCAATGTACATCGCTACAAACAACTGCAAAGGGCAGAGACACTGCAGATATGCGAACTAAACACAACATTTTCCGCATATTACACCTACACGTATGCCTACTTTGCGACACCACATCCAACAGTGTTGTGATGCAGCCGACCTAAAAATGTTTACCATTATTATACTCGGTGAGTAGATGAACCTGTGTTCATCTGTGTTCAGTGAGGTGAAGGGGAAAATGAGGAGGCGAGATTTTAACTACAATCGTTATTGGTGTACATTGCAGAGGCAACACCGGTACAGGAGGCCGACCAAAAAACCACTCACTGCGGTCAGTCAGCGAATACTTAGCTGGGATGGGACGGTATTCTCCCATCTTGTCCCATCAAAGCCAGCGCACCCGGTTTCGATTACCGGTCAGGTCTGGAATTTTTCATCACCCAATATCATCTATCACCCTTCTCATCGTCCGCATCAGCAGTAATCGCAAAACGGTCGACGTAAAACAAAAAAAAATCTTCTTTAGCCGCTCAAGCTTGTTTTTTTAGCGATCAATAGAAACACTCGTTCTATCCGTCTCAACAATTTTCAAGCACTACACATTCGCCAAGTTTTTAGCCGGCAACTAATTATACGGGCACACAAAAACACAGCTAACTTCCCGAAACGAATCCACAACTGAAGTATGCATTGAAAGTTTTGCACAGAGCTGCAAAACGCTACCAAACATTACAACCTGCTTACCAAAATTATAAAAGTATGCGGAACGTGATAAAGTTTAAAGCGGAATTACAGAAATGTAATTATTTGATCGAGCACAAGACAATCAAGTATTACAGAAATTAGAGGAATTACAGAAATGGCATCGGTAGACAGAATCCGAAGAAAATGCTCCTATCCTGATATTTTGATTCTGGATCACGTAGAGTTTCTAGAGTCTGAAGGAGGCACTATTGACAAATATTGTAGGACATAGGAGACCATTGCTGGACAGATTCATTCCCACATCGTGCAAAAAGTATAGATAAACGTAGGCTCATACGTAACATTTAAAGTAGCGTAAGTGAAATCATATTTACGGATCGTTAAGAGTGTAGATCGAGAGTCGCAAACAGGTTTGGAAAATTCGGATTGTGACTATATTAACTGTAAAACGAAATTTATCAATTTTAAGAGGAAATGACCGCGATCGGTGCCTAATACGCGTGTGCTTTTCTCTTTTTAGCTTTCGAGTCGCTTATTTGATCGAGCAAAAGACAATCATTTAAGGGTCGCCCTGAACTCGCAGCTCAATTGAAACCGGGCGGTCACCAATACATGTTACGGGTGGAAATTGAAGCTCGGTAAAGATTGAAATTCAGCTGCCAGCAGTAGGCCTATCACTTCCCTAGCAGTCGCCGTCCATCTCTTCACCGATGAGTCCCAACGTATCATTTACCGCAGGTAAGAGTAACAGTGCAAGGTAACCCGAGAACAGGGACCAACTCCTTCGACGAAACAAAACGGCAAGCGCCTGATCCTCACCAGGACTTACCGCGTAGGCCTACTTATCACAGTAAACAGGATAAAAGACCGTATCCTGTACCGTACCCGTTGACAAACGCCCAGAGATGGACCAAACCGAACGGTCAACCTTTCACACGCTGTCTAAAAAGTAGTCTAGGACGTATAATTTCGTCCGCGACAAACGAGCGTAAAATACGATCTGATACAGGAATGGTGAAGACAGCGGCCAACTTTGCCGTAGACGAGGTGCCAGCGCCATACGACAATCTGTCGCCGAAACAGGAAACAGATCTGCATCTGCATAACATGTGACATGTTGAAATGTCACTTGACCGGGTGGTCATGCAACGCCTTATAATAATATTTAACATAATAGTAATCGCAATAACATTAATAGAGCCGATCAATTTACAAAGAACATTATTTTAGGAGCAAGCTGACAACACTGACGACTCGTTACATAACAACAATAGAAAAAGGGCCAAGTATGAAACCGTTTAAAAGTGACGCTCGCAACAGAAGAACGCAGAAAACGGTAAGGACCTAAACATTTTCGTTCCTCCTTCTGAGGCACCCCAACTAATTCTATCCACTTAAAATTGGAATTTCATTGAAAATTGGTCCACTTCATTTGTCCACAGTTAATTTCAAATTTGTTACGATCGGATGGCCACATTTGTTTCATTTCACAGCACTACATCATAAACTGCGTTCTAGGAACGGTATTCCGTGAGCTGGGTAAACAAGTAATTTTCTTTCTCGTGTTTAACTACTGTCTCATTCGATCGTTTTAGAAATACAGGCCAACCATTCTGATCGGATCCGTTAGAGAGCACATTGTATATACAAGTGAGAAACCGAGCTTAGGAAGCGAATCTTATCAGACAACATGCTTCTTATCATACACATCAAAGTGGGAAGTGGGAAGCGGTACGGCCATTCACCTTTTCATCACTCATGCAGACGGCACCGGCGCACCCAAATAAAAGGTAATTCAATTGTTGGTCTCTATTAAACTTAGCTTCGTTAAACAAAATAAAGGTAATTTTGTTTAAAATGAACGAACATTATTTATTGTTGGGACATATGGACAGAATAAATGTTAGGACGCTGTCCAACGATCTAAGCTCTAAGGTACCCGGAATGAATAAAGAAATACAAATACACATTACGTAGGCCTACAGCACAAACATCGCATCCGAACAGGTGGTCAACGGAGAAAACGGAAATGTATGAACCAATGCAAAGTTGCATCGACCGGCTCTTAACAAAATGATTTCGTTGCGACATTTCTTGTGATTACTACGCTCGGTAAGTAATCTTCCTACGATTTCTTTCGAGTGCAGCCAATTTTTACTTCTCTTACCTATATGAATATGTACAACGGAGAGTATAAATACGGAGAGTATTGCTTTCAAGTCGATTTTTCTACATAGAGTTTTCAACGGATATACACGTTTTCAAACCCCGTGAACCCAAAAAACATGTTTTTCTCGATTGGTGTGTGTGTGTGTGTGTGTGTGTGTGTGTGTGTGTGTGTGTGTGTGTGTGTGTGTGTGTGTGTGTGTGTGTACAAAATATCTCAAGAAAGGAACATCGTACAAAGTTGAAACTTGAAACTCAAGTTAGATACCACTAGAGAACCCGACATGAACATTTTCATCAAAATCGGCCACTGGAAGTCGTAACTTCGAACGTGTAATTTTTCACTTTTTGCGATTTTCTCAAAAAAACCGGCCCATACGATTTTTTTTAAAAATCGCCTCATTTATTACGTTTTTATGCAGTACAAGATAGGGTAGGCGCCTTGTCTGCTGAAATTCTTGAGAAGGCTGTTCTCTCGTAGAAAAAAATGTCGTTTTTTAATATTGCGGCCTTAATATGCATTTTAGGGCAAAAGAGTACTAAATCAAAATTGTAGAAAATTTAAAAACCTATAACTTTTATTCCAAACATTTCTTTGTACAAGGCTTAGTAAAGCGGTAATTTGTGATTTTATGGTTTTTTCCATGAAAATCTGTAAAAATTGTATTTTTTAATACTTCGGCCTTAGTATACATTTAACGACAAAAGTATATATAATAAAATTTATAGAAAATTAAAAGACCTACAACTTTTATTGTAAGCATTTTTCTCTACAGAGCCTAATTTATCGTCAAAGAGTGATTTTCCGTGTATTATTAAGCCAAACTAAGGTGGGTTTTATTTTGCATCATTCACTCATGATTTATTTTTGTTATGATTTTTGAGGTGTCTTTTGTTTATTTCTAATGTTAGGTTATATGGTTCATTATTTTCATTGGCAAGAGCAAATGGTGAGGTTTTTCACACCAGATTTATATAAATAATTGTGTTTGTTAAGGGAGAGTGAGGGACATAGCATAAGTGTAGCCACACAGGAAACAATATCAGTGATCAGTGTACCGTACCACCAACCGACCACATACTCACTCGCCGCTCGCTCATTCACAACACTCGTATACGCCTACATTCGCGGCGCCGCTGTCCATTTGCTTCCATCGTCACAACATTTCTAAGATTGTAGCCTACATAATCTACGTCATTACAATAGCACTGGTTCAATTTTTCAATACTCATTTATTTTTATTTGCCCGTCTGACGGCGGATGACATAAAGTTTACCGTTATTTTAATAAATGATATTATACTAAGCGCATGGTTCGAATTCGATTATAGGGGTAATGTTTTTAATAGGTGGAGTAGGTGCAGCGGATTGATACAAAAGACACAATCGATCACTGTGTCGTGTCGCTAAGCGCAACACTAAATTGTTTCAACAAAAACCTACTCGCTCGTGTCCAGGCAGAAAATAGCTACATCAACAAATTACATCCGGCTTAAAAACTAGTGGTTGTGGTAGCCTGATGAATATGTTTTAATGAATACCAACTCGATTGATTGACAGTGTACAAGAATCCCTTTTAAATAGGTTTTTTGTGGTAGTAAAATAAGTAAATTGCTAAGTGCACGTACAGGTGACTTGTACGTGGTATCGTTTGATAACAATGATCGATCGGGTGACACGCTTACTGAAGTAAGCGAGTAAGTAGTGGAGATACGTGAATTTTGCTTCGTGTTAATAGTTGGGTTTACCGGTTTCATCTCGATAACTCCTATAGGCCTACTCCCTTTTCAGAGTCTCCTGGATGCAGTTAAAAAGTGACGACGAGCAGCCGTCGTCAGTCGTAGGTCTACATGTACAACAAACAGTTCATACTCGTAATCGTATCAGGTGAACGGGTCAGCATGGAATCGACCGAACCGATCAGAAAGCGTCTGCCATCAGCCGAGGGCATTAGCATTCCTAACGCTGCTCTACAATCAACCAAGTAGGCCTACTACCACCCTACCACCTCATACATTGGAAACCGTGTCAACTTATTATTTCATCGTTCGCTGTTGAATCGGTTTAAAGAACGATGTCCGCTGTTAAAAATTACAAGACTGACTTCCAGAGAAGCAGAAAGCCCGACTCGCAACAGCAGTCGAAGGTGGTGGTAGGAAAAAATATACATCGTTACAACGCTGTCAACGAACCCCTGTCTCGTCTAACATAAAAGAACACGAATTTAAACAACGACCAACGAGATGGAATCATGAGACCAGTCATAGGACAAAGTCGGCACGCCCGCAGACAAACTATTTGCTTTCAATGAATTCCCTGTTAAAACACACAACTCATATCCTTGCAATAACAAAAGCCTACATCGGATCTCTGCTCAGCAATCGTAAATTTTAAACGCCGTAACCAATATGCAGTGATCTTTTACTAGACAGATAGTGGTCGGCCCGCCAAGGGTCCAACAAAAAACCGGAAAGCATTTCTAACGATCTTTTATCTTTGTAGTGTTGTGCGGGCACAGAGCCCGACACAAGTTCAGTGAAAATCGCGAGTAATTGCATTTTCTTAACTTTACATGCCGATAAAAAAGTCGTTGATTTTTTTGACCCCCTGCGGTTAGGTTCACAAATTATTATAACGGTCATGAAAAAAAAACAATTTACTACAGTCGTTAGTTTTGCAGATGCTTGTCCCCGTAGGAACACTTGGTTTTTACCACACCACCACACTCATCCAATACAACTTACTGCCTGATCATAGAAAATAGCATAAGGCGGCGGCGGCGGCGTACTGTACGAGCACAACATTCGATCGACACAGACTCAAATTTACCTTTCATCCAATAAATGATATTATTCCAAATCTGTTTAACGGTAGCGAGAGAAAATACGCACAAGCAGTTAACAAGTGACGGCGATCAACACAGATGTTACCGACGGCAAGCGCGAACACACTACCACACACCACACACTATTCTCACTTTCCTCCTTCTCATTCTGCACTCTCCACTCTCCTTCCGTGTCACTCCCATTCTATGAATGTGTGTGGATGTGGAGGGGCTTCATACTTCATAACTGTTACCCACACTCACTCTCCTCTCTCTCCAACGCTACACTATCAATTGCTTTTTTTTATTATTATAGATCGGCGGCGGCAATCGTAAACGTTTAAATCCGTCTCCTCCAGTACCGTACGCATCATCTGTACATGAACATGTTCATTTTCAGCGATTGAATAAATGAAATGCAATGCAATGCAACAGAGTCAACTTCTCTTTCAAACGAAAAGCATATTTTTCATGCGGTTTTAAGGAAAGTTCAAAACAACAAAATGATATGTATTTCAAACACACCAACCGATGTATTTCATCAACCGATTTCATAAAATCAGGCCACTAAAAAATGTCGATACATCTAGGTGAATACGTTTTGTCTTCTTCCGGTCCGTAATATATCTATAGTGTAAAAATACTAAACATGGTAGCGCACACATATCACAGGTAGACTTGGATAAACAATACACAATAATCGCACACAAACTGAAACCAACATCACACGCATGAAAAGAGCAGAAAATAGGGGTGTATGGAAACCCACAATGTACACAGGAAAAACACGCGTGGTATCACGAATCTCATGGTCAATATAGGCCTATTAGATATAGCCTACTGCATCGTATGGGAATGAGAGAGGTCCCATATCGAGTGGATACATTAACATGTCTAGATACTGACAAGATTCTCAGTACCGAGAAGTCCACAGTGCTAAATGCAAAAAAAACTGCCACATCCACATATAAAGCATCAAATTGAAACTGGGTAATGTAGGAAACAATAGATAAGAATCGCGGAGCAGGTAGGCCTACACCAACTATTGTTAACACTAATAATCAACTTATTGAGAATGGTTTAGAAATCAGTAATCATTTTAACGAGTATTATCAGGGAACAGCTTCAAAACTTAAAACAAATTAGGGAAACGATGGGATTGTATGATACAAAAGGTAACAAATCAGAAAACCAACCTCTGTTTAGCACAACTTCATTTGAGGAACTATGAACAGTTATTGATGGTTTAAAAAGTAAAAAAAAAAAACAGTACGGTTAGACAGGATCTTTTCAATTAATTAACTTCTCTGGAAGTAGACCGTGTATTTCCAATAAAACTGGAGGTTAAAATATTGCCAATTCTTCAGAATAGGGATAGCCAGTTAGTTAAAAACTAAACGCCAAAAAGTATTTTAAGCAGAATTAGTAACATTTTTGAAAAGGTAATGTTCATTAGGTTAATCAGTTCGTTGACTGCAAACCTTATCACCTCAGAGGATCAACACGGTTTTCAAAAAAGGCAGATCAACTAGAGCTGCAATAATATAGTCTCACTTATCGAGCAAGTAGTTGACATATCGGATGCAGGAGAGAAAGAGTTAGCGATGTTTTTAGATCCGAGTAAAGCTTTCGATTGTGTTGATCATGAAATCTTATTGAACACATTAGTCATTAAGTGTTAATGGTGCAGAACTGAAATGTTTCAATCTTACCTTATATTGGTAGAATACAATGCATGGAGTCAACTGGAGTTGTTGCGGGTAAATTTACAAAGATTGTGTCTGGAAAGGTTCAAGTCAAAGCAGGCATTCCACAAGGGTAAACTTTGGGCCCCATTTTGTTTCCGTTGTACATCAATAGGTTACCAGAAGTCATACCTAATGGCCGAGCGTTATTGTTTGCTGATGATACTTCATTAATCAATAAAGGTTGAAGTAAATAGACAACATGTTAACATAGAATCTGGAGTAGAGTTCCTCAATTGAATGGTACTAACAGTGAATGGGGCGAAAGTGTGAATACTTGCGGTTGAAAAACAAACATAAAGTTAAAGAAAGTAGAGAAGTGGATGTACTCATTCATAATAATAGTATAGACTCTAGGCCATGTAGAAGCAGTGAAGCCCTTAGGAGTATCACTGGATAGATATTTGTCTTGGCATTTCCACAACAATCAAGTTTGCAGTAAAATATCATCTGGGATATTTGCATTAAAACAATTCGCCAGATTAAATTATAAAAAAATTACTAATGGCAGCAGCTTATCAAGGTCTAATTGTGTCTCATATCCGTTATGGGATAGGTAGGGTTTTTGAAATTCAAAAGAAAGCTATTACGTGTAAGATGGGAGCTAACTAGTTCACATTGCCGACCGCAGTGGCGTAGTTGGTAATGTGCTTGCCTCTCATCATGCGCTCTTGTGTTCGAATCCCATTCAAGCATGGCATATTTTCATAAATTACAAAAAATAATTTCATCCTTCACCATCTGCATTAGCAGTAATCGCAGAACAGTCGGACTTTAAACAAAAAAAAAAACTAGTTTACCTCATGCAGGCCACTATTTAAAGAGCTTAAATTGCTTACAGTTCCTTCTTTGTACATCTTTGAAGAGAAGCACATGGATACAAAGCAAAATACCTTTGTACAGAATTTAAATGTCCTCAATCACAACACAAGAGACACAATCGATTACTATGTTGCTAAGCACAACACTAAATTGTTTCAATAAAAACTTACTTAGTCTGTACCGGTAGAAAATATATCAATAAATTACAATCAGGTTAAAAAGTTGTGGTAATCTAAATTTGTTTAAAAACATTACAGAAAATTCCTTGATTAACGAAACATTCTACAGTGTACAAGGAGTTCTTTCTAAATAGTTCTTTTGGTAGAAGAATACCTAAATTTCTAAGTATAGGCTGAGGAAACTAGTATATTGTTTGATAACAATGATCGGGTGACATGCTTATTAAAGTAAGCAAGTAGTGGAGATAAGTGAATTTTGCTTTGTGTTCATATTTGGGCTAACCAGTTTCATCTTGACAACTCCTATACTCCCTTTTTGGAGTCAATCAAGTGAGAATTTTGTTTTCATCGACTTGAATCGTAACATTCCAATTGGAATGAAATTGTCTCAAGGAATTCATCTGTACATAGACAATTAAATTGAGTCAATTAACCTCAAAAAAAATGTCTACATTTCAACATCGGTTTATTTGTTCTTCCCGGTTTGTTGAAAATTACAAAAGATTTCTTTCTGGGATTCATTCTTAAAATTCTTTCAGATCGAGAAACAAATAACACCACCGATACTGCCATTTAATTATCACTTTACAAATTTTAACTTACCGTTATGAAAAGAAAAATCAAGAAGAAATACTTTTCAGAGTATAATTTGATAAGAATATGTTTCCACACTACATTCACAACAAATTTTCATCTGTACAACCAGCACTGAATGTTTTGCTCTTTCTTCTTGAAACAGCTGCATAAATGATACTAAATAATTACATCTGTACCAAACATATCACATACCACATATCACACACCACACCAACACGTCATCAACTTCAACATCTAAATCTGTTCTATCCACAAGTTTGCTCGGTCCAATCGACTTGAGATACATGAGGTCATCAATACTGTTGTGAGGAGCATCCAGAAAATACAGTCACTATTACTCATCTTACAGCCACAAAACACACAATCATACTAGACCTATCTCACTACAGATTTCCAAAAGATTCAATGAATTTTGGCATTTAGGTTCCACACATGATAGGATTCAGCATAGGCTACCAATTTGTTTAAACAACACCGAGGGGTGGGTGATATCTTCATTATTAGTTTTACCAGAAAAGTCACATAACCAATATTATAAAAAGTTTAAAGGCAAATAAGTTTTATTAAGTAACATTTTTAATTTTCATGCGTATTAACGAATTTACATTTATAATTTTATATTTCGCATGAGTTAAGAGAAATGTATAGAATTGCAATTGAGAGTGTTGTTTGTTTCAGTGGCAGTATGACCACTCAGACTCAGCAGGTGAGTGACCCTGCCTCCCTGCCTTCCTGCCCCACCCCAAAACATGCGATCACGATTGTCACAAACATTTCAAAGCACTATCCATGCAACAGCTTCGTTCATCACTAAAACATTCTCCCTTTATTGCTGCTTTTTGTAACTAAAATTTTAGCCTTCATGAAAACGCCATAAAAGTCCTTCCTTAAAAAATGCGTTTAGAAATAACAGGAATTTTACTTAGAGAAAAAAATTCCATTTATTTAAATTGTACATCAACACTATCTGCAGGAAATAGTCTCAATCAGATATTAGACACTTAAGCCAGCACTTCTTTCCATCTGCAAAACACTAGTGCAACTCCATCTTTGGAATAGCTTTAAGCTCATTCAGTGAGACACTTTCAATCTCATCTATGCTTCTAAACTGACGATCCTTTAATGGTCTTTATTTCTCATAGCAAAAGTCACACAGGGTCTGGTGAATATGGAGGCTGAGGCATCAATATAGGGTTGGTTTTCGCCAAAAATTTACAAACAAGCGATCACATGTGAGCAGGTGCACTATTCTCATACAAAAGTCATGTAACGTTTCACCACACATCCAGATAATTTTTCAGACTGCTTTATGCAAATGGTATTAAACTTGTAGGAAGTATTCCTTTATCGATCGTTTGATGTCTTGGTAAGAACTCATGGAGCTACGCCATTAAAATTTAATAACACAGTTAGCATATCCTTCACTTTTGACTGCACTTGTCAGCTTTTTTCGGTATTGGCGATCCAGAATGCCTCGACACATAAGATTGAGCCCAACTCTTGACATCATATCCATAAACCTAAGAGTCAAACACCTGTTACAACAGTCTTCAGTGATTTTCCATCATTTTTGTCATCATTCTGTGACTCCTGAGGAACTTTTATTCGTCGCTGTCTTTGTTTGAAATTCAACAATTGTGGGAAGAATTCAACTGTTATACACAAAACATCCAAAAAAATTCATGGCATTAGTCAATTGATATGCCAATATCATCAGAGATTTTTCTGACTGTTCATAACATCATTTCTTTCACTTTTCCACATTTTCATCGACTGTCGATGTGCTGAGGTGTCCAGATTGCTCATCACCTTTGACAACTTTATAGCCATCTTGGAAAACATTCGTAAACCCTTGTTTTACTAACAGCAGAATTGAGTCTGAGTTGTGGCAGTAGTGCAGTGAGGATGGTTATTGTATTATCAGCTCGTAAACTATCTGTCTTTTGTGTTAACAAACAACTCAAGACATGAATACTATCAAAACTGACTATTATTTTACTAGATTACAAGTTTTGTTGTTTGTATTCATTTTATTCTTTTTTTCTTTTAGCATGCCTCCCGAAAAAAGGGCCACAGTGTAGACTTAAAAAGGCATTATTATTTTCGTTGTTAAATAGAAAACAAAAGAAATGTATAAAAAATTATAAAAACAATTTAGAAGAGACAATTGCAAAAATTATCCTTAAATAATAAAAAATGTATAAATTATACTGTCTCAAATTTTCATTTGCTTCTCCTGAAAAATGACTATTTTCAAGTTAAGACCTATATACCTTTATACCTATTACTAGAGATTGAGCATAGGGGTTTTCTTGCAAACACAAGGAGGAACAAGGGGAAGCTGGGAAGCTTTTACAACTAGAAAAGAAAAGAAAAGAAAAGAAAAAGGGCAACGAGTGTGCAAGGATGATTACTCTTACTCTAGTAGACATGGTTCTGGAAGAAAGATAGCGCTTCACTTGGACAAACAATAATTATGACATTAAAATGCGGTAATCAAGATGGCGTTGAGAAATTAAAGAAAATGTTTAACTCTGACTTGAGTAAAACTGTAAGAATGACATGTAACTGGAATAAAAGGAATAGCGTGAAGCATTCAGCCAAGACCAATCAAAGACAAGTTGTACAACTTTTACAAACTTGTAAAGGATATAATGCAGCGAGCCTTCATGGCAAGTTGTTATTTTCTGTGTTTTTCCAACTATTTAAAAATATACCATAATTCGTTTGTTCCAACCATGTTCTTCTACAAAGCCTAGTTTAGCATCAATTAGTGATTTCCCGTATTTTCAAGTTTTACAGAAGTTGATTTTCATTTTGCATCATTTACTCATGATTAAAATTACGCTGTTTTTTATTTACACTGTTTACTAATGATTTAACAGGCTATATTTTTCATTATTTTCATTGGAAAGAGATTGTTAATTGAAAATGTATTTGCTTTACCTTGTTGCACTCCAATTACATCATTTACGTAGAAACTCTGAGGAATCTATCCTTCTTTTATATTTTAAAATAGTACTTGAAATGTTTTTAAGGTATTTGGTGTACAGGGACATTGTTAGCCACATATTTTCGCTTTGAAGACAGGTAAGGATGTGGAGGAGGTGAGTGATGGTGGGAATAGAGTCAAGCAGCGGAAAGAGCAAATAGATCCGGAAATTGTTGATCGAGTCTATGAGGAGAGATTTTTTCAAAATATTTGGGGGCTAGCAGAGCACAATTTTAAAACGTATATTGTACAATTACGATGGACTCCAGCCAGAGATAATCATCAGTTACGACCAAATTTAACAGATGAAAAGTCTATTTTTTTAGATTGCAAGGGGCATTATGGAATCAAAATAACGGCCGTACTTGGATAGGTAGCAACAACTGAGAACAAGAAGATGAAGATATCGGGTGCTTACTAAAAAAGTGTCTTGATTGTCGATGCTCCTATAATAAGGTGTAGTCAGGGCCACTTTGACTGGTTTCTTCAGGCAGTCACTCCTTTACCACCAAGTAAAGGAGTGACGACGACAAGTAATCTAGTGAGCAAGTTCAATCTGTAATAGTGATCAGAGGCTTGTGGGTAAAGATGTGCGTGCGTGTGTGTGTGTGTACACATGTGCTGATACTGGAGTACAATTTGTAATATTACTATCAACAATTTTTGTGAAGTAGTAGTCTCTTGAAGGAATATAAAATGGTTAGAGCAATGGAGTGATAAGCGATCATCAGCTCTACAGGTGATGTGGCTTATTTCTATTGGAGGTTGTTTGGATTTAAATTAATTTTCTTTTTATATTAAATCAAACGAATCAATTGCTCAGTTTTACTGATGAATAGAATAACAGCTACATTAATCTATGGTTTAAAGTAAATTCACAGCATTAAATAGCAAGTTTATAGTATATTTATGTTCAATGGACTTAATCTTTTATGCTGTAAAATGAGAAACTGCTCTTTATCTAAAATATAATCTAATGCAATAACAATTTTGTACAATGATAAAAGTATCTGCTCACAATGGACTTCATATGATACGCATTCATTTCAGTATTCTTTCTTTCTGATACATTTTTAGAAGCCTAAACTTGATGGATGGCCACGTTTACAAAATTTTGTACTTCTTTTTTTCTTACAACTATTTCATGATAAATAATAATAATAATAAATAAGTTGTTTTTATCATTAATATTATAGCAGACTCAACGAAAGCGTAATAAATTATACAAGATTATATTTAACAAAACGAATATATTGTTCAGCGTAGAATACCCCACCCGAAAGGTCGCTTGATTTTTTCCCTAATTATTCTTTTGTTTTGCACCCACTAACTAATCTTTCCTCCAATATACCTGTAAAGACCTTGGCAACTGAATCCATGAACAAAATGGCCTTAGAATTAGAGACGCCATCGGCATCTCCCTTTTCAACAATATTCAAAAATATTGGAAAATAACTTCAACGATGTATTCATACTCGACCGGTGTCCTGTTATTGAATTGCTCACCACGAGCCGCATTTTCATGTAACATATCAAAACCCCATTCAATCTCACTCACATCTACCACCTTGTCCAATGTTATGTCCTTCACTAAGGCCAGCATACAATGTTAGACTGCTGTTCCTGTGATCGGCATATATAACCGTTTGAAATACTTAATCCATCACCCTGCACTTATATTGCCACCCCTCACTGCATTACTCCCTTTAAATCTTTCTTTTAATTTATAAAAACCCTTCCAGTCCTTGACCGATTTAAATTTTTCATTTGCATCATTAAAATATGCCACTCTCTAATATTTACAAACAACTTTATACTTGTTTACTGCTACGCAACTTGACTTTATAAAAAAATTCAGCAATGCAAACCACTGAAACAGAGCTGATTGACATTCTTTGTTGAATCAAGGCTGCTTCTTAAAAATTTTTGTCCCACTATTAAGCGATAGCTTCACACTAGCAGCAAGTTGAGCAAATTCTTCAGAAACTCTATTTTCATCCAGACGCCCCCAACATGACTTAGGCAACGACCGTAGTTCATCATCCTCACATTTACTCTTATTTAAACTCAAAATATTAATAAAGATAGGCATGTTACCCGAATAACGCTCTGGTACCACATAAAACGTTTTAATAAACGGAGGCGGTCTCCGTACCTCCACTCGAATACACTGCAATGACACACACCACTTCAACATCTTTACCCATTTCTAATACTATTCCACCATTCATATTTTTTAGGGAAATAAATCCTTAACATTTCCCCAACAAGCTACCAATTGTCCATTTTTAGCCTTCCCAAATGGTGAAGGAAGGGAGCATCTGGAAGCACATGCTCAATTAATTTATACCCTCTGATACACATTTTAAATTCGATTGACCTTCTCTTCAACGAAATAAAACTATCATACTTGCTTAACAAATAGTGAGTAATCATAATTCAGCTTACCCTTTAGCCTGCTATGTTATCAACCAAAATACTTAAATCATTTTCCTGTTCACATTTCCGGTTGACGGTTACGCCTAACTCCACTCTTCAGCAATGACTACTGCACCGCAATTAATTCTCTTAATCTTTCTTCTTTGTTTTGCTCACCTACACGCAGTCGCATTCCTTCCTCTTTTGTAAACTATACACTCCTCACTATAATTACTTGTAAAGTACAAGCACCCGTTGTTAAAATTTCCTTCTTCACCGCAAAAGGTTAGGCACTAGACTTTCTACTTTTTTTGAGAACAGTCTTTATGTATTACAAACTAGGTGCATAACTTTTTGGCATTACCAAATAAGTACAAGGCATGTGGCATGACAATAATCGGGTAAATGCGTAACAGTTGATGCCTCCGTTCCTGGCCACCCCAATGGATGAGTACGATTCACCCACAAGTCTTGACATGCTCCCAGCTAATCAGAAAAGAATTCCCTCACAACCTTCCCCCTGTTATTATTTTCTACATCATAGTCCAGTCGTTTAAAAATTAAATTGTACCATCTACTCTGTGTTCACACGATTTAACAACACTTAACAATTGCTTAAACGTTTACTTCAGTAAATGCACTATCAAGTGATGCAATGCCATCTTTTCCGGCTAGCCTAGGCAGCTTTTCACTTAAATCGCCCAAAAATCTCTTTTCACACCTTCCATGTATCTTTTATCTTTTACATATTGCTTCTTCATCCACTTTCAACTCTTTTCTAGCAGACTTAGCAGACTAGCCCAACCTTCCCTTGTGTCCCTTCCTACTCAGGAACCCATTTCACCTCCCATGCTTTACTAAACTTAGTGGCGAGAAATAATTTTTAATTTCCCTCGAAATTTAAATTCAATTTTAATAGCACACAACAACTTCAAAATAAAAAATAATTAAACAAAACAAAAAAATCTGGTGTGAAACACTCACACGACTTTCTCTTGCCAATGCAAATAATGAACAATATAACCTAAGCAGGTATAAAATACATCAATCAATTGCCACAAGGTTTAAAAAGTTGTGACAATTTAAGTCATTTTAAAAAAAAAGCTAAAACAATATTTGATTGATGAAACATTTTACAGTGTGCACGAATTCCTTTCTAAATAGTTTTGGTTGAAAAGTATTTAACTTCTAATTAAACAAATATTATGCACTATTTGATACAAAGGGGTTCATGACAAGCCTAATGAGTTAAGCAGTAGCAGGAAAAAATTATTAGTAAGTGATGAATTTATCATTGTTTTTTTTATTTTTAATTTTGTGTGATATTTGATTCAACGGGGTTCATGACGAGCCTACTGAAGTAAGCAGTAGCAAAAACAATTTTTTGGGGTAAGTGATGAATTTGGTGATAAACTTTTAGTTTATCAGTTTTATCTTAACATGTCCTATACTCCCTTTGGAGTCTCCTGGGTGCAAGAAAATAAGTAATAAAACATTAGAAATAAAAAAAAAATAACCTCAAATAAACCTAACCTTATATTAATCATGATTGAAAAACGCAAAATGAAAATCAACTGAGGTTGATTTTCATTTTGATTTGCTTAAAAGTACTGAAAAAAACTTTTTTCACGCTAAACTAGGCTCTATAAAGAAAAATTCTCTAAATAAAAGTTGTATATCTTTTAATTTTCTATACATTTTCTTATATATACTTTTGTTGTAAAATGCACACTAAGGCTAAAATCTTAAAAAATTGATTTTTAACACGTTTTCGTGAGAGAAAAACATAAAATCGCTACTTACCGCTAAACTAAGCTTTATACCAAAAAAATGTTTGAAATAAAAGTTGTAGGATTTAAAATTCTCCACAACTTTTATTACATACATTTTTGCACTAAAATGCATATCAAAGCAGCAATCTTAAAAAAAAACAATTTTTTTACGTGAAAAAAGCCTCTCCAAGAATTTCAGCAGACATGACGCCTACCTTATCTTGTAGAGCATAAAAAATTTAGTAAACGTGGCAATTTTTAAAAAAAATTGTAGGACCAGTTTTTGAGAAAATCGCAATAAAGTGAAAAATTACACGAAAAAACTACTATTTCCGGTTGACCGATTTTTATGAACATGTTCGTGACAGGTCCGGTAGTGGTGCCTAACTTAAGTTTCAAGTTTGTACGAGGTTCCGTTGTTGAGATATTCTGTTCACACACTAAAAACATATTTGGATTCAGGGGGTCTGAAAACGTGTAGATCCCGTGAAAACTCAATTTCGAAAAATCGACATGAAAACAATACTTTCCTTCCTATACATTCATATAGGCAAGAGAAAGTAAAAATCCACAAATTTTTATGAAATTTTATGCAAGTACACTAGGCTCACAACTATCCGGCTCCAGATATCCGAACCTCCGCACTATCCGGCATGGATCGTTGGTAAAAATAAAAATTATTAATGAATAAGAAAAAAACAAAATACAGTAAATGATAAACACCATTTACTGTAGCTACTGTATTTTGTGTTGCCTTAGAATAGTAAATGTTACACTGTACAGTACTACGTTGTATGTTGATTAATGCTAGGTTAACATTTCTTCGATCATGTTCTCTACTTCGTATTACTGCATGATAAATTTCAAGGTTCTATAAATATCAACAACACTGTGTATTATATTAATTACAGCCTACCCCAGTTGTACTGTACATTAAGCTAAATCACCCGTTAACTAATTCCTTTAACTACCTGTAAAAAGAAAACACAAATTAATGTGCCAATGTGCCCTACCGACTATAATATTATCAGTTATTCCTTATCGGTGTGAATTACTGCACATAAAACCAATTAATTCGTTATCCAGCTTTTTTTGCTATCCAGCCTGGGCTACCGCCACATTAGGCCGGATAGCTGCGAGCCTAGTGTAATTTTATACCAGAAATATTAAAAAAAAAATAATATAAATTTTTAATACATGCACAATGAATAGTAAAAATGTAATAACTCAATAACAGTGAACACAATAGAACCTAACCTAACCTCAACGGAAGCTAATTAGCAACTCCCACCAAAAGCAACATTTTAAAACATTGCTCCACTTTAATGTCATCTCATAGCAAAATTTTAAGCAAATTCTCTAATCCATTTTTACAGAAACGAACAAATTTAATCTTTTTGGCAGGTGACAACAGACTGAGCATCCGATGCAGCTATTAATGAACGGATACTTTTCGCACATATTTACAAACACAATAAGAAAGAGATGTGTGAATCGGACTAATACAACCCACAAAATTCAAAAATTCCTGTTATTCTTTGAACACACCTCATATATTAAAATGTGCATTCTAGGTGACAAAAAATAAGTACAACCGAGTTTAAAATTCGATACTACGACTCGACAGTTAAAAAATAAACAACTAATTAGCCTGTCCACTAAAAGGAATCCACTACAATTCTATTTGATTTGATTAAACCAACTGAAATGTAAAATAAAATTCATTACGCTATAGAAAACGTTGATCAGGAAATGAAGTATTCTTAATGGAAGATGTAGTGGAAGATCTACCGTTCTGAACAAGTTTTTAAATTATCTTACACCAAATGTAAAAATCTGTAATTACATAACATCATGGATTGTAATTGTAGTTTTTTATTGATTATATTTTACTTGCAAATACAAAATTTTAAATGACAGTATTTTCAGTACAAAGGCAACATTTGTTGTACATTGGTACAGTGGTCCCTCGTTATAACGTGGGAGTAGGCAGTCATTCACTGACCCACACCCACACTATCTCACCAACCGCGGTATAAACCAAGTCAGGAATTTTCACACTTACTACAAAATGTATTTTGCACCTATGAATGGTACAACAGCCAATATCATTAAATTATAATTACAAAACCCTAAAACTACATATTGCATACAACTTAAAAATAAAGTAAATTTAGGTGTAATTTTAAAGTATGTCGCTTAAAATACATATTGTAAACAAATTTCAATTCGCTTAATGTGTTTCAAAAATATATGGTTTTAAAAACAAATTAAAAAATATATATAGTCCTGTATTTTTAAATTGTGTAAAAATATGGAAAAAATTATCGTGGGATATAACTGAGCCCACGTTGGGGACCACTGCATTATGTGTTATGTTTCATGATGTCTATTCATGATGTCTATCGAGTTGCAGACAAATATGCATTTACCCATTTATTTTGTTGCCAAAAGAAGAAAAATTTTCTGTTTGTTTACTCCTATCACCCATATTATGTAGGAACAACATCAACAAAAAACAATTACATTACAGCCAGTAATGGAAGACAATGCTTGGCATACAGTTTATAGCTTATGTTAAAAGAGAGATGGCGGCCACAATTACCTCATCATTTTATATTTTTAATGAAAAACACAACATTCTGCGAGTATAAAGGAAAACTAAGGAACCAAACCAGACAGCTAGTTGTGCAAAATGGTTGACTAACAAGCAGTCCCGGCCTGGCTCATAGTGTTGCATTTTTTAATTTACGTCGGGCAGTGATTAAGTTGTATGACCACTGGACACGAACAAGTGCCAAGGTAGGCAGAGAATGTACTGTTGCACTTTGTTTTTATCTGTCTGCATCTATGTATAAGTGAAATCCACAAACCGATTCACAAAATCTGCACGACCAAAATTAACCTACAAATTTGAAATTCGTTAGCACCATCTAATTTCCATTAAACAATTTTTAAATACTTTACTTTAAACAGAAAAAAGTTAAAAACTTAACCAATCACTTTTTAAAAATTGCAGATTTACGGTTTAAGGACCAGAAGAGATTTATTTCATTTGAAGCCTGGCTGAGAATGCATGTTTGGCTAAGTAGGGAGATCAGCTGCATAGAGGAGAAGTCGTTTCTCCTAGTTGTTTGCTTTTGCTACTGTGCGTTTTGATCTGACTGAAAGTTCCAAAGTTGTCGGTACATAATTAAGCGTCAAAGTAAATACTGAGTAAATCTACAAATAAATAACAATTTATATTTTACTACATCATACTATATGTCTGGACCAATTCATCACAAGTTAACAGTACTTTGGTGATGGTATGCAAATCAACCTCTTTTTGTAGGGGTGGCTGCGGTCATCATGTGACATATTGTTTAAAAGCACTCATGGAGATGAGAAAAATAACATAAAATAAATCTCTCTACTATGTTCCAGTCTAAAATGGCGGATGGTCAAAGTTGTCAATTTTGGAGATATTGCTTTGTTAGAGCCAATTTCACAGCTGAATATCAGCTGTTTATTACAATTACAAATATCAGTGATTAATACAATTTTATTCAATTGTTAACCCGGTAAAGGTTTAACATTGTTGTCAGAGAGTGTTAACTAAAACATCAATGGTAAAAATAAAAACATATTTTCAAACACCTTTGTTGTAATGTTTTCTTGTAATTTTAGATCAGTCAGTTGATGTTTTCATTGTTTCACTGACTGTAGCCCAACTTGTTATTATGTTATTAGTCACTCCAGTTATACTCCTCAGAAGGGTTTAATGAATGAAAAGTGACTGCAGCAAGAGTATGTTTCTGTTATTGCAGTCACTTTTAAAAACCACGTATATAAAATAGTTATTGTACTATTAGTTCAATTAATTTTTAATTTGACGGTTTTTTTACGAAAACAATAAACAAATAAAATTATCGATGTGGAATGCTTTAAACAAAGATGGCAAATAGATGGTCGAGGGGGATAGTTCCTTTCCAACCGGGTTTCGATTAGGAATCTAGAAACAATTCAACCGTAATAAAACCAAAATTCTATTTTTTAGTCTTAATTAAAGCACAATAAAAAAAGTTAATCATTCTCCTCTTCTGAATCCCCAAATAAATGAATATTGAATTAAATTTCTAAAATTAAGGATATCTCCAAAATTGACAACTTTGACCATCCGCCATTTTGGACTGAAATATCGTAGAGAGTTTTATTTCACATAATTTTTCTCATCTTAATGAGAGCTTTTAAACAATGTGTCACATGATGGGGGTTGCTACTCCCAACCACCCCTACAAACGGGGTTAATTTGCAATACTATCAACAAAAGTTAAATATATCCACCCATAAAACGTCACGATCAAAAACAGGTGTTAAGTTACCAATAGGTTTCCAGAATTTTGGCTCACCCTATATTGATTTCAATAGTTTTCTGTAAAGTATGTCTAATTTCATAACATACGACACAACACGCACTACTTATGTCATACAAGAAATGATTCATTTTATTGTTTAAACAAAAATAAGTAGTCCTAAACATAAATAAATAGCCTATTTACGAATTACCTTTTACATAACATTAATCAAAAATTATTTAATTTATTTACACGTTTATAAATCTTCTATAATGCTAAGTTTGTTTTCACAGTTGATTTCTATTTTTTCAGACCCCCTCATTATTACTATTCGTAAAATTTTGTGGTGTGTCAGTTAGTGTTAGTGACACTGGCCTGCACTATCTACGGGAATAGCCATTTCTGATAGTTGTGATAGTTCCTGCCACTGGATATTTTATACTTTCCTTGATTTGAAGAATCCGATCAGTTAACAGCTCACTAATTTTTAGTGCTTTTGTCTGAATGATTCTCCACTCTCACCTTCCATGCAGATAAATTTGCAACAAAATATAAATTATTTAAAAGTATTCCGAAGAAATAAATAATAATAAAAAAAAGCCACAGACAATACACTAAAACGACAAAGTTCTACACGGACTTATTACTTTACACGTATTTTGTTTGTAGACATGTTTTCAGAAATTACATTCTTTCATCTTGTTAACAGCTTGCAGAAGTGAAATGACTGACTGGCTATCCCCACCCCAAAAATATTGCTACGCAAACATTCCATTGCATTCCTATGCAAACTTTTAAGCGATCTAACTGGTAAAGGCTTCAAATGAAACCTCTCGTAGTATATTTTAGGTCAAAAATAAAAAGAACAAGAAAGTACAAAAACAAATGCTACAACACTTGTACACATATGCTCGGTTTAATGGTAAGTTAATTTACAATAAAATTAGCTGCAAAAACTGCACAGGAATCGGTGAATTTTGTATGAAAACACATGTAACGAGAATGAAACAAAATTTACAATGCTACAATTCCTGAATTTAATGTTTTCTCATTTGACTTTCTGCAAAAGATTGCATTACAATCATTCTCATTAAAACAGCATTTTTAACATAAAAAAGTGCTACAGTTTTCATTTTCAAAATTTTGTTGTCCAATGCTCAGTTAAGCAAAAGTTTTTATACTTTCTTCTAAAACCGCATAAAGAACGGATGACCTGAAGATGGATCTGTGTGATACCCTACCATGCGTATTGCACATACAAGGAGGTAACAAAGAAAAAATTTTTAGTTGCCCACTGACAAGTTGACAACGACCAAGCCAGTTGCAAATATTTCACTTGACAAATGGAAAGTAAGAGAGGGGGAGGTTTGCTATAATCTTACTCAACATTGTTTAAACTTTCAATGGTATCTGAGATAGCAAAAGTAATGCATTTAGAGTAGAGCAAACAACGCAGACCAGGACACCCATTCACGTCTCCGAATTGAATTGGTGGAGATAATTAGACTAGAGACAGACACCCATCAGTATGACTATGACACCAGATTCATCTACTCACCCTTTCACAAAGCGGCACTTCTTCATTTCGGCCACGCTTCAGAGATGGAGCTCTAATCACCTTTTGATTTTTAATGCCATGATTTATCTCAGCCATCTTCCTCCGATAAAAAATAGAGAATCTACGCTTCCATCTTGGTGACACCACATGCTAAAACCAGTCGCATACCAGCCACAATCCACAATCACAATGCCACAGTATATCTGGAATAGAGCCAGCCCACTATATAACACTTGAAACCAACCGATGTAGGTCGATAGATTTCATCTGAAACAACAATCGTTACCCATTTCAACACGAATAAAATCCGAGTCATCGGCTCACAATCATCAGCAACACTGGAAAACAACAGGCAGAGACATTACAGAAACATGCCACACAAGATGGCCCAACTTTTAGCCGAATCACACAAACATACAGATGGATCGGCTTCCAAAACCATGTTTTTGACATTGGCTGTTAAAACATGAACATCTGTTGAATCAATCTCAACCATGTACACGTGTGACATACCAACATACCAACATAGATACCGCACAAGTAGCAGCACGCTAAGCACACTAAGCCGCCGTACCACTTGCTGTTGTTGTTTAGTGAAATGATAATTGACAACATCTATCAACCCTATCGCATTTCTCTTTAGTGATCTGCTACAAGAAAACATCTCATCTAAAATGAACGGTGTATGGCACCAGCCACAATTATCCACCGTTAACTTTATCTAAAAATAATTTCCAAATAAGAAACAAATAGTTGTTTCACGGTTCCCATCATTCACATTTTTCAATTTTAACAAAATATGCCCGCACATAATATGTATGCGCCTACACTTACATAGTAGTATAGCAACTTTCTGCGCACCATTACAATCAGTTGTTATTCAGCTACTTGTTTGGGCCCGCTTCAACTGGACCGATACGAAACAAAATAAAACCTTTCTATTCATTTACACATTTTCTCTTTAATAACATGACACGAAAACCATTCGGCCTTCATATCAGCGTCAGTGATACGGTTGCTGCCGACAAGACAGAATTTTAGTGGGCAACTCAACACTAGGATTTGAAACAAAACATTTGAAATGTTTTCTATGATGCTCAATTCGAAACCACATCTAGAAAAACCGCATCAAAATCTTGTCTTTCCAGAATAACAATCTTCAAATACACTATGTAAAAATACACACAACAAAATAAAATAATCAAAAACGTTTGGGCGCTTGCACCTCATATTCAATGATTACTCACACTGTTCAGTGAAAAACAAACTTTTAGAAATTGTTTTGTTGCCCACTTCTGGTGAGCAGGATAGATCTTATCTTGAAAATAGCTTCAACCAGCAGCTTTCACTGAATTCATTAATCATGAGGCCTCTTCACAACTAATGACAGCCACACATTTCATTTCTAACGTTCCAAGTTTGTAACTATTAGTAACAATATAGCTTGTAGTAATTTTCAGTCGATCCAAAGAAACAGTGGAAAATTACCTCGGCATCTCATAGATTCTCCTAAATTCCCATTGATTGCCACATATACCTACCGCATTCATATCACCTTGTCATAAATAGATTTCCTTCTAAGCATCTCGCTTCAAAGACTTAATGCAAGTACAAGCACGTGCTATTTCCAAGGAATTCCTGTTCCACTTCACGAATTAAAATATCTATCTTTATAGGCTAATACAAAAGAAAATTCTATAAACTGATATTAGAATGGTTAGTAAAAAATAAAATTGATCACTTTCTGGCTATAAGTAGCCTGGGCTAATACTGGCTTCACATTCTGTCACGGTTTCCTTTTACTATAACTGTAAGAGTCAACTGGTCTATAGCCGGGAGCTGACTTGTTTGCGACGACAGCGAGACTTGATGTTGTCATAGCAACGGTTGCTTTAAATCTTAAATCCACTGTAGCTACATTCTGAAAATATTTACCCTTCATATTATCAGTTGTTACTGTGAGATGGTGTTAATTACGCTCCCGGCTCGTTAAGTTATTAATCTAATTATTGTATGTAATCTAATATTGTTATTCACGGACTACTTATAAACAAACTGATATAAAATATAACACTCTGTAGTAAAATATTAAAAACTAATACATTTTTACTTTATTAAAGTAATATAATAAACTTTCAATTTAACTTTAATTTTAGTTTATTAATAAAATATTTTAGAATATTATTGGTTTAAAATCTAATAAATTATTTCGGTACTAGAGTAGTTATTCGAAATGGTTTGTGAGTGATATTTGTTAGAAAAGTGCGCACTACTACTACTATTATTACTACTACTACTACTAGGTGATAGGAGGAGGGCAATCCTCTCCAACCGAATTCCTTACGCTAGCAATCAAGTGAGCTCCCATCTATACATATTTGCTAAGTACCTAGATGCTTTTACACAACAGCAATAACTGATGGCATATTTTTATACAAGTAAAATGTTTTATGTATTTATCAAGTGACAATGAATAATGACCCCACCACTCACATCAGAGTGCTTAAGCCGTCGTCAAAATACAATAAAAAAGTAAATATTTTACATTTATTACTGGCCATAATAGTAGCTGGTCTCCATCAGCCTATCACCCATCACCCAGTCACTCAATCACAACTATTTAAACAGTATCTTATAACCCAACACTTACTAAACAATTTTCCATTTATTTTACCGACACATATAACCCGATTAACTATCACGGTTTATATCTTAAAACAAATTGATGTCATGCTGCAAAAATAATTTGAATCTTAAAACACTCGACAAAAATATGTTTACAATTGATATGGAGACCCATCGTCCAGCAGTTATTTAACGAAGATAAGGGACTCGGTGAGGAAGATGATGACCCCCAAACAGTAATCGCGCAAAACATTGAACACTATTTAATAAAGCCCTCGATCAATGAATACAAGAATGCGGAAACCCAGCTTTTCGCAAACGTAAACTAGAAAATATAGGTAAACAGGTAGCAATATCACTTCACAATTAAATTTTACAAAACAATTATACAACTTATTTCTCCACTTTTTAGCCTACCATTAACAATAATAATGCTAAATACTGATACTGGTTTGAATGCGTAAAGATTATTGTTTTATAAAACCTGAGCAATTAAATCAGATGTTTTATTGGGGTTAGGTTAAAAATGTAATGATACAACAAAGTGACACAACAAATAACGTTTCACATAATTATAGTACTGTAAATACCTTTGTAACTTACCTTAACAAATGCTCATTAATAAAATACCAATTTCGTCTCAAAACCGTTAATAATCTATTACAATACTTTATCTAACATGTCTGTTTACGTTGGTTCCCCAGTGACCAATGCCAGTGCCACTAAAATCCTGTAATCACCATCGACGTTAACCACTAACCCATAACTCCACAGACACAGACATTGCCCACGCTGGCCATCGACGTTTGTGCGTATCGTAATGTGAACGCAATTTTTTCAATATAAGGTAGTTTTCTACGCATACCGTATCTGATACAAGTATTACAAATTATAATTTACGACTTATAATATTTATTCTATCAACATAGATCAAAAACACTTAAACAAATCGATAACTTAACAAACATAACATTGCCAAGACCACATTACGTAAGTTAACTTTGTTAGAAAAATTTCAGTTAAACTTATTTACAGAATCTTTAAATATCTACCGTTTACCTAGTAGGACGTAAATGAATTACAATGATCTAAAATGTTTTCATGCAGAGTGTCAATGTAAGTTGGTAGTTATCATTTGGCGACAGAAACATCTATCGATAAAAATTAACAATATTGTAGTGTACAAAATAGTAGTATAATAGTAGGTATATTTTATGCATGGCAAGTCAACAATTTTGGGATAAGGAAATGCGAAGATTAAACTGCACTGTACGTAAAAAGCTGACAGACCAGGCATGGCTTGGCGTGGCCAAAGAAAACTGCAAAACCCTGGACCAAGATATCCAAACGGCCAGGCCGTTGGCGTAGTGGTTAGCACAACTGGCTTCTACGCCGGGGTCCCGGGTTCGATTCCCGGTTAGGCCTGGCATGTTTTCATCACTCATTTTCATATATCATCATTCCACTATCTGCATTAGCAGAAATCGCATAACAGACGTAAAAGAAACAAAAAAAGATCGCCAAACATTACAACTAAAACATTCACATAACTTACATAACGCCAAATATATTACAACTAACCGATTACAAATTAATTAATTCTAATTAATAGTCTATGTAGACCACATGAAATGACTGGATGTTTCTACAAGCTCGTTTTAAAACCCGTATTCACGGCATTCACTTTTCTCCTTGCTTAAGTCCACTCGGTGCCTGTTTTTGCTCTTCATGGAAACCCTTGAAGTTAGTAATCAGTAATCTCAGTTTGGTTCGAACCATTTTTATTCTTGGTTTGTTAGAAGCATTTGCCTGTTTTGGTGCAGGAGGACGAACCCCATAAAAACTATTTATTTATGAAAAAAATCATTAAAATAAATTAAACATAACTTGATACATATTTGTGAATAAGTTTGAACATGAATTGAAAAGACTTTTGATATTAACGAAGAACAATAAGAAAAATTACTTAATAGGCCTATTATGCACAAGATACATTACTTTTTACTTTCTCTTGCCTATATGAATTGAATACATAGGAGGGTATTATTTTCATGTCGAGTTTTCACCGGATCTACACGTTTTCAGACCCCCTGAACCCAAAAATATTATTGTAGCCATTTGTCTGTGTGTGAACAGCATATCTCAAGAACGGAACATTGTACGAACTTGAAACTTAAGTTAGATGTCACTAGGGGACCCGACACGAACATTTTCATCAAAATCGGTCAATTGGAAGTAGTAGTTTATTCGTATAATTTTTCACTTTTTTGCGATTTTCTCAAAAACGGCTCCTACGATTTTTTTAAAAATCGCTTCATTCACTAAAATTAGATAGGATGTCTGCAGAAATTCTTTTGGAGGTTGTTTTCTCGTAAAAAAATTTTTTTTTAAGATTGTGACTTTAATATGCATTTTATCGCAAAAACGTGATTAATTAAAGTTATAGAGAATTTAAAATCCTGCAACTTTTATTTAAAACATTTTTTGTCTAACGCTTAGTTTAGCGATTTTCTGTTTTTTTTTTCTCACGAAAACGTGTAACGAATCGATTTTTTAAGATTTTAGCCTTAGCATGCATTTTACGACAAAATTGTATAAAATCAAATTTATGGGAAATTGAAAGATCTACAACTTTTATTTACGGCATTTTTGTCTACAGAGCTTAGTTTAGCGTGCAAGAGTGATTTTCCGTATTTTTCTGCCCAACTGAGGTTGATTTTCATTCTGCGTCTTTCACTCATAATTAAAATTAGGTTATGTTAATTGAGGTTAGTTTCTTTTTTATTCCTAATGTTAGGTTATATTGTTCATTATTTGCATTGGCAAGAGAAAGTTGTGTGTGTGCTTCACACCAGATATTTTGTTCATTGGAAAATCACCACAAACTTACTCAATGAACATATTTGCTTAAACAAGACAGTTATATCCAATTTTTCAAAAGTTGATTTTAGCAGACTTATTTTTCTAGCATGAACTGTTTCAGTTTCTGTTAAAAACTGAATAGTAGAAGCTCTTTTCAATGAGACGGTAGGTTGTTATGAATTTTGGCAGAAGCATAGTTTTTTTGTTTTTTACTTGCATCCAGGAGACTCCAAAGGGAGTATAGGACATGTCAAGATAAAACTGATAAACTGAAAGTTTATCACTAATGATAAATTCATCACTTACCACCAGAAAATTGTTTTTGCTACTGCTTACTTCAGTAGGCTTGTTTTGAACCCCATTGAATCAAATTTCTCACAAAATTAAAAATAAAAAAACACAATGATAAATTCATCACTTAGGGCTACCAATAATTTTTTCCTGCTACTGCTTAACTCAGTAGGCTGGTCATGAACCCCTTTGTATCAAATAGTATACAATATTTGTTTAATTAGAAGTTAAATATTTGTCAATCAAAACTATTTAGAAAGGAATTCGTGCACACTGTAAAATGCTTCATCAATCAAATATTGTTTTAGCTTTTTTTTAAAGTGACTTAAGTTGTCACAACTTTTTAAACCTTGAGGCAATTTATTGATGTATTTTCTACCTGCATAAGTTGGTTTTTGTTCAAACAATTTAGTGTTGTGATTAGCAACATAATAATCGATTCTGTTTCTTGTGTAGTGGTTGTGAACATCTAAATTCTGTAAAAAGGTATTTTTCTTTACGTACATTATCACTTCAAAAATGTACAAAGAAGGAACTGTGAGCAATTGCAGCTCTTTAAATAGTGATCTGCATGAAGTAAGGTGGTTGACTCCCATCAGTACGGTGCTTTGTTCTTAAGTTGCACAGTTCTAAAACAATGATCGTATCTGGATGGGCAGAAATGGATTTGTTTTATTCTTCTTCAGAAATAATATACTCATATTATATGGAAATGATAGTAGATTTAGTCCTTTAGAAAAGGGTTTAAAAGAATCACATCTTTCGTTCGTGATATAGCTCGAACATTGCATTTCTGTATCATTAAAATGGCATCTGCTTTACCTCCCCCCCCCCAACCCAGAGATCATTATGATGTAACATTGTAGAGTTTGTAGCAAACCACAAAAAGTTTGGAGGGGAAGCGAGCGTATTAGTAGTAGGCACCAACAGCGAAAGAGGAGAAGCGGCTGGGTAACTACTATACTATCACAAAAACATTAAACTCAACTGCTACCTACTTACCAAATTTAATTTAATGTTTCAATTCCCGATAACTCATCTTCACTTATCTCATTTCCGTTGTTTTCATCACTCTCATCACTTAAATCACTATCATCGCTATCGTCATTTAAATTTATAATTATATTGTCAGTGGCATTGTCAATTAAGGGTTCCCGACACAGATACAATTTCTCTATTTTCTTGACATGATCGCACCTCAATTTCCATTCATCATTCGTCATTGAATCTGCAAGTTCCTTAATTAAATTTATAGCGTCATCTAATTTGAAATTAACGTTTTTTTTGCGACATACTCTTTTAAAACCGCCCAAATTTTTTCAATCGGATTTAATTCCGGAGAATAAGGAGGCAGTCTCAAAACACTGTGACCTTCCTCGGCTAAAAGAAGAGTCTATTTTGAATAATTTAACGCGCGATTTATGTAATTTAATTAACTTATACAGTTCTGGTTTGCACGTTGTATTCACGAATGTTACGTCATTTTTCAGAAGCCAATTTATCATGTCTTCTTTTCGCGAGTTTGAATTCGGAACACGGTTCAGTTGAACGTTATGATATGAAGCATTATCCATGACAACGACTGAGTTAGGGGGAAGATTAGGAATTAATTTTTCTTTTACCCACCGTTCGTATTTTTCATAATTCATATCGTCATGGTAATCTCCTGTTTTCCTACCAGATTTAAATATAAGAAGCGCGTTCTTGATAAAACCATTTTCGTGACCGGCATGAACAATACAAGCGCGCTGTCCTTTAGATATTGGAGCAGCAAGGTTACGGTCGGAGCCATCGTTCCACGATAGAGGCTTAGTATGACTGGCATGTACGTAGGATTCGTCCGTGTAAATAATAGGCCTGTTTTGGTTGCGGTACTCTTCAATGGCTCTTAAATAACGTAGCCTCAGTTCCCGATTTTCTGATCTTTCAACTAACATTTTCCGATTATCAATAGTTCTTTTCCATTTGAACCCCATTTCTTTGATTATATGCCACAATGACCAAAGGCTTCCTTGAAAGTTTATTTTTTCTTTTACCACCGGTAGCAACGACCTAAGAGTAACGCGTTCACCTTTTTCAATGTGAAAATTGTAAATAGTTTCACGAATAACACTTTTATAAAAATTGTCCACTGTCGTTTTAGGTTTTTTGGTGTTACGATTTTTTTTAGGAGTACTGAAGCCTTTATGGGGGTTAGTTTTTGCTTCTTTTACAATTTTTTGAACGCTGCTTATAGAAATTCCCGTAGCTTGGGCAACACGTTTCTGAATTTGTGTCAAAAGGATCGGACCACGTTTTGCCTCATCTGTCATAAATTTTAAAACATTAAATACAACTTCTCTCGTCTGGCTATGGATAATTTTGCGCCCCCCAATTTTTTTTACATACCCCACTACTTTCATCTTCCATAATTTACCTGAACTAAATACTAACCTACGATTAACTTATAGTGTAAGGAAAAAACGCGTTGTGATCAAGAAACCGGAAATGTAAAAAATTAATGTAACGGTGCCGAAGATCATGTTACTAAATCACTATAGTTATAATATAGTACAATGTTTTCAATCAAGCTAATAGTATACACTCACCACAGTAATATCTACACCATGTTTAGGCTACGGCAGTCTAGCTGTGACTGAATTACAGAATCCCCCTCCGCTAGATTTGTGTCGTCTCTATGGAAACCGTTCAAGGAAAAACTTTTTATTCAATGCAACAAGCTATACAGTGGAACCATGCTGATTTGAAAACCCGCTAATCCGAACACGTTTTGACCCCAAAAAAATTAAAAAAAATATTATATTAAAATAAAAAAATGTTACTTACTGAAACAAAATAGTAGTATAAATTCAGTACTGTACATATGGATAGTTTACTCATGAACGCATTATTGATCACTTTTCACAAAGTCAGTTATCTTTTGTTGGTGGAGTGATGAGAACCTAGGAGACGTCGCTGTATTTAACCACTGTCTCATAAACATTACGTCTGCAGGTGTAGCGTTAGGATGCTGCTCTATGTACTGCAGTGATTTCTCCATCGCCTTTGCTGCTTCCGTGTGTGAAATCGCCGGGACTCCATCTGGTTCATCTTCCACATATTCGTCTGAATCGTGATTAATTATTGAAACAATTTCCTCATCAGTTATAATTTGATCTTTATCTGCCGACAACCACTCTGCAACATCAGTGTCTTCACAGCCTAGGATTTGTTTCATAAGATCAATAACTTCGGGTTTCTCATCTGTATTTTCTGATAATTCCGTGAAGTCATAGGGAAAGAAAGTGACTGTTGAGCTATAAATAACATAATAGGGCACGCCGACGACTGTCAATGACCTTCACGCTTGCAAACGAACAAAAACTATTGGAATGGTGCAATCGCTGCGTCGGGCAGAGGGGCAGTTCTGTAGTTCGTAATTACTGTAGGTAGTGTTTTAAACATTTTTGTTTTTCTGTTTTAAATGGCTAGAGAAGTTTATTTAATTTTTTTTATACCTTTATCAGTATTTGGTTACTAGTTCAGTAGTCTATTAATGTTTCCAGAACTATGCCTAATATAACATGTAATAGGTACATTTTATAAATGTTTCTTGGAAAAACCCGGATAATCCGAACTAACTGCCAATCCGAACGGGGTTCGGTCCCAATTAGTTTGGATTAGCGAGGTTGGACTGTATTTTAAATGGGAGAAAATTTACTTACCATAAATATTTAATTTTACTGCAAACAAGTTCGATATGGGCTGTCCCAAGACAGTTTTCTGTCCAACATCACTCCTAATTATTTTGAACTTTTTACAGTAGCTATTGATACATCGTCACTAATGGAAATATTCATACTTTTCTTCCCAATTAATAATAATAATATCCTAGAACACATGCAAACAGTGAAGTTTCTAGGAGTGTCACTACATAGATCTTTGTACTGATCTTATCTGTCTGTCTGCATTAGCAGTAATTGCAGAACAGGTAAAATATCATCTTACATATTTGTATTAAAACAAAGTACCAGATGAATTAATATAAAACTGGTAACAGCAGCTTACCATGGTTTAATTCTACCTCGAATCTAGTAAGCCATCTATTAATTGTATTGTGTGAGAACTGACCTCATGCATACCATTATTTAAGGAGCTTCAATTGCTTAGTGTTCTTTCTTTGTGTGTTTTTCAAGTGATAATGTACGTACAGATGTAAAGCAAAACACCTTTTCACAGAATTTAAATGGCCACAATCATGAGCTTATCATAACAATTAACAGTTTCAACAAAAACCTTCTGATGCAGGTAGACATTATATCAATAAATTATTACAAGATTTAAAAAGTTGTCATCTAACTTTGTTTAAATACTCGATTGATGAAATATTTTGGTGGACAAGAGTTCCTTTCTAAATAGTTTTTGGTTGAAATATAAATTAAGTTTTAAAGAACACAGAATAAAATTCTGTATTATTCGGTAAAATTATTGGATGTCTCAACTAATTGAAGCAAGCAAGTAAGTTAAGTTTACAGTCTTTCAATGAGCCAATCGACACTCGAGCACTCATATGGTAATTATCTCGCACCCCTTACTTTACAGAATCTTTGCTTGCAGTGCTGAAGAATAGCCAACGTGTGGCACAGAAAAATTATGACTTATTGAGTGAAGAATGAGTAAAGCGATTATAATAGATATTGCATCTGTTGATAATATCCTCCTCACGCCCACAACCTCAATTTGTTGTTAGCTGTTGTCAATGGCAGCTTTGGAGCATCAGTAGGTGTTAATGAAGCACAAAGGAAGAAACAAAGCAAGTATTTTACCAATAAAAGACTGTTTTTCAACTTTACAACGGTAACAAATCATATGAGAAATGCATTATGAACTAGGTCACAAAAGGCACTTCTCATTGCAGCAACCTCAACATATCGTCTTACCTGACTTCATAACCATAAAAGAATTCAGACACATCTTTGCAGTAGATCCTTGGTAATTTCACACGTATATGTTTTCCGTTTTTGGCAAGAATCAGATGTTGCATGTGCAATTCTAAGAGGAACAGCACCACCCACAACTGATAAGCTTACAAATTAACAATACTTTCAAGTAAAATGGTTGCCGAAAAGTATTCATTTTTACTAAAATCTACATTGTGTTACTGTTTTCTAAACTAAGAACTTATTTGAAAAGTTTCAAGCGTGTTGCTCTAAACTGAATAAACTGACTTTTCATTTTGAACCAGCTTAGTTGTTGAATAATTAATGCAGCATTTAAATTTCTTCGGTTCCGCTTTAAATACACTTGCAGGTGCAATTAAAGAATGGCAAGGAGGTAAAAGCCCCCTCACACTGCCAAAGAGCCACTTTAATGAGTAACAATTTTTATTTCATGTCTATCAATCATTACAGCACAGAATTTATGTTACAATGAAATAACTCCAAAAACATTGTTTTTCGAAGCATAATTCTGTGCCCCCTGAACACCTACATACACAACAACTCGGTCACAAATAGACTGAAAGTGCCGACAGATAAATCATCTGTAGGAATCGGCAGCAATCATTTACAGGACGATATAACAAGTTCAGTTGGTATTAGACACCAGGTTGTCAGTTTAAGCCATACCAGCCGACCAGAACGAGAAAGAACCCGTTAAATACTTGCGATGAAGATATGGCACAATCACAATGTATTATTTGTATTATTTGTGTTGCATTATTTGTCAGTACCGATTAAGATATTCAGAAAATAACCAGTCAGGATGACCATCTGTGTAGTGAGAAGCTGAAGCGGTGGTCAGATCCCTCCCTTCACTTGGGATCACAGGTAAGAGGAAATAAAACTCAACAGCTATAAACAAGCATCCATTTAATTCACCGATAAAACCTTAATCATATTAAGATTCAATACATTTAGACTTCACACATATCAAATTAACAATACTGCATCAGAATCTAGTAGACTTTACTTTGACAAAACCTTGCAAGAATTTTTACATGTAAAATAATTTAAAATTATTCATCACCACTTTGTACTCAATAGATTAACCAAAAGTCTATCCGTTCCTGAGTCACACCAACGGTGAGAAAGAAATATGTGGACTAAGTGTAAGCATCTGTAAGATGGATTCAATTAATGGTGAACTCACACAATAACACCGATCATCAAAAGGAGTAAATGGTCGGTTTCAAAATTATCACTCAACTCTGTCAAAGTACAAAGTTATCTGAAAGGCATAACAACAATTGTTTGTTTAGACCGACACCTTCAGTGAGCATAAATCTAGCAAACAGGTAGACCCGAATGATCAGAACCGAGGGCTGTTAACACAGACAAATGAAGAATGTAATAGAGATCGAAAATTATAAAAAAGAAAACCAAAAATTAATAAATTAATTTTTGACATCTAAGTTAAATGCGTGATTCTAAGCGGTCACACAATTACAAAGTATTATACCTGTAAAGAAAAAATATTTATTTCACGACATCATATTGGTTATAACACTTTAATTAGTAGATTTACTGACGGTCACTGAAATAGAAACCATCCGTTTCTTATCGATTAAAATTAATATCATACCTAAAACTTGTCAGCAACAGCTGTCAACTGCACAGTACCAATGAGCTCTGTTATCGCTTCAATGATATGTCAGAGAGATCAATCGACTACGCAAAATAATTTTAAACCGAAGCTCATTCAGCTGTCCAAGAAGTTGAAATAAGTTACAGTTTGAAATGAATAAAAAAGTCAACCGATAATAGAGCATAAAGTTTAAGAGAAAATATACAGAATAAATCCATAACAGCACTTGATGGAACAGGTCGTCTTTTCCAAATAATGGAATGAAACGGTGACAGTCAAGGATACCACCAACACAAAAAGTTAAAAAGTGTAAACTATACATCGGTTCAGTGCCCAGTGGCCACCTTTCAGCACCACTTAACTTCTTTTCGCTGCTAGACAATAAAAAATCTTTTTCTGGTGCAACCGAGTAGACGATCGACTCTGTATCAGAATGACTAGAAAATAAAATGGTCATTAAAAAAAAAGTAAAAATTCTTGCAATTGATAAAGAGGGAAAATTTAATAATACTGCAATACATATAATAAATAACAATAAAAATATGTATACAAGTTTAAGTACACGATAGTGCAAAGTAGAAAAATGTTTTTCATAAACATAAAAAAATCAATAAAATTGACCTCATAGCAAAACCAAGTTTTTGGAATCCATACGATGAATACAGAAAATGAACACGATGAGCTCAAATACTAATAATCATATCATATAAAAATAACAAAAGTTACATTTATTTAAATATTATCAAGACCATTTAAGATAGGAGGCATCATACCGATGACTCTCATGCAACTATTTCACCCGACCGCATTGTTTAGATTATTATCTGTGCTAAATCGGTACACCATTTCCATTTTTTAGTATGACATTATAAACTATATTTACAATAAAACGATAACGATCTAGTTCCGGTTAAAAGGAATCCCTGTTAAAAAAAGTTGATAATTTGTTGGACAATGGACAAAATGAATGATCGATAAATAATTATTTACAAAATTATTGATTGACCGGTTGAAATCTTTCTTTCTCCTATTCATCTTTATTCGTAACATATGCGCACATACAAAATTTTGTTACAATATCTTAATCCAACATAAGCATTTCCGATTCGATAGCAAAACTGGACACACAAGTCTGTTCCGATAGATATGTCTAATACCAATATGTCACATACCGAATTGTTTTAGGAAATTTGACACCCGACTTGACTCTGTGGCTGTCAACGAAAGCATGATATGCACCGAATGATACTTTTAAATCGAATGACCGGGTCAGTTATGTCTTAATAAAAGCGAAAGCTCTTAACAAGATCTATTTGATAAGTGTTACATGTGTCACCTGATTCTGTCAGAAAACAAATACCATATGCCGATGAAAGAAAAAACATTTCAAATTTAAGCTGCTCTACAATAAACAAACTATGAGGGCTAACCGACTAATACTCGGATGAATACAGCCAGACAAGCAATCCATATTTATGTACATTTCCCCCCCGTCTCCCCAAAAATCAAGAGAATAATTTTAACAGGATCATTCCATTTTTCTGGATGATAAATTTTACTACAATTTTTAATAACTTAAAACACAACTTTATTTAACCTTTTCAGTGATATGACAGTAAATATAACTGATTGTGAGTCTTGCTCTTTTTCTTTCTTTAGTAAATATTAAGTTATTTCTTGGGAGTACTTTTTCTCACCTTCTACCAAAAGTAGAACTTTGAAGAATATTGTTTTAACTGGCAAATTTTTATTTTTTTAGAAATCAGAAAATTACACTCAAATTATACAAAATGAGCTGATCATTAATTTTAGAAAAAAATTAAGGTATGTATCACAGACACTTGTAGAGAAGAAAGATGCATGGAGATGAATGCCCTTGAAAATTATCATATAAATGTCGACTTAAAAAGCAGTCGCAGTAAAATCTCAAAAACTGTCAAGTCAATTTATCCTTCGATTCAACAGTCAAAAATCACCAAGTGAAAACAAAGAATTTTCCATCTGAATTTTCTATAATGGTAAGTAGCAGGCTCTATAACAAAAGCAAAGATTTTCACAGAACTTTGCATCCGGAGAGAACACTTCCAGAGATTGTTACTTGTTACTTATATTTACACGACTGATATTTAACGAACAGAACAACAGCAGCGTAAAATACACTGCACTAACAACTTACAACACATGTTCGCCAATAAAACAAATGAAATCTTCTAACAAATAAGTAATAGATACAACTTCAATGATAACTTTCCCATCGACTGGATGGATGGAGGTCAAGCATGTACATGCATACTTCACTTACACTAAAATGAAATGAATTTCCTTAAATATTAATATTACATCTCGAATAAATAAACAAATAAATGATCGACACAGCTCAATAAATTCATCTCACAACCGATCTGAATAATTAACCGTAAAAGAAACATCAACTGGCCTGCCCTTTTCATAACACAAAATTGACCAAACTGTATGACACAAGTATGAAAATAAATTATGATACAGATTAAAATATGAACAGGTACGCAACTGTGTAGTATGAATAATAAACACATTGCATTTCAGTCGGTTGCTACTTGACATGCGATTAAGGTTCCAGTTGCCAACAGACTGTCAACTTTATGTCCAATAATAAATAATACAATCACACAAAAACAGCAAAATTTCAAATAAGAATCCACAAATTAGCACAAGAATTAAGTATTTGGCTTCCCTACAAAGCTACAAACCACTTGTGTTACCTGGCCCCTGAATTGTACAACCTACTTCCTACAAATTGTAAAAGTAAATTGAACATGAAAAAAAGAGTTCAAAGCAGAATTAGAGAAAAGTTCCTAGAGAGTCACTGCATCAGTAGGGAAAACATGAAAGAAATTACGAGATTTTGGAGCTGGCAACCAAATCCGAGGATCAGCATGGTTTCCAAAAAGGTAGATCAACTAAAACTGCAATTGTTTCACTTGTGGAGCAAGTAGTTGATATATTGGACGCCGGGGAGAAAGCATTGGCAGTGTTTCTGGATCTGAGTAAAGCTTTCGATTGTGTTGATCATGAAATTTTAGTGAAAACACTAGAGTCATTAGGCGTTAGGGATGTAGAGTTGAAATGGTTTCAATCTTACCTTATTAATAGATAACAGTGTGTGGAGTTAACTAGGGTTGTTAGAGGGAAACTTACAAAGGTTGTATCTGGGGTTGTATCTTCCACAAGGGTCAGTTTTAGGTCCAATTCTGTTTCTATTGTACATTAATAGGTTACCAGAAGTCATACCTAATGGCAGAGCTTTGTTGTTTGCTGATGATACTTCAGTAATCAGTAACAGTTTACTGGTAGATGCTCTTGAAGTAAATACACATGTTAACATAGAGTCCGTAGTGCAGTTCTTGAATCAAATGTTATTAACAGTTAATGGGAAAAAGTGTCAGTACTTGCAAAGAAAGTAGAGAAGTGGATGTATTTATTCATAATAATAGTTTCGAGCATGTAGAAACAGTGAAGTTCCTGGGCGTATCTCTAGATAGATCTTTGTCTTGGGACTTCTATACCAATCAAGTTTGTAGTAAAATATCATCTGGGGTATTTGCACTAAAACAAATTGCCAGATTAAATGATAAAAAATTACTAATGGCAGCTTATCATGGCCTCATTCTGTCTCATATCCGTTATGGTATTTTAGTATGGGGTAATTCTAGCATGGGTAATATGAATAGGGTTTTTAAAATTCAAAAGAAAGCTATTAGGTGTATGGTGGGAGCTAACCAGCTAACCCCATGCAGGCCACTATTTAAGGAGCTTAAATTGCTTACAGTTCCCTGTCTCTACATTTTTGAGGTGATTATGTATGTTAGGCAAAATAATTTTATGCAGAATTTCAATGTTCACAATCATAACACGAGAAACAGGAATGATTATTATGTGGCTAATCACTCCACAAAATTGTTTCAACAAAAACCTACTTATGCAGGGAGAAAATTCATAAATAAATTACCCCAATCTTTAAAGTGTTGTAAGGATTTGAATTCCTTTAAAAAAATCTAAAAAATTACTTGATCGGTGAAACTTTTTATAGCGTACAAGAATTTCTTTCTTGATAATAGTGATACATTGTGTGATTCTTATATGTATTTCAGGTGTTATATCTGACGACATGTCCTATACTTCTCCTGGAGTCTCCAGGGCGCAAAAAAAAAAAAAAATCCAGATATTTTGATTGTTGGAGATGTGGCGTTTGAACAAGAGGTTGTGAATTTATCTACCCCATGACCAGGTAAACCATAGTTGAATAGGTTAATTTCCTACCTTGTACATAAATTTTAAAAGCCGATATAAATATATATAAACATATAGTTTTAAAAACCACCAGTAATACGGTAAACAGTAAACACTCAGAAATGTTTAACCCTTTTGAAATTGATAGGTTTTAAAATATTAACTCTTCGAACACTAATTCCGAGATTGCGCTGATACTTAGCTTTTTTTAGCCATACAGAAAATTTGAAATTTTTATGAGACATTAAGAAAACTTTAAGAGATGTTTTAAAAAAAAAACACGAAACTCCGTTTTTTTTACGGCAGTTTCAGCAAATTTATGAAAAATTTGTTGTAATTTATGCAGTTGTGCGCTTTTGTCAAAATTTGGCAATAAATATTTTTTTATTTTTATCTTTTTTTAGTCTGGTATTATTGAAAAGCATCTAGCGAAAAATCTGATACATAAAACGCCCTCGCTTACCACACTATTCAAGCATATGTAAGAGTCAAGTGAATATGGATTCGCTGGTAAAATTCAGGACGTAAAAATTTCTCTCTTTGAGTGATGTCATTGGCCCATTCCTACAGTTATTTATATGACATGTTATTATATGAAAGCACAGTATTTTGTGAACACATGCATGTAGAAAAAATTATAAAAGGTAATATTAGAATACTTTAGTTCCATTGTGAAGAATGTCTGAAAATAGGCTATTCTAGGAATTTCAGAGCGTTTATTCCCTTTCACAGGTCATATTCAATTCAATTCAATTCAATCGGTTTTGCTATTAAAACAAGATTGAACAACATAACAACATACCTACCTTTACCATTCAAGCTTTCAAACGCAGTTATAACTCCAGTTTTAAATGAGATACGGACGGCCTTTACACGATTTCCTTTATAAAAACCGGAATTGAGTGGTATCCCAAAATTCACAAATCAATAGAAAATTTCCCACTAACCTGATTGTGTTTCTAAATTGCTTACTTTCTTTCTCATACATTCAGCTACAATTTAATTATAATGTTTACTGGTGTGTGCGTACGTTGACCTTCACTATTACACAAACAGTTGAGTACTTACACACTCGTCATCTAACAAAAATATATGGGCTACCCGTCTGTTAAGGGTTAATAGAGACTTTTGTGTAATATAATAAACACCTTCAGTACGTGTAATCAATATATCAGAATAGTCAAAGTTTAAACTTGCTTTTCATTACCATGCCAGATAAAGGATGGTTGATTTATTATGTTTGAAACAGTCTTGCCAACTTAATTAGATTTCTGTCATACTCAACTTCTGAGTTCATTCATTTTTGACCATTTCCATTTTTATAGATTTAATATTTCTCTAAAATATCAATTTCATTTTGTTTGTTTTTTATCTCTAATAATTCTAAATTATTTTTATACCTGTTATTGAACGGTTATTTTTATCCATGTGTTTAGTTACGTTGGAAAATTTTCTATTGGTTTTTTTATAATTTAAAACTGTTCTAAGAGATAGTTTTGATGTAGATATACTTTGATATTTTGGGCCATTCGTTAGTGGCAATTTTTAAAATTGTCATCTATCATTCCGTTTTGTTCATCCATCACACCCCGATGCCCAGGTGCCCAGATGTCAGAAACTACAAGGGACAGCAACAAACGGTTTTCAGTTATGGTTTCAAACAGAACCAGCCCAAAACCAGAAATCAAGGTTGGAATTTGGAGAGAAAATAGCATAATTCAATTGCTGTTAAAGAGTAGATGCAGAAATCACAGATGGCTTTTTAAAACAATTGCCACCAGCCACGAGGCGCCTCCTCATTAAAGCGATTTTTACATTAATTTAATAATTGCTCAAGAATTATATTAGTCGTTTTCCTTTTCTTTATCATTCGCTTTACCAATATTATGATTTTGTAAGATGCATTTTATAGGAAATCGGGGTTTATATGCTATTTTATATTATTTTCAAACATATATTTATGATTTTATTTATTTATTTTCTCTTTTTTATTTATTAATAATAAATTTGTTTCTTCTGTTTATTTTTGTGCATATATTTATTAATCAATCGGTCTATGAAATTGTCTTGGTATCCATTATTCTGAGCAATTTCTGTGATATGATTTATTTCCTTATTAACATGTTCTTTGTTTTTTCTGCATATAGATACGGCATAGGGCATGAATATATACGCTCTATTTGTAACATATGGTTTTATATATACATATACTGATAATCAAAATATATATTATTTTGTTTAAACCACCAGTAATATAGTAGGCCTAATATGGTAAACAGACACTTACCACTTATAGCGCTTTCATGTATAAAATGCACATCTTCAGCAATAACAATTACAGAACATGTGCATTTTATGCACGAAAGCGCTATAAGTGGTAAGTGTCTGTTTACCATATTAGGCCTACTATATTACTGGTGGTTTAAACAAAATAGTATATATTTTGATTATAAATATAATATGGCTGTTAAAAATACCTATATGATGGTTGATAACATACATATATTTCTATTTGCCATTTATTATTTGGAATTTCACATCTCACAAGTTCATAGATCTATCTTGTTCTGATCGACAACTATTACAGATAAATAACCAACAAAATGAAATTTATATTTTGGAGAAATATTATATCAATAAATACGGGAATAGTCAAAAATCAATGAACTCACACGTTGAGTACGACAGAAATTTACTATCTGATTTTTAATTATGTGCGTTCAAGTGAGAACAGACATCATATCATAGTAATCATCAGTCCAGTTGTTACAATGTTTACACTAAAATTTTGCCCGTTCAATTCTATATTTGTTGGTTTGCTTAAATTTGTTAAAACTATTTTGAGACCAATTTTTTAGATGAATTTCTAAAAAGAGCCTATTTTTCGGGGTATAATTGAAAGAGGTAACTTTGTCAGCTTATATCTCCAAAACGGTTTGTCCAATCAAGTTTAAACTTTGCAGAAACATTTATCATAATGTTTTCATACTGAAGTTTAAACTTGTGGGACCGACAGTTTATTAACAAAAGTGCTTTTATCCAACCTTCTTTTCTCTTGATACGATAGACCCAGAAACATGGAGAAAAGATATTCATTTTATCTCAATTTTTTTATTCAAATAAATCTGGTCACGTGCAACAGTACGAGTAGTTTCTCAGATACAATTTTTAATTTTTTGATTGGTGAGAGGGGAGGTCTCTGGCCTCCCCTCTGTGGAAACTTTTCCTTACCTTCACTCCACTTTACTCCCCTAACAATACATTATGTACGTAGATAAGGTTAATTAGCTAACAAACCGGTTCTTTTATAGACATACACTACGACAACAACACATCCTTACTGACAAATATATATAAGTAAATGTAGCTGCTACTACTACTTAGTTTTTATTTCATTGTTAGGTGACAAATAAAGAATTGAACAGGCAAGATTTTAGTATGAACATTGAACCAATTGGACGAGTGGTTACCGAGAAATCTGTTCTGAAATTCGACCACATACAATTAAAAGTCCGACAGTAATTAAGTTGGCGACACTTATTTCAGATATTATAAATCAACTATTCTAAGGCTGCTATGTCAACAAAAAGCAAGTTTTAAACTTTGACTAGTTGAGAATCTCGATAATTACTACCAATCACATGTATGACATTACACGAAAGCGCTCTATAGAACATCGGTGGTTTTAAAACTATATATGTTTAATAACAAATTATAATATGGCTGTTAGAAATACCTACATTAAATATAAATAAACATTTATAGTTTACACCTGGTGAAAACAACTTGCACACATCTTATCCGACCGCCGGTTTTGATACATGTAAATGGCCATTTTCAATTCTATGTTCTCAAAGAGCATTTATTAAATGAATGAAATTGTGACAAGCAGCGACAGATGTGAGTATTCTCCTTGTTCTGAGAAGAGAACTGACTCTTGAAATGGGTGGTTTAGATTATAAGATATCACCAACTCAGCCCATTTCATCGCTGGCAACATGCTGATACGTTCACCTTTTCATCCGACCATGGTGAGGCCAAAAATAAGGTGATCCTTTTGTACGTACGGTATGAATCAGAGCTTATCACCTCCACGCAGTGATTTTAACAAAAAAGGTATCATTTGATTCGTCACGGAATTGCGGGTGATAGAGGGTAAATGACTGTGAGAGGGTGGAAGCCACTGTGTTGCTCCAACAGAAGAAAACTTACAGTCCTTGAAAGGTCTTCACATGAACAGTTGAACATTATAAATGTTCTTACCTGGCTGGCTACAGAAAAATAAGCAAAGTAATCACCTATTTCCTATCCGGTCAAATTTTTTATCCATTAACTTTTTCCATCAAGCACTTTACCACTGTTTACACAGTGAACTTTGTAGATTTGTCTACGTTTTCCCGTTACATAAGCAAACTGATTCATAGTCTCATCAAATAAGATAAGAAAAATATTATTACACACTAAAAACAATGGTGAATGATGATGGCAGTGGTCCCACAAAAACATGTATTGCAGATTTTCATCAAAGACAACTTGCATGAGCCGACTTTCGACAATTGTTATGCCATGTTCAGCTGCTACACAATTTTGTACAATTTCCAGCTTCGGTTCTCAAAAGTGGCCAGATGGTGTAGGTAACCCAGTGAAAGCAATGATTTTAACAGACAGATTGTGGAATCTGACCGGCAGACAGTCAGTTATATGTAAACAAAACCCTAATCAAACAAACTCATGCGTACATTAGACTTGTTCTCAACACGCCTCCAGTTTTAACCAGCAACAATCATATCTACTGCTTCATATTATTGCACTTTTTCTCTCTTTCATAACTCAATATCTCGGTTTTTTAAAATATAAGTGTTAAGTGGTAGCATGTTTACTTCACGGTAGAAAAAAGAAAAGCAGTAGCGACAACTAAGCAAAAAGTGAAAACATGAGATCGATAGAGAAAGGCGAGGTGTCTGTACAACTATAATGTTGAGTGTAATCGGTGAGGTAAAGAGGCCAGGAAGAGTACAGTAAACGACTGCATTCATTTATTTCCAGATTAACTGTCTGGCTGACCGGTTAACAGGAAGCATAATCCACTCGGCTTAACTATATGTAACATTAAACCGTAGACAGACAAACACAGAAGAAAATGAAATAATTTGTTCTACAACAGATACAGAACAGATCAGTATATTTGGCAGATACCATGGATCTATGTAGAACTAAACAAACACCTAATGAAACCAATAAATAATTCTAACGATCACAAAATACAACAAAATAATTAGTCTACGGTATAGTCGCTCATAATGCAATCACAATAAACAGACCAAATGAAAAATATCTTTCATCACAAAACCGAAAGAAAATAAGAACAAAGCAAAATCGGGCCAACGCGAATACATTAAAATACTAATCTATAATTTGGTACTTGTTATCAGTCGACTCTTGGAGCATCTTTTTTAGAAGATTCTGACACTTGATTGTTCTCTTCATCTGATGACTTGTGTTGACTCTCTGTCACTTTTGGTTCACCCGTTTCATCTGCTGAATAAAACATTAAAGTATATTAAGGTAAAATAGTGAAACGATCAAGGTGTAAGTCATATGCTTATCACTTGAACAAACTTCACTCCATGCAAGCCTTCACTTGCGCACACTATACCAATCAGCCAGCTGTTCTGTTGTTTTCGATAACACGTATTACAAACAGATTCAATAGATTGTTCTAAGCGCAGCAGCTAATGCCACTCATGTCGGGAACATAGCCACTCTTAGGTGACTGTTGGTTGAATGCACAACCCCTCTCAGGTGAGTTATTAAATAGCAGGTGCATTACACAATCTACGACAGACAAGACAGTTGTGCATGACATTGGACATGGCACATGGCACAGCCAAGTATAAACTGACATTATTCAACAATTATTCTCGCACTATCTCTCCCTCAATTGAAATCGGTCGCAAGAAAACAAATGATCATACACACTGACATCATATCAGGTGTCCAAAATGTGTTTAGTTGATTGTTGTATAAACATCTACTCTAGGTAATGTTTGAAATTTTTGTCTGCAATCTTGGATTCACCATTTGAATGTAACTTGTTTTTTTCAAATGGAGTGATGGACATATGATATATAATTCTGATCTGAAATTTTAAGAGGAAAAACAGGTGAGAACCGCAGATGGATGTATTTTCCCGTTCTTGAGACTTTTCCAGCAAACTACGCAGATCGGGGTAAAACAGCCCCCCCGACCCACTTGGATTCGACATGAACATTTCAGGAGACAAGGAGGGGAGGATGGATAACTACATATCAGATAGTTGAAAGTAAGAGTACGTGTTCTATCTCTACTGGTTAATTAACAGAACATTGTTGTGGTAAGTCTGGCCTGGATTTAGGCATACAAGCAGGCCACTTGTACGAAGACATGCTTACAAACCAAACCGTTCAAGCTGTTCAAAATTATAACGATTTTTGCTTTGAGAAGGTGGATCAGCTGAACAGCCTCAAGATCACCTGATTTCAGTTCATTCAAACCAAACCGAACAACAGTCTCCAACTACTAACACACACTATTCTAAACGAATCCGTTAAATCCAAAGAAAATTTATTTATATGCTTCGACCAGTTTTTTCACACATACAGTAAATTGAAAAAAGTAGTAGAAGACCACTTTGAACAACTGTTGCGAGTCCAAAATAGCTGGTAATTATTTTTCAATTTACATAACTCATTTTCATAAAAAATGTTGCTACAAGCACTGAAAAATAAAAAAAACTATTAAATGGTAACTATTATTCAGGTATTATACTATTATACCTGTAACTTGGATTTATGGTAACTAGGCCTATATGTGGTCGAGTAATGCACAAATTTTCAACAATCTGATGTGTAGTTATCCTCCTTGTCACCTGAAATGTTCATATAGAATTCGAGTAGGGGTGGAAGGGGGGGGTTCCCTCGTTTGGATAGCTAAATGAAAAAGTCTAAACAACAAAAAAATAAATCCATCTGCAGTTCTCACCATTAAATTTTACTAAGAAATTCAGTTTCCTATTTAAACTAAGAAAGTTAAAACCAAAATGGCGGACGAAAGTTTCAAACATTACACAGAGTAGTTTTTTTACCGTCTCTTGCACTATATGGAATATAGAGAAGGAAAGTATTGTTTTCATGTTGATCTTTTCAAATTGTGTTTTCACTGCAAACACACGTTTTCAGATTCCCTGAACACCAAAAACAAGTTTTTACAGATCAGCCAGCGTGTATGTGTGTGTGAACAAAATATGTCAAGAATAGAATATCATAAAAAGTTGAAACTTGGAACTTTAACTAACTACCATAACAGGACCCAAAATGAACATTTTCATCAAAATCAATCAACCAGAAGTAGTAGTTAATCTGAACAAATTTTCAAATGTTCGCTATTTTCTCAAAAACAGCTGCTACGATTTTGTTTCAAATCCCTCATTTACTACATTTATTGTGCTCTTGTAAAAAAAAGATTTTGGTTTTGGTAATAGTAGCCTTAATATGCACTTACGGCAAAAGTGAATATAATTAAAGACATGGAGAATTAAAATGTGTACAACTCAACCACTTTTCTACAGTGCTTAGTTTAGCATCAATTAGCGATTCTCCATATTTTTAAGTCGACAGAGGTTTATTTTCATTTTGCTTCATTCATTAAAATTTGGTTATATTTTTAATTATTTATATCAGCAAGAGAAATTATTGTTAAGTGTTTCACAACTATTTTTTTGGTTCAATAATCAATTAATGACTTCTGGTTATCCAGTCAAATTCAGGTGTTGCCAGACATTTTGGGCAGCTGGGATATAAAAAAACTAGTGAAAAAATTACTTTTCATAGAAATGTTGATATTCACTGTCTGCTGCTTGAATAGCAGATGCAGGCCTACTTCCTCACAAAAAAATCAAACCGAGAAAATTAGCGAAACAAATTGTACAGATAATTTGAAACACTATCATGAATATCCTCTCCTACCTGATTCTCTATGGCAGTCTTTACTCTCATCAGGTTGTGCATCTTCATTTTCAGATGTGTGAGCTTCAGAGTCTGTAAAAGTAGTTTGACAAGTGGATCAGTATTAATGGCACCAACTTTGCAAAAAGCACACTTATGTGACCGACTGGCTTCTCCCCATCTCTCCTACTCACTACTACATTCAAACCACCAACAAAATTATGACTTTTTATTCTTTCATTTGCTTCCAAACTTAACATCTATTATTTTGTTCAAACAAATCTCCTGAATTATAGTCATCAATAAAATGGTCGGTTGGTCGATCTGTTGTTTATTTTCTAGTGTTAAACGGCATAAGTGAGTGAGTGGAGGCAGCCAGCCACACAGATGTCACCACTCTGTTACCCACCACCATCGCTTACTGCTTCACAGTCAGATGAAAAATAACTGCCATGGTGAAACACCTTTTACGCCTAAATTACATAAGCAGTATCCCTGAAAAAGTCATTCTTCTTCGAAAATTGCAGTATCATCAGATGTAGTGCATCAGAGCCAAGGAGCACATAACACAAGTCAAGGAAAATTCAAAATACAACTTGCATACGTAATATTTCCTTATCAGACACCTAGTTCATCAGATACCTAAGATTTTCTGCAAACAACCGTATTAAAAAAAGATTCCATGATGAGCTGCTGCTGCACACAAAGTAAAAATAGAAACGGACACTGCACCAATAATAGGACAATCCACAAACAAACATCTAAGCGTTACAACGATTACTGTTGCGTTGCGTATGTTAAAAAAGTCTTGCTTGTGCAGCCAGTGGCCAGTGATTAGAAATGAAATACTGTGAGTGTGCGTGTGAGCGTGAGATATCTCACGTACAAACGTGACAATCAACAACAGAGTATTGATAAGTTTCAACGATCACCATTTGACCATTTGACCGACTACATTGATGGGAGCGAGAACATACCTGGTTCTGAATCGGAAGAACAATCAGGTGGCCTCTGCATTTCTTCTCCTTCGTCTTTATCTAAAAGTCTCGGTGACAATGGACGTTGCTT